>CM034044.1:5955632-5974292 GCA_019804595.1 Bruguiera parviflora
TCCATATCCATCTTGAATACCCTAGGTTCGTCTTCCTTCGAATATTGGGTCTAGGGTTTGTGTCATTCACCTCTGATTTAGCTTTCCTGGTTGTTCTTTAATTCATTGTGTGTGTTGGGTGCCTAAGTCACGTCTTTTTGGGGGTTTTCGCATCAAGATGACTGACATAATTCATTACTTGTGGACTTAGAGATATTATTTGCTTAGAAGTAAGTTTGTGATAATGACTAGCAATGTCGCCATAAGCTACTTTTAAACACAAAAGAAGCTTAGTCCTAAGTAAGTTCGTTGGCAAGACTTCTCAGCCTAGTTTAACTATACATTATAGTATAAGATAGGCCAAGCCAATGTTGTTATCAATACACTTAGTTGAAAGACAGAACTAGCTACCTCGCCCATTAGTATTTGTAAGAATAACTTCCATAAGCAAATTAAGGAAGGCATAATGCAAGATAATTTGACCAAGAATTTATTGAAGTTGGCTAATAAAAGGAAGACTTATTGATTATGGTTGGATGATGGAGTCCAAATGGCCATTGGAAATCGAGTCTTCATGCCTAAATGAGAAAACTTATGGGAGAAAATCCTCAAGGAATGTCATGATTGCCTATAGGTTGGTCACCCAAATATGACATGAATCTTTGCTCTTGTCTAACAAAACTATTTTTGGCTACAAGTATATACCAATGTTGAGGCCTATGTGCAAACTTGTTTGGTTTGCTAACAAGGTAAAATGGAACAACAATACCAAACTAGTCTACTTAAGCCATTACCCATTGCAAAGAGATTGTAAGAAAGTGTCTCAATGGACTTCATTATAGCTTTACCTAAGTCTGATGGATTTAGAAATATTATGATGGTTATTAATCAATTCAACAAGTATAATACTTTCATTCTAACTCTTGTTGATTACAAGATTGATGAAGTTACTTGCTTATTCTTTAAGAATGTGGTAAAGTTATGGGGTTTATAAAAGTATAATAAGTGATAAAGACCCTTGTTTTATGGATAAGTTTTGGTATGAATTATTTAAGTTACTAGGGATTGATTTAAACTTTTTAACAAGTTTTCATTCTCAAAATGATGGACAAATCAATTGAATTAATACCTTACTGAAGCTATATTTTAGGCACTATTTTAGTGCCTAATAGTAATATTGGGCAAAGTTACTTGACATGACCTAATTCTCATACAATCTCTAAAGAAGTGACGCAGTAAATAAAAACCCTTTTGATATTGTCATGGGACAATAATCATTAACTCTAAGTGTTATTGCCTTTTCCTACATGGAAAATAACCCATTTGCCTATAAGTTTGCAAGGGAATGACATGAGGAGATGGATATAATGAGAGTTTATCTTGACAAAGTAATAAAAAGGATGAAAAAATGAATTGACACCACATGACGCCCAAAAAGTATGCAGAGGGAGATACTGTGATGGTGAAGTTACTACCCAACCAATTTAAGTCCTTGCGTAAAGTATATAAGGGCTTGGTAAGGAAGTATGAAAAGTTATTTCCTATTGTCAAGCATGTGGGAAAAGCCATCTATCAAGTCTAACTCCCACCAAAACTCAAGATCTATGATGTCTTTTGTGTAGATCTTTTAAAACCTTTTCACGGAGATAAAGAGGATCTAAGTTGAAGTGAGTCCAAGTGTGCACCAACTGCTATAGTCACTAAATTTGACAAGGAATTAAAGTACATCATTGCCAATAAAGTGATTTGAAAGAGGAGAGTTCCTAACTACATTAAGTACTTAGTTAAGTGGAAGGGTTTGCTAGATTACGAGGTTAGTTGGGAATGAGAGAACTAGTTTTGGCAATTTGTCAATTACATCTAACAATATAAGGCTGAGAGTGCGGTGAGAATGTTGTAAGGTTTAGTGAGGGAGAGTGTCATAAGGACATTGCTTAAGTAGGCCCATTAAACATTCTAGAAGGCAAAGTTAGGTTAGATTGAACTTCTACAAGCTAATGGTATTGCCAAACCCATTTATTGCCCAAGAAATGACTAGGAAGGTCCTGTAAGCATATGAAAGTATTTATATTTAGAGACTTTCTACAAAGACCAGTAATGGTACTTACCTAAAAACTTCTTGAAGAGACCATCATAAATGCCTATCTAGAACATTCCATTTAAATAGTTAGGTCATTCAATGGTAGCCACACGTTGAGGAGGTGGAACAAGTATAAATAGTCCCCTCCTTCCATTCGTATAACAAGTAAGATTTGCTTAACTCAATAAAGCTCTCTTATGCCTTTGATCTCTCTGGCAGTTCTAGCTCTTTTACTTGCCTCTTAACGCTCTGCGCTCATTCTCTCAAACTCTTTTGAGCTTATTTAGTTTGTCTTTGCTTACTAGATTGACTAAGTGCTATGTAGGTTAGCATGATTGAGATCTAACTCTATGACACTAAGCTTTTAAAAGCAATTTTAACTTGATCAAGAGCCTATAAGGAAGAGGGAGGGAGACCCTTAAAATAGGCTTATAAGCCACTTTTGTAGAATGGATTAATGAGATAGTGTTAATAGATCTGGACTTCAATGGTCCACAGTTCCTTTGGATAAAAAGGAGAACTTGCTTAGCTAGAGTCCTATTCTCTAGGTTTGATAAGGTTCTTAGCAACATATAATGCCTTTATTAATGACTTGAAGCCTTGGTATGCCATTTACTGAGGTTGCAATCCAATCATTATCCCTTTTTAACCAAGTTAAATTGAGGGATTACTGTTGCAAACTTTCAAATGTTCATATTGTTTTCAAATTGCCGAGTTTGAATATGTAGGATTTTTGGGGTTAGTAGAAGAACAATGGAATTTTGAGATTTTTGCCTTGTTTGCCTTCCAAAAACTTATAAAGGGTTATAAGATTGGAATAGATGTGTATCTGGAAATATCTTTTATAAGAAAAGGAGACTTTTAACGTGTATTTAAGGGTGTTAGAGAGTAATGGAAAGGCTTGCTTGTTATAAGTTATTTATTTTAGAAAGTAAACTCTAGAGGCAACTGAAATAGATGTTAAAATAGGAAGAGATGTTATGGTAACAAAAATCATGCGTAAAGTGGATCATAGATAGGGATCATAATGGAAAATATTTCCATGCAATTATGATCATAAGAAGGGAAAAGAATAAAGTGTAAGCTCTTCGGGATGAGTATGGAAATTGGATATGACAAGAGGAAGAGCTTAAATTAATGGCTTCTAATTATTTTGCTTTTATATCTTTTGCTAATTAGCTTAAGGGTTCATTTCCCTTTTATCATAATAAAGCATGATGCTATTATAATATTTTCTAAGGGATAAGGTTAGACAAGTGCTATTTCAGATGACCCTTTTTAAAGCCTTAAGGGAAGATGACTTTTAGGTTGACTTTTACCAACATGTTTGGGATGTCTTTAGAGTATTTATTATTGAGTTCATATTGAACTCTCTTCATGATGTTGCAATCCCAAAGGAAGTCAATATCATGTTGCTTGTATTGGTCCTTCAAAAAAAATTTTCTTTATTTTTCTCTTTACTAAGTTATGTATATTTTGTGGTGAACTATGACACTCTTCAAGTTTTAATATTAATTTATCAAGAAAACCATTTACTAATAAATAGGTTGCCCAAACATAGATTACACAATCTGTTTTACTCACTAAATATAATGAATATGCTAATGTATCATAATATTATAGATCAATCACCAACAAAAGTATGAACTTTACCTTCTTTTTGTTTTTTTAATTCACTATCAACCTTTTCATTTCTTTTTACAATCATATTTATCTTAAATTTGTCTAATTCCCATTAATGCAAAGAAGTGACAAAATCTAATTTGATCCCAATGACATGACATAACTCACTTAAAACTTCACTTGACAAAACTTACTTTGATTGAAAAGGTTAATGATTGGTATCCTGAGTTAACTTAAAATTAAAATAACTTGATATCTAAATAACTTGTATCCAAAATCTAAATAACCAAAATTTAAAATGCCTTAAAATCCAAATAACTGAAACCTATGATAACTTAAAACCCAAAACAAATCAAATTAATTTAGATTAAAGTTAATTCAAAATTTTATTATATTTTAGTAAAAACTAAAATTTTGGATTTTTATTAAAAATTTATTTTTAATTTGATTTATTTTTATTTATGAATAATAAATATTCTTAAAATTATTTTCTTTATATTTGAATTAGTTTACACATTAGTTTAAATATATTAAATACCAATTATTCAATTTAAATTTATTTAATGATAAATATGAGATAAAATTTAAAATTTATAATATTATTATTACTTAAAGTCATTATAACTAAAATAAATTTATAAAATTACATTTATGGTATGCATGCATTTAATTATGATATTTAAAAAATACAACATTTTTCCTTAACTTTTGAACTCAAATTTTTATTTAACTCTCCTTAATATGCTATAGCATAATTTTTTTTGGCTTATATTTTGGGTTTAGATTTTTTTTCTCTCTTTTATATGCTATAATACATTATTTTTCAAAAAAAAAAAAAAAGTCTTACTATTTAATTCTTTTTGTTTGCCTAAAAGTAATAATTCATTCTTATTCAAAATTATTCTCTACTCTGCATTGGTAAAGGAAAAAAATTTTTATATCAATTTGGTAGTAAAGATGAAATTTGCATAGACAAAGGTAACAAAAACTGACTTGACCTAAATAAATTGACTTAACTTGCCCAGAACTTGATCTAATCTTATTTGCATTCACTAAAAGCTCGATAACTCATAACTTGACTAGATTAGAAATTGAAATAACCTAAAAATGCGAATGAATTGTATCCAAAATAACCCAAAACCTACATGACCTAGGTCTCAAAACACTTGAAATTTGATGAACCTAAAATTGAATGATCCAAGACTTGAAATACCAAAATCTAGATGACTCGGATTCAAATAATTTGAAATTTGAAATAACTAGACTTGAAGCCAATCTAATCTATTGATTTTCGATTAATATTACCCTATGAATTTTTGATTTTGCATTGATGAACGTCAACATTTGAGGCACGTTAGGAGGTTTGGAGTCATGACCAAAGACCTTGCCGATTAGATGGCATAAGGATTCACTGCGCTTTTGCAATCCCATATGACAAGCCCGCATACCTTTCCTTAGCGCAAGCATGAAAAATTAAATCTTTTCGATGTGGAAGAATGGATTTTGAAGGTCTAACCAATGCTATGGGTATTAATGGGGTTTCGACAATTTTTGATATCCATAACAAGATTAGGCAAGCTGGGGTGGATTTTTGGGGCATGCTTGAATGAATTAGTTCAATAGTCCTTTAGGATGTTGCAAGTGCCAATTAAGCATGAAGAAAGTGTAGGAGTCGGGTAAAGGATGGATACTAAGGGAAGTGATGTGGTTGGATCGGAGGTTGATTGAAATTTCAATTTTATTTGTTAGTTTTTAATAATAAGATATTTCAATATAAATTTTAAAAATAAATGATCGTTTTGTGAAAAAATAAAGAAATAATCAAGTATCAATCAATGGGCATCAAGTTAATCGATTTAATCATTGTATTGAGTGGATCAAACTAAATCAATGATTTATTTGAGATTGTTAAAAAATTAATTTCGTTTAAAATTTAATATGATTTATCAATTGGAACGATGTAATTATATCATTTTTATATTATTATATTTTATTCTTTTATAATGTCAAATGTACTATTATATGTTACATTATGAGTCTTATTAGGTTGTACTTTACCTCATAAGGATATATTTTTTTTTTTCATAAATTTTATATTCCTTCCTATGATCAAAATTAAAATTTTAAAAATAAAAATTTAAAATTTTAATTATTAGATATCATTTAAAGGATATAAGTTACTATTATTATTATTTGTAAATTTTTCTAATTAATTGAATAGAAACAAGATTGCACAATGCACAAGTAATAATGTAGTTTAACCTAAGACTTATAAACTATGCTGGAGGCAAACTTGAAAAAGCTCTCTTCAGTTCATTCACATAATGAAAACCAGATTTGGAAAGTCAAATTATAACCTTATGATTGAAAGCACACAAAAAGATCAAGATAATGGATAAAAAAGAAATGACACAATTAAAGTGAAACAAAAGAAGAAAAAAATTAAAAAAAGTTGAACATTTAAGATGTTACGTCACATTGCGATCCATTTATTTATTGGCACTAACATTAATAGTGAGTCCTTAATTTTGCTCTATTAGTTCTGTCAGTATTTTAGGAGTTGCAACAGTTTTTGGAATATTAAAATAGACAACCGTGCTTTCACAATGTAACTGTTGAGAAATAAGAAAAATGAGAATCAGTGATAAATGTGGGTATCGAAATTAAAATTTCTTACACAACCAATATAGTCTTAAGAAGACTATTTCACTTTTAAATTAAGCTTTATTGTCTATACGAAATTTGAATTTTATATTATGCACCGGCGGCATAGGCACATGTCCTCACAAATTGACTTCTATAATTAATGTTACACACAAAGTTTTGTGTTTTCAAAATATCTACATTTTCTAGCTTTCTATCACAAATTAATTACTATCCTTAAGGTTAGCAATGTAGTATATATTATATCACATAAAAGGCATATGAAGTATAAAAGATTATTGTCATGGTATATAAAGAAATAATGTGGTATAGACGGCTTTAATGTAGTAGATAAGTTCATTGACAAGGCCTCTAGAGCCGTCAATGTCATATAGAGGAAAATTCGTACAACAAGGCTTATATGTTATTTAAAAGACAATTGATATGGTTCAATAAAATAATATGGTATAATAGACTGTTATTGTGGTATTAAAAAACACAAAGTTTGTATATTAATCACAATTTTTCAAATTCTACCATACTCAAAACATTTTATACCACATCAATATGCAAACTGTAATTGACCTAGAAAAAACATGATAAAAAGGCAATGGCATTTTCAACTTCCGAGGGAGTTGTTTTCCTGCAAAGAGTGACTTGCCTTCCAGTTTCAACACCAAAACTATACTAGCATCTAAATCCATTATCCTTGCTTGTTATTAGATTAAATGTCTAGTTCTTTTTACCACAGCGTCCAATGATCGTATACACCACACATTACTGGATTTATACTACACAAAACCAATTAGTACTGCATTAGTGCTCCTAGCTTAACTGACTTAGGAAAGAGATAAACACCAATTGTTTGTTTATATGTAAAGAATTGTTACGCACAAATTGTAGAGTTTGTGGTTCCACGCACATTGGAAATTATTTTTGCATTTTGGAGATAAGAATTTAAAAAGAGACCTCATTTACCTTTATGCAATGTAAACATGGTCATTTTTTCTAGGACTAGGATGTAAATGAGCGAGTTTCATAGATAAGGTTAAAGAATCATGGCATATCCACGTTATGGACGAGAAACCTCAAAAGTTCTTCATTGTAGTAGCATGTAGTCAAAATTTATACAACATAAATGTGGAAAAAAGAAAATTATAGGGTTTCGACTTCACAAACAATTTCCCCCCCCCAAAAGTTAAAAGTTTGCCATCTATGGATATACCCCAATTTGGCATGCACCAAATTGCAAAATATTCTATTCGAAAAATAAGAAAAAAGAAATTCTCGCTGTGTACCCCTCGGCTTCAGTTTCTTCCTGTTGTTCCCTTTGCTGGTGTGCTTTGAGATATTTTGCGCTACACATTATTTTATTAAGCAATGTAGTGCAGTCCATACCCACCACTTCATAAACTCTTTTATGAATAAAAATTTATTCCTCTATGGATATAAATAACAAAAATCTCAAAAATTCTATAATTTATAATTCTAAAATTAACTTTTCAATTTTAGTCAACTAATATACGGTATAAAAAGTCTCCTTGAAGAGTATAAAAAATCATTAATGGAGGATATTTGATAACCCATATTATATAGAGAGTGGTATATATGGTCATCGATGTTATATAAAAAGAAATCCATTTATAAAGGCTTATATGTATTACAAAAGACTATCAATTATAATATAAAGTCAAAATATAATATAAAAACAAATTCATCTTGTATGCTTGACTTCTATTTAGTATCAAATACTCATACTTAATGTAAAAGATCATCGATAAAGTATAAAATTATATTATATTGACTAAAAGAATAATATATAGTATAGAGTGTTATTTTTGATATCATCAAATACATCAATTCATACATGTTCCTTTGAAATTAATCGATTAGTCCACACCAAGTATCATCTCAAAGTGTTTGCTTTTGAACATTTGCATGTAGTCCTTAAACACATTATAAATATATGTGTGGTTAGACTATTGTATGGTTGGGTGTAGGTCTTTAGTGACTCTAACAAGCAAGACAAAAATATTAATTTTGTTCTAGGAGTTTTGCTAGCTTCTTAGGACTCACAACATTAATTAGACTATTGAATGGGTCAAACAAATATTCATATAGTAACTCGTGTAGTAGAAATATTGAAATTTGGTCTGAATGTATATTTTGAAGTTTAGATTTCCTACGCTTACTAATATGGTCTTAGAACACTATTTTATATACGAGTGGATTTTTATGATCAATAACTTAAACTAAGCTTTATTTAATCAATTATTCCATAATTTATACTTCAAGGTTGCTAAATCATGTAAATATTATAATCATTAATTAATTATTAGCTTTAAAGTCATTAAAGTAGTATAAAACGAAATTAATGTTGTATACAAGGTAATTGGTGCATTATAAAACATCACTGCAAAAAGAAACAAATGTTCCTTTGTCAATCCATGAGAGAGAACACATAAGGGATCAGTAGTTGATTCTTTATCTTAAACTATTAGAAACTAGGAAAGACTTGATAGGAATATTATTTGGTGGACAAAGTGTGATTTATACTACACAACATAATATATAGTACATCATTTGGTACCAAAAATTAGAGGTTTATAAAAATATAGTAGATTTTCATGTAAAATTTATATGGTTTCAATTGTTATCTATATTGTACTACAAGTCATTTTTGTGGTATAAACTTCACTGTGTCCACTAAATGTAGTTAGGTCCTAGAAACTAATAATTTTATTTGATTTTTTTTTTCAATCATGCATTGCCTTTATATGTTGATTAATGCTATCTTTTGTCTATTTGGGTTCGCTAAACAGTGTGTCTATGTAGTCACATTGTAGAAACTAATAGTTCGATTTGATTTTCTTAATCTTGTATTGCCCAGAATGATTGATTAATGTTATCCTTTTCATTAAAAATTGATTAGTGCCAATTTAATTCCTCTTCTTTCATAGTAAAGAGGGATGGAGTTGGATTTAGAACCCAAGAGAGTTTTTGAGTTAATATTTTAAAGCTAACCTTATTAGATGGTGTCATAATAAATGGAGTTGGAAAAGTGGCTTTTCCTAATGGTGTGGGAACTATGGTTAGAGAACATTTATATGTAATGATCAAATGCTAAGTTTTAACCCATTATTATCCTTGTAATTTATAGTTACAATCTTCTAAAAATTTTTAACTTTATGCATTAATATGGCATAAAATGTATTCTTAGAAGTATATACATTCAACAAGTGTGATACATAAGAGAAGTGGACACTACACACAAAAAGCCCAAACATTCAATAAAATATTATGCATAAATAATGTATTTGGTGATCTAGTTTTGGTTTTAAAACTAGTTACGTATTCGCACTACACGCGGATTTTTTTTATTTTTATTAGTTTATTTTAATAAAAAAATTATTAAAATTATTTTATATACTTAATATAAACATTATGAAAGTTGTGATATTTAAAAATTCATAATAATTACCATTAGTCTTTATATAATTAAGAATTTTACAACATTATAAGCTCCTTCGATTTTATGAAGTCTACCTATGTATTGATGATTTGTAAGGTTAAGGAATAAAAGAACGTTTTGACGTATCATTAAGTTTGTCTTGCCCATACATGCATTACAATAGAGAACCACCGCATTTTCATTGTCATCCTTCAACTGTGTATATGTAATTTTGTGAAATGATTCAATAAGTTTAGGAGGAGGGGTCATTATGATCATTAAATGGGAGATATGCTATTTGTGAAATAAGGGGGAAAATTTTTGAGTATCATTAGAAAAAATCACTATTAAGTTTAATTTAGATTTTGGGATGTCATCATTAACTTGACATTAAAAATGAAACTTTTTTGATAATTCAATTGTTTGAGATCAAAATCAAATTCGAGGAAACACTTTCCCAAAGAAACATTAATAAGAAAGTTGAATGCTATAAATTGAATGATTATATATTAAAAATAAATTAATTTGATTACACCTTAAGATATATCTCCAAAAAGATAACCACTTATTTTAAGTGATTCCGATAAAAGTCTTGCAGCAAAATTTTCAGTGATAATAACTTCTTGAAAGATCGAACTTGACAAATTGATAAGCATTGAATGCACCTAAATTACTAAATTAACAAGTTTTTAATTAAGGTGAGTGGAGGTTGAATGTAGTTTTGATTAATCAATTACTTAATGATCTCAATTTTATTGAGTTCACGCAAATAAGAGAGTAAAGGGGGTGGAATTTGGTTTTAATTAAACCAATAAAAATCAAAATAGAAAATTAATTGCAAATAAAATCAATATATGAACACATCTTTGACAATAAAAATATTTATACTATTGGATTCACACATTAATCATTTACATTAAATATTATCAATTCTTTAATTGAATTTTAGTTTAGAATAGTGACAAACTCTATTATTTTAAATTTTTTCTTAATTTATTGTTAATTGAAACAAGCTCTTTAATTAATCTCTTTTTAATTAAACTACCTAAAACAAGTTTTTTAAATATAATTTATTAATAGCATAAAGATAAGAAAGATAGTTAAATTTAAATAACAAGTTTATAAGATGATTTGTTTAATTTTAGACCATGTTCTTCATAAAAATAAGATAAAGACTTGACTATAATTATTAATTTCTATTTGCTATTTAGCGTTAAAATTATCAAGTAATTATATATTTGAATTTTAAATTAGCATTAGATTATAAAATATAATTGTTTAGTATGCATCATAGCAATCAAACAATATAATCATAAACAATTATAATAGAAGAACATAACAATTTAAAATAAAAAAAAATCAGATTAGAAATAAACAATAATAAGTCTTATAAGGCTTCCTCTAATGACTGCAATCTTTAAAACCAAGATAAAAACCTAACCTTGCATATCATATGCGTGTACATGAATGAAAGAAAGAAAAGAAAGGTCTACACATGTATATGCTTTTGGTATCCTAACATGTTTATTTATAACTCTAAGGGACAACAAAAATAACCCAAAAAAAAAAAATTAACACTTCTTAATTTGTAAAATAACTCTTAATTAAGTTAAAGTAGCTTTGGCTGAACCCATAGATAGTATTTTGCATCACCTTTGATCTTCTCCTTTTAAGTTTTCGTCAAGTCATTTGGCAAAGTCCTTATAACCAAGCAGTTGGCAATATTTGCATACTAAGGGGCATTTGCCTCAATTGTAAGTAATTGTTTATTTGAAAGAGTTCTTGTAAAGGCAATACATTCTCTTCCTCAACAACATGACTTAGATGATTTGCTACTAGGTTTTTCATGCCTTTCTTGTCTTTGATTGCCAAAACAAACTCTTATAGTAGAAGAATCCATTGAATTAACCTTAACTTGACATCTTTCTTTAATAGTAAGTACCTTAAAGATTGAGCATTGTTCAAGGTTTTTAAGGTATAGTTAATGGCATGAAGAGCTTTGCTAATTTGTTGCCCTAAAACAACTCCTACAACATAATTGCTTGCTTCATTTATGATCTTATATGGAAGACTTTAATTTAGAGATTGAATCACCAAAGCCAAAGTTAATAGCTCCTTTAGCTTATTAAACACTTCCTTGCATGTACCATGATAGTCAAAAGTCACATTTTTTTGTAACAATTTTCATCAAGGCAATGCAATCTTTGAGAAATCTTTGATAAATCACTAATAGAACCTTTATGACCAAGAAGAGAATGAACTTCCTACACACTTGGGGGGAAAAGTAAGGATTAAATAAGATCTATCTTCACTTTGTTAACTTTAATTCCCTTTTATGAAATAACATGCCTTAAAACATATTCTACCATAAAGTGACATTTTTCTGAATTTATGACAATGTTAGTTTTTGTGCATCTTTGAAACACAGGTGTAAGGTTATTTAAACATGCATCAAAAGATTCTCCATAAATAGTAAAATCATCCATAAAAAATTTAATCAATTTTTCAATATAATCAAAAAATATGTTAACCATACACCTTTGAAATGTGGCCAAAGCATTGCAAAGTCCAAAAGGTATAAGCAAAAGTGCTAAATAGGCATGTAAATGTAGTCTTCTCTTAATCTTCTAGTGTAATCACAATGTGGTAGTAACCTAAATAACCATTAAAAAAAATAATAGTGAGATCAACTAGCTAACCTTTCAAGCATTTGATTAATAAAAGGTAAAAGAAAGTGATCTTTGTAAATTGCAATGTTTAGCTTGTGATAATTAATATATACCTTTCACCTATTTTGAAATCAGGTGGAAATCAACTCACCATCTTGGTTTTTAACCATCATGATGCTCATTTTCTTTAGAACCATTTCCATTTGACTAACTCACTTGTTATCTGAGATTGGGTAGATCACGCTAATATCAAAAAGCTTTAATACCTCCTTTTTCACTACATCCATCATGAGAGGGTTCAATTTGCATTATGCTTCTCTTAATGGTTTTGAACCTTCCTTAAATAGGATGCAATGCATACATATGGATGGGCTTATCTCCTTAATGTATGTTATGTTCTATCCAATTGCTATCTTGTCATCTTTTAGAGCCCAAACAAGCTTTTATTCTTGTAATGTGGTCAAGTTCTTTGCAATGATCATTAGTAGAGTTTCTTTACTTGTGAAGAAAACATTCTTGAGATGCTTTAGTTATGACTTCAATTTTAGTATGAGTGGTTGTACAATAAAAGATAAAAGTTTGTTCCTAGAAACAGGTAATTAATATAACATACATCATACCTTTTTGGAATAGGATACAATAAATGCAATGTCATCATCATATCTTTAATACTTTTACACAAAGGTAGTTCTTTATTCAATTTCTTGATATCTTCCTTTTTAAGGTATTGTCCAAGAATAACTTGTCTTTCCCATTTAGTTCAAAAACTTATTGCACTAAAGAATCAAAAATATCAATAGCAAAAATTGAATGTGCATCATTAGGATACCTTATGGCTTGAATCAAACAATTTCATTATCAAACTCCATAATGAGTGTACCATTATGAACATATCTCTATCCTTGATGTCTTTAAGAAAAGTCTTCTTAATAAGATATGGGTAGCATTGGGAGAATTGCCATTATTTATGTCAAGAATGCAAAAATTTGTTTGAAAGACTAACTCATTAACCTATATAAGAACATCCTTAACAACTCTTTTAGGATAAGCATTAGATTGTTTAATAAGTTTTATAATCATACTTGTTTCTTTTAAAGGACCAAGATTTAAAGAAGTATAAATAGAGTGTTATATAACATTAATTGATACTCCTAAATTTAGCATGACTATTTCATATCTAATGTTGCCTATTGTGCAAGGAATAATAAATGTACAAGTATCTTTGCACTTAAGAAGAAGTTTTCTTTGAATAACAACTGAGACATTCTCCTCAACACTTACCTTTGAGCTTCTTCTTAGAGGTGCACAATTCCTTGAAAAACTTTGCATATTAAGTCATTGGTTTGATTGTATTAAGGAAGGGTATGCTTACTTCGACCTTTTGAAACATATCTAAAATTGCCTTTTTGTCTCCTTTTCTTTAGATTTTGCAAATCTATTTGAGAAAGGAGGTAAGATGAAATTAGATGAAATAGGAGGTTAAGAGTTTACCTTAGGTAGTGAAGCTTAGGCTTTGATGGCTTTATCTTTGGTAAGTAAGACTTTTTCTTCCATGGCCTCTTCTTTTGCCCTATAAGGTGTCTTTATTGGTGCATATGCTTATTTTCCACTCCTTAAGACTATGACACTTATGTTCTCTTTTGGATTTATCATAGTTTAAGAAGGTAATTTGCTCAATCCTTGTGCCTTTAATCTATTTATAGTCATGGCAAATTAACTTATTTGATTCTTGAAGCTTTGAATCCTTGCTCTTGTTTCCTATTGAAATTATTTGTTGTTATTAGCATGAGCCTTACCAATTTAATCAAGAGATATACCTACGTTTCGGGGCATATTATGTCTAGCTTGAAAAGGTGGTGGCATTTATTGAAATTGGTAATTAAGGGAAATATGAATTGTTTGTTGATTACTATAATTGAAGTTAGGATGATCTCTCCATCTAGGATTGTAGGCATTAGAGCAAGGATCTTACTTGCATTGTAGTTTCCCTTAGAATTCTTTGATAGCACTAGCTTGCTTCATTAGATCATCTTAAAGTGTGAGACACCTGTCAGTTAGATTTCCTTGATTCAAGCAAATACCATATGCCCAAACTTATTACATATTCCTTACAACCATTTAAAGCATAATAAAAGTTAAATTAGCAATTTGTTATTCAAAGGAAAGTGTACTTACCTCATTAGTATTCTTAGATGGTGGATCATGTTAAGTGCTAAATTGTTAGGAATTCACAACCATATTTGCTATGAAATTTGTTATAGCTTCTAGGGTTTTTTCGTTTAATGCTCCTCCACCAGGTGTGTCATCATACTTCTATCTATGAGAGGAAGTCCCTTATAAAAGTATTGGATTAGGAGTTAATCAATGTTTTGATGATGGGGGCAACTTATGCAAAGCTTCTTAAGACATTTCCAATATTTATATAGGGACTCTCCATTATATTGTCGAATGCCATATATCTTTTTTTGAATATTAACTACTCCAAATGCTAGAAAGTTCTATAAGAATAGCCTTTTCATTTCATTCCATATGGTGATGGATTTAGAGGGTAAGTAGTAAAGCCAATCCTTTATTGAGTCTACCATGAATAATGAGAATGCCCTTAAATTGATTTATTTTTTAGATATCCCTATAGGTTTCATGCTTAAATAAACTACATAGAATTCCTTTAGATGCTTATATGGATCTTAACCTGTATGACCATGAAAAGTTGGCACGAGATGAATTAAACTAGATTTTAACTCAAGAGTAACATTAATATTAGGATATTCTCTACAAAGAGGTTGTTGGTTTAGATTAAGAGTTGCTAACTCCTTGGGATTTCAATTGTTGTTGTTGGTGTTTGTTGCCACAATTTTTGTCTCAATGTCACTTGATAAGCTTGATGATAATGTAAGGTTGTATGTGAGTGTAAGTCCTAGAGAAAATGGAAAAACTGTGTGCTTATTGGCTTAAATGTAGTCTGTTATTTGAGAAGCTTTTAGTTAGACTTTTTGTTAAACATACAAACTTGCAACACAAGTTGTATAGGGCTACAATCACAAGAAAATAGATTAATTAAAAAATTAATTACTAGCAATAGTGCCAAAATTTGATGTGTGTCAAATAAATTGAAATTACTCTAAATTACTTAATTAACAAGTTTGTAATTAAGGTGAGTAGAGGACAAATTCACACAAATTTAGTTTTGATTAATTAATTAACTAATGACCTTAATCCTATTGAGTTCATGTAAATAAAAGAGCAGAGATGGAGGAATTTAGGTTTAATTAAACTAATAAAAATTAGACCTAAAAACTAATTGCAAATAAAATAAACAAATGAACATACCCTTAACAATAAGGATATTTACTCTATTAGATTCATACAATGGTTATTGATATTGAACATTATTAATTCTTTAATTGAATATTTGGTTTAGAATAAGGACATGTTCTATTATTCTAAATCTTTCATTAGTTCATTGTTAACTAAGACAAACTCTTTAATTAATCTCTCATCAATTAAACTACTTAAGACAAACTCTCTAGATATAATTTATTAATAGCATTAAGATAAGAAAGATAGCTAAATCAAAACAACAAATTTATAAGTTGATCTATTTAATCTTTCACCATGTTCTCCGTAGAAATTAGACAAGGATTTGACCATAATTATGATTTTCTATTTGTTTCCTAAAGTTAAAATTATCAAGCAATTACAAGCTTAAATTTTAAACTAACATTAGATTAGAAAGTATAATCATTTAGTATACATCCTAATAGTCAAATGCTATAACTACAAATAATAATAATAATAAAAGAACATGGGAATTCAAAGTAAAGAATTAAATTAGAAATAAAAACCAATAAATTTTACAATACTCCTTTTAATAATTTCAATCCTTATAATTGAAAGTAAAACCTTGAACTTGCTTACAAGAAGTTTGTACAATAAAAAAATGCAAAGAGGTTTGTATATATGTGTGTTTTTGGTACCTTAATATGTCTATTTATAACTATAAGGGATTGCAAAAATAACCCAAAGAAAGATGGACACTTTTTTTTTAGAACCAATTTATCTTATTTGGAGAATAACATTTAATTGGATTAAGATAGCTTTGACCTACCTATAAGTTGGATTGAAGACACTAGTTTGTAGCTCAATTCTTCTTGGATCTTTGCAAATAAGTCCATTCTAGAAAACTCAAAATTTCTATTTTGATTCTTATTAAGACCCTAAATCCATTCAATAATGTTTAGAATGTAAAATTTTTGAAATAACCTTTAATGGTAGATTTTCTTAAAACCTCATCTTAAGCTTCCAAATTGCTCTAATCTATTTGGTTTATACCTAAAATATAAAATCAACTTGAATAAGTACATTTAGGAAGAGAATACATTAAAAAGATTAAATATAAAAGAATAAATATAATGTGCATAACATACTTATAAACCATTTAAGATTAAAGTTATTTCCAAGTAAATTTTGCTCTCATTAGATTGGTCCTTACATTGTTACTAATGTCTTTCCTCATAGTGCAATTGAGATACAAAGTGTAGAAACAAATGAGGCATTTAAAGTGAATGGCTAAAGGTTAAAACTTTATTAGGACTAAGTCAATCTCAATTTTTAGCTCATAACTTGGGCTTTGGAGATTTGTTTTGGACAAGATTGGATGCATTTGAAAGCTAAAAAAGAGAAATAAAACTTTGATGGAGAAGGAAAACCCTAATTCAGACTATATCTATTTAAGAATTAGCTTGGGGCCCATTATGGTAATTCTATCACAATTAAGGAAACAAATTTATTGTAACCTTAAAAATTTAAAAGATTTTTTTGGAGTGTCCTAGGGTTTTCTTGTATCTGCTATGTACATTCTCTAGGATATAAATGAGGACTTTCTTTTTAGCTACTAAAAGGAGGAGAGGATGGAGACATGAAGAGGGTAGTAGACATGACTTTAATAAGCATTCAGATTTTTTTAATATGTCTACCTAGGATTTTTTTAATAGTTTTAGAGGATTTCAAAATGTTTCATATTTTAATGAAGTACATTATTATGCTATGTTGTTTTCTTTTTTATTGGAATTGTTTGAGTTATTTTGATTAAATTGTTGAATGATTGTTATTTTAATTTATATGCTCGGTCTTTCTAAATTGATTAAACAATGATCGATTGCTAGAGTTAGGGATTGTGACTTGTATTTATCTCATTCCTAATCACCAAGTAGCAATTAATAATAAGGAATTATGGACAAGTTTTCATTTTATTGTTATGAATAACTTAATATAAGTTAGAAAATTCAAGCTTGTGTGATTGTTATTTGAATTAACCTATTTTCCTAATTTTTAAGGCTACTAGTTTATAATTATAGAGCTTGTTGTTATTTAGGGTTAAGAGTTCCAATAAAATTGAGACAACATTCTAGATAATTGAAAGTATCAAATATCATAGTTATGGATGAACCTAAAATTGAAATTTTGTTAATTGGCATTTTTATAAGTTATTTTGTTTAATCAAGTCATTTACTTTAATTGTTATAAAGTTAAAATTCAACTTTACCCCCTCCATTTATATTAGTATCTTTAAATTTTAATTATATAACATTGAATTGATAGCACTCTTTGTAAGATCAACCTTTATTCACATTGTCTAACATTGCACAATTAAGAGTGAGGTATTTATATTCTTTGTAGCCTTGATGATAGCCAATAAAAATTTAACACTGTTACTAAGGAGTGTTTTCTATCATTTTTTTTGTTTGAATTTTGTTTTTGTACATAGTTTATTGAGTTGATTATAGTGATTATAACCCCTTTTGTGTGTAAAGTTGTGTTTTCCAAGCATTTTTAGTTTTTCAATTGTCATGTCATTATTCTCAAATTATTTTTAAGTTTTAATTATCTAACATTGAATTGACAGCACTCCCTATGGAATTGACTCTTATTTATACACTTAATTGTTGCAAGATTAAGAGTAAGATATTTATATTTTTTGTAGCCTTGGCGACAACTAGCAAAAATTTAGTGTCATTGCCAAGGAGTGTTTTCTATCATTTTTTTTTTCTTTTTGTTTGAATTCTATTTTTGTACAGATTTTTATTGAGTTTATTATAGTGATTATAACCCTTTTTATAAGTAAAGTTATGTTTTTTAAAAGCATTTTTGGTTGCGGTAGTACCATTTTTAAAGGAAATTTTGGTTGAATCAAATAGTGAGCTTACATTATTTCA
>CM034044.1:5974302-6024265 GCA_019804595.1 Bruguiera parviflora
ATTTTGGTTGAATCAAATAGTGAGCTTACATTATTTCAAAGGAAATGTCATTCTAAGTAGAATTGGTAGTTAAGGACTCGTCTTCTTAGGACTTAAAAACACTGTTTGATAGAATTTTTGCAATTTTTTGTGTTTTTTTGGTTACAAAATTCTATTTTCCCTTAGTTTTATGTCTCTTTTTTGTTTTGTGTTTATTTATGGTTTATGATCACTTTGAACACATTATTAATCTATAAATTGGAAAAACCTTGCATAGGTTAAGGAAAAAGGCTTGATAAAACTAAGAGCAAATTGTCATTACCTCACTTGGCATTAATATAATTCTTAATATAGTATTTAGGAGGTTATCTATTGATTTTGTGCTTTAAAGACATGACAACAAATAATAGGACTTAGAAAGAGCTTATATTCTCAACTTTTTGATTTACAACCTTTGTGAATACAATCTCCTGAGTTAGATGTTGTTTTTAAGCTTTAATCAGGATTGATAGATTTGTTACCTATTTTTTATGGTCATGTAGGGAAAGGATACCAATTAGTATTTGAAGGAATTTCATGTTGTCTATTTAAACATGAAGCCAAGATAAAACTAAAAACTTTTCCATTCTCCTTGGATGATGATGCTAAGGATTAGCTTTACTATTTACCATTAGGGTCAGTCACAACATGGAACAAGATTCAAGAAACTGTGATATTTGCTAATATAATAGAAAGACCTTTTGTTGTTCCCACAGCCTCGTATGGGTTGTAATTGTTGTCAACCAAATTTAAGTGTGCAAGAAGAAGTGGCTCATTCAAGCATTCAAGGGATGAGTTTTCAGTAGAAAGAAAAAAGTAAGAAAAATGAATTAAGAAGGAGGATAATGCTGAATTTTGTATGAAACAGTAATATGAAGCCATATGGAGGGGCAAGAAAGGAAATTTGCTGTAACTCCAATAAACCTATCTAGGGTTTGCATAGAAGGGAGTATATAAACAGGAAGAGCATCCCAACAGCCATATGACTTGCAAGCAAACCAAAAATGCGCAACTTGCAAGAGGAGAAATAAGAAGCAAACCTCGTATCTATGAGACCACCTAGAAGAGAAGACAACAAACTTGGTATCCGTGAGACCATCTGGAAGAGAAGACTATAGACTTGGTATCCGTAAGACCACCCAAAAAAGAAGACAGCAGACCTGGTATCCGTGAGACCACCCGAAAGGGAAGACAGTAGACTAGAAGCGTGAGGTAGGCTGAAAGACATGAACAGAAAAACCAGTAGCTTGAGGCAGGCCAAGAGATGTGAAATGGTAGACCAAAAGTGTGAGTGCAAGTTGTGAAACTGTGAGATGATGAAAGCAGGAGTTATGTGAAACAACCTAGAGAAGGAATTCGATGAAGCATTCAAAAGAACTCAACCTATTTCCAGATTTCTTCAAGAGAGGTTAGTGAGTGTTGTGGTGAACTTCTAAGCAGCAGTGAAGCAGCCTATTCAATTCAACAGAGGCAAGACAAGCTAGAAGAAAGGTAGACACAGTAAGTGACACTCTTTGTATTATACTTGCTTTATATTTGCAATAGTGAAAGGAATAGAGGATTAAGACATCCATTGTAACTACATTGTGAACATCGGGAGTACCACACTAGTATTCTTAAGTATAGTGGATTGTCTCGGTAGAGGAAGAATTTCTACCATTGTAGACGTATGTCACATTGACGGAACCACATAAATCTCTTGTATCCTTACTTTGATTTACATGTTATGTTTTGAATTGAGTTGTGAACGCAGCTAAAGTATCATCGAACCCATAACCTAAAGAAGACCTAATTAAGAACATCCAATCTATTTAATAAGCAAGGTGTCTAAAAGGTGACTTTGGGGACTATTGTGATTAGTAGGTAATAGTAGATTTACCTTAGTCGAATTTAAGAAAGAGTTCACTTTTAAGAAGAGGTTGAAGTTGTTTACATACCTATGTATTAACGAGAGCGAAAGTATTAAAGAAGTAGAATACTTTGACTTAAGTTATCAGAGTTTTAAGGGGTGTGATATTGATTCACCCCCTCTCAATATCATAGACTAGTAAATCCTAAGGTGAAGTTGGGAACTTCACCTTATATAAGTACTGGGAGAGATTCAAAAAACCATGTGTGAGTTGTCTCCACCACTAAATAAGTGATTAGTTATTAATTTAATATTTTTATTAAGGCTTATTTCCTATAGACAAGAACATGATAGGTGTAGCAAGTGGAGGAGCTTTGGTGGACAAGATGCTAGATGTTGCAAGGAATTTGATCTCCAATATGACAACAAACTCTTAATAGTTTTAAACGAGACAAGATGCCTCAATCAGAAAAGTGCATGAGGTAAATACATCTATTCCTTAATAATAGATTTTTTATCTTTCCTCTATTGTTTGACATATGGCTAAGGGAAAATATGTAAAATGAATGTTATAGGAGGATTCCCAAGGCATCTAAGGAAGTATAATTCCTATTGTAATACATACAATCCAATATAGAGGGATGACCTTAACTTGAGCTATAGAGGAAATAGGTCACTAGTTCAGAATGCATATTAAATAAATAGGTAAGGTTCCAACAAACTTAAGCCATATCAACCTAAACAACTAGCTTTGTCTAGTTTAGGTACATCCTTAGAAGATATGTTCAAAACTTTCTTAACTCACACTTAGCATTTCAAATAGGAGACAAGGGTAAGCATACACAATTTGGAGAATTAGGTGAGTTAGTTAGTTTCAATAATGGGTAGATTAGATACTCAGGGGTTAAGCAAATTACCCTCTTAATCCCTAGTAAATCCAAAAGAGAATTTGAGTGTCATATTATTGAGATGTGGAAAATAACTTGAGGAACCACATAAGAAAACACTTACGTGGCCATTGAGGAGGACATTAAGAAGGAGGTAGAGATCTCTCCATCTAAGGTAAATTCTAGCTCTTCCATTTAGACTAAAGCTAACCCATTTCCTTTTCCCACTAAGTGCACAAATCTAAAAAGGAGGAGCAGGAGAGAGAAATCCTTGGGAAATTCTACAAGGTAAATAAACCAGTACTAAAGGTGATTAAGCAAATACCAAGGTATGTAAAATTTCTTAGAGGATTATACACTAATAGCAAAGACTGAGAAATAATAAGAAAATAAGAGTAGGGGAGAATGGATATGTAGTTCTCTAAAGAAAGCTTTCCCTTAAGCGTAAAGATTCAAGTATGCTCACCATCCCATGCAAAATAGGTAATACTAGATTTGAAAAAGCTATGTTAGATATAAGAGTTTTTATTAATGTGATGCCTTGATCCATTTAAATTTTTTTAAATCTAAGACCTCTGAAAAATAGTTAAATTATTATATAATTAGTTGATCGTACTAATACTTACTTTGAAGGGGTAGTTGAGGATGTATTAGTGTAGGTAAATGAGTTAGTCTTTTTAGGTAACTTCTACATAATAGATATAGATAATGATACTTCCCCTAACTTTAACCCTATTTTATTAGGGAGATCATTCTAAAAAATAGCTAGGACAAGGATTGATGTGTGTGAGAGTACCTTAATAATGGAGTTTAATGATGAATAGATTTGGTTCAATATTTATAAAGTTATAAGATATCATAGTAATGTCCACTTAGTTTATGCCATAAATGTTATTGATTCTTTAATGCAAGTTTTGAGTTGACAAGTAAGCAAAAGTTAGTGGTAGTCATCGTCAAACATCTTGAGTTGAAAGTAAAAAGAGAAGTTAAGTAGATGAGGATTTGAAAAAAAACTATAGTTGAATTACATTCATTATCAATCATTCCAAATAGGCATGCAGTTTCTTCTATTTAGTTACCTATTTCTCACAAGAAATTTTTATGTTTTAATTTGTAGGAACCTATGTTAAAATTAAAACTATTACTAACTCATTTGAAGTATGTCTACTTAGGAGAGGATGACACCCTACTAATTATTATTACAAAAAACTTAACACATATGCAAGAAGATAAGTTGATTGTTGTGCTAAGCAAGCATAGGATGATAATTAGTTGGATGCACCAAATATTAAAGGGATAAGTCTAGTCATGTGCATGCACCATATATTGTTAGAAGAATGAATCTAACTAAGGAAGCATGTCGTTAGGCTAATAACGTTAAACAAAGACATTACTTGGGAGGCAACCTAAGCATAATTCAAATTTGATTTCTTTACCTTTTCTTTTCATTTATGTTTTAAATAACTTTCTATTACATTTAGCCTTACATTAGAAACAATGTAATTTTAAGCGTAAGGGAGAGGCATAGGTAGGATTTTTTTTTAAAGATTTTTGGTAGTTTTTGTGAAATAATGATCATATGTCGGTTATGTTTTATAATGTTTTAGATACACAAGTATGAAAATTGGATTATTTTTAGGATATATTGCTTGGCTTAGGATGTTAGTTATAATTTGTGAAATAATGGTATGTGTTTGGCTTTTTAATACTTAATTAAAACAATGCTTTTTAAGAACTTATGTGTATTTTGTAATGAAGCATGATTAAGTAGTGTGTGGTTTGTCTTGAAATTTTTCTTCTTAAGCTAGTCTTAAACTTGGATTTAAGTAAATAATTTGTTAAAAAAGGGGCAAAAATGAAAAAATTTTAATTCTACTATGCTACTAAAGTTGCTTAGCAACTAGGAGTACTTCACTAAAAGTATTGATACTCTTGTCAAATAGTAACTTGAATATGAATATACAAAGCACCTTGATATACATTTTCTAATTTTTAGTACATCTTAAGGAAAAATATTGGTTTTACTTTTTTACTTTAATAAGGAACACATTAGTTTGCTACCTAATATGTAGTAGTAAAGAAGAATGTTTGATCGGAGAATTATACAAGGCTTGGTTATGCTAGTAATGAGACTTGCATTAACTAATTGAGGGTAATTATGGATAGAGAAGAAGGAAGATGATATGTTACCATACTTTTGAGTTAAGTGTATATGTTGGTTGAGAATTGAACATAATTAACTTATGCATTACAGTGGTGTTCTAAAGAATAACTAGTGCGTGGTTTACAATTCTTTTAAATTGACTTTGTTTTGCTCAAGTATGTGTAAAAAGCTAATTGTAGGGGAGTTTTGATGACTGAAATTTTGTTTATTTATTTCCTCTTGCATTTAGTTGTTTTCAAAGAGTTTTATATCTATTTGAGCTATTTAGAATGTATTTTGTAATTTAGGTATGTTTTGGGGAAGTTTTGAGAATATATCATCTAAGTAGGCAAAATTCTAGCATTTTATTATTTTGACATTTTTCTTTTACTTCAGATTTTTCACTAATTGAAACCAAATTAAAAAGGTAGCTTTCAAAGAAGTTATAGTTGACATCACAAATTTTCCAAATTGGGATCAATCATTTAATTCTAAGTTCATTTAGGCCTTAAAGACATTGCTTTAAAGACAAAGCAGAAAATAGAAGTCCGAATGTTAATTGGAGTAGGATTCTTGTTTGAACACTGAATATTTAAATGGGCATAATATGAGTTTCAAACATCTAAATTAAGTAATTCAAAAGCCTAAATTGAAACACACATTTAGGCCTATAATTGTTATGAAGACACCTAAGCCTAGATCAATTTTTTAATGGTCTAAAAATAGCTAAGAAGTTGCTTCAGAATCTATCACGGGCTAGACTAAGTCAGTCTTAGTTTTTAGCTCATAACTTGGGCCTTGAACCTTTGTTTTAGGCAATATTAGATGTGTTCAAAAGATAAGGAAGAGGACTACAACTTTGACGAAGAAGGAAAACCCTAATTCATATTATATCTATTCAGGAATTAACTTGTAACTCATTATAAAAATTCTATCACAATTAAGGAAATAAGTTTATTGTAACCTCGAGAATTTAGGAGATTTTTTTTTGTAATGCCTAGGGTTTTCTTGTGTTTGATATATATTTTCTTTAGGATATAAATAAGGACTTTCTTTTAACTATTAAAAGAATGAGGGGGACAGATACAAGGAGGGTGGTAGACATAATTTTAGTAAGCATTTTTTTTTTAGTATGTGTAGCTAGGATTTTTCAACAATTTTAGAGGATTTGAAAAATTTTGGTTTTTTAATGAAGTAGATTATTTTGTTATGTTATTTTCTTTTCTATTGGAATTGTTTTAATTATTCTAATTAAATTGTTGAACAATTATTTTTTTAATTTATTTATTTAGACCTATAAATTAAATAAATAATAGTCAATTGCTAGAGTTAGGAATTGTGACTTATATTCATCCTATTCCTAATCACCAAGTAGTAATAACAATAAAGGATTGTGGAGAAGTTTTCATTTTATTATTGAATAACTCAACATAAGTTAAATAATCTACACCTATGTAATTATTACTTGAATTAACCTATTTTCTTAATTCTTAAAGCTGTTAGTTTATAACTTTAGAGAGTTGTTCTAAGGATAAAAGGATTAGAGTTTAAATAGGGGGCTTGTTCTAAAGATAAAAGGGTTAGAGTCTAAGTGGAGAGCTTGCTCTACTCAATGAATATCTACAGGAGAATTTTGGTAACAAAGCTTGTTATTACCTAAGGTTAATAGTTCCAATAAAATTGAAATAACATTATAAAGAATTAAAAGTATCAAATATTATAGTTGCAAATGAACTTGGAATTGAAATTTTGTTAATTGGTATTTCTATAAGTTATTTTGTTTAATTATGTTGTTTATTTTAATTGTTATAAGTTAGAATTCAATATTACCCTTCTATTTATATTAGTGTTTAAGTTTTAATGATCTATCATTGAATTGATAACACTCTTTATGGGATCGACCCTCATGCACATTATCCATTGTAGTATGACAAGAGTAAGGTATTTATATTCTCTGTAGCCTTGACGATAGCTAGCATGTTTACTTTTGTTTTGTGTGTTGCATGCATTGCATTTATGAAGGATTTTGTGGGTATATCTTTTAAAAAAATTTATGAGACAAAACTTGTCTAGTAGGGGTGACCTAGAAGGTTAGCGGCTTATTTTATATGCTAAATGCAATTGTAATTCCAATGAAAGTGAGTGATGATTTATTTTACTTTGTTTTGTTTTACTTGATGACTAGCAAAAGTTAAGTGTGGGGTTGCATTGAAAAGTATGCTATATGCATTATATTTATTCTCTTATATTTAACCTTTTTAGTGTATTTTCTTCCTAAATGTGCTTATTGAAGTTGATTTTATATATTAGGAGAAGACCAAATGAATTGGAGTAAGGTGGAAGTTCGAAGATATGGTTTTGAGAAAATGTAACCACTAAAAGGTATTGTGGGAATTTTGCATTCTAAATATTGTTGGATGGATTTGGGGCTTTTATAAGAATTAAAATAGATATCTTGAGATTTTTAGAATGGGCTTATTTATAGAGATCTAGGTAAAATTAGGCCATGAAACAATGTCCTCAATTTAGTTTACAGGCTAGTTGAAGCTATTCTAATTTTATTATGAGTTGTTCTCCAACTAAGCTAAATTAGTCTTAAAAAGAAAGTATCTAGTTATCTTTGGGTTATCTTTACTATCCCTTAGAGTTATAAATAGACAAATATGGCTACCAAAAAAAGAGATACACATAAACCTTGTTTTTCTTTCTTTCTTGTGCACATGCCTATAATATGTAAGGTTAGGGTTTTATTTTCAGTTATAAAGATTGAAGTCATTAAAGAAAGTATTGTGAGATTTATTAGTTTTTATTTCTAATTTGATTCTTTACTTTGAATTCTCATGTCCTTTTATTGTAATTATTATTTATGGTTATATTATTTGAGTGTTATGATGTATACTAGGCATTTATGATTTATGATCTAATACTAGTTTAAAATTAAAGATTGTAATTGTTTGATAATTCTAACAATAAGTAGTAAATAAAAATTAATAAATATGGTTATTTCTTTGTCTAATTTTTATAGAGAGTATGATTTAAAATTAAATAGATCAGCTTGTGAATTTGTTGTTTAGATTTGGCTATCTTTCTTATCTTAATGTTGTTAATAAATTATATTTTGTGAGCTTATTTTGGGTAGTTTAATTGATAAAGGATTAATTGAAGAGCTTTTTTCAATTTAATAGTGAATTAAGGAAAGATTCAGAATAATAAAGCTTATCAATATTCTAAATCAAATATTCAATTAAAGAATTGATGATCTTCAGTGTCAATGATCAATTTATAAATCTAATAGTATAAATATTCTTCTTGACAAAGGTGTGTTCATCTATTGATTTTATTTGTAATTAGTGTTCTATTTTGATTTTTATTAGTTTAATTAAAACTAAATTCTTCCCTTTTTGCTCTTATATTTATATTTGCATGAACCCAACAGGACTAAGATTATTAATTAATTGGTTAATCAAAGCTTAATCTTTGTGGATTTGATTTATACTCATCTTAATCACAAACTTGTAAATTGAGTGATTTAGAGTAATTTTGGTGTATTTGGTATACTTTAGTGATAATTATTCATTGCTTAGAAGTTAAGATGGTCACCTTAGGTTTTCTGAATCCATTAAATTACATGAAATAAATGAGTTATTTTTTATGATTAGTTTTTCTTACATGTATATAGTGGTTTATTGCTTGAAAGATAAGGTTGTTACTTCATTTCTAGCTAATAAGGCTTATCCTCTAGTTTTAAGAAGTCTTTCACACAAAATAATCATGAAACTAACTTAAATGTCTACAATAATCATATAATTCATTACGAGATGCTTGCTATTATGTCTTGGGTAGTTGAAATCCATTGATGTTTATCAATTAAAGCAATTATTTTATTTGATTACCTTTCTTTACCAAGAGAAAATCATTTTTGCTTAAAACATGATAGTGTCACCTAATTGCTTGGTGATATGATGTCTCCTTTTGTTGTAAGCAATCATTCACACAAAATGATCATATAATTAACATCCATTACAAAGCTAAAACTTGATTTCATTGCAATGTATATGCCAATACACTGTATGTAGTCTAAATCCAATGAATTACGCTAAATAAAGTAGTTATTTTTCTTTGTTAGCTTTTCTTGCATGGATAAAATGGGTCATTGTTTAAATGATGAGGTTGTCACTTCATTTCTAGCTAATTAGGTTTATCTTATAGTTATAAGTATTCATCCTTATAAAGGAATCATGAATATGACTTAAATGTCTACACCAATCACATATTTTAGTGCAATATGCACATTATTACATCTTTTGTAGTCTCAGAGTCCATCAAATAAAGGAATTATATCCCTTAATTAGATTTATTTACTAGTAAAACATCATTTATTGCTTGGAACTTGAGACTATCACTTGATTCCTCTTCAATTTTGATTCTCCTTTTATGGCAACAAATCATTCACACAAAATGACCATGCAATTAACTTCCATGCCAAGGCTAAACATTAATTTCATTACAATATACATGCCAATAAATCTTGGGTCATTTAAATCCATTGAATTAGTTTTTCTTGAAACTTGAACTCTCACTTGATTCCTTAGTAACATGGATTCTCTTTTCATTGCAAAGAATCATTCACATAAAGTAATCATGAAAATAATATCCATATCAATATTAAACCTTGATTTCATTGAGACATGCATTGCAATACACCTAGGGTAGTTTAAATCCATTGATTACATTAAACAAAGGCATCAATTTTCCTCATCAACTTTTCTTACATGTCTAAAATGGATCATTTCTTGAATGATAAGGTGATCACTTCATTTTTAGTTAATTAGGCTTATCCTTTAGTTATAAGGATTCATTCACACCAATAAATCATGAACTTAAATGTCTACACAATCATGCATTTTAGTGTGAGATGCACATTATTATGTCTTTTATAGTTTAAATGATATTAAAGTCCATCAAATAAAGAAGTTATATCTCTTGATTAACTTTATTTACTAGTAGAGAATTGTTCATTGCTTAAAACATGAGACCTTTACCTGATTCCCCTGCAATTAAGCTTCTCCTTTCATTGTAATGGATCATTCACATAAAATGATCATGCAGTTAACCTTTATGCCTAGGTTGAATATTAATCTCATTGCAACATATACGATAGTACACTTTTGGTTGTTTGAATCTATTTATTTGCACCAAACAAAGGAGTTAATTTTCCTTATTAACTTTTCTTACAAAGATAAGATGATTCATTGCTTAAAAGATAAGGACATCACCTCAAATTTTAGCTAATAAAATGATGCTAGCTAATAAGACATATCCTCTCAAATTTTGAAAGTACTTAAGCTTCATAAAACTTATTGAACAAATCTTTTTTGTTAAGTATAAGATACTCAATCCATCTTAATACCTTATTTAAAGGTATGTAGTTAATAACTAATTATGGAACTCCTTGTTCTGATTCTATAGCATTTTCAATATAAAAGCTAGACAACTCTATGGACTGTTACTTTTTTTGAATAAGCCATTTCTTTAATAGGTCCTCTATTTCTTTTTTGTAGATCTTTAAATGTTATGGTCCCATGGCTATTAGTTAGGCTTCAGTGGGTATTTAACTTCCATTAAAAGTCACTTAATATAGTAAATTTATTACATGCCTTTTTCTATTCCAAAAAGCTATAAGAATTTTTGCATAAACTAATGCCTCTAATTTCTCCTATATATCTTGTATTTTAGCTTTAATAATAAGGAGTGTCAATTTTTTCTTGTAAATATTTTTTTCTTCATTCTATAGGGATTAAATAAATTTGTTTTGTAATTGTTTTTTTAAAGTGAATCTATCTTCTCATATTGAGGAGTGAATATAAACTTAAAATTAATAAGTTTTCCATTTATCTTTGAAAAAATTCCTTAATTGCTAATTTCCTTAATAGGATATACCAAATGCAAAAAATGATTTTTCAAGATAATATCCTAAGACAAGTTCTTAACTAGTATGAATTTCTATACAGATTCTTTCATTACATATTACAACTTGTGATAGCTTATACTTAATAATAAGTTTACTTTTATCAATAATGTTTAACACTTCTATCATTTTTGAAAAATATTGTGAAGGAACTATTTTTTTATTAATATAATTCATATTTGTGTTTGAATCAATTAAGACTATGGTTGAAAAGTATACTCTTTATTGATTACTATTATAGTCTAAGTATGTTATTTATGGGTAATAACCTTATTAATAAGATTAATATATTGTAGAGTACTTAACTCTTCTTTTAAAGAAGTATTTGGAATGTTTGGAAGATCTTCTATCTTATCAGACATTAATTCCAAGACTAACATTCTTTCTTTTAATTCTCTTATTCTAGTTTTTAATTGATTGATCTCAATTTTAAGCTCACTTATTGAGGGTTCTATAGTCATAATGTTTAAACTAAAATGGCTATTTCTTACTGATTGAATAACAGTTTTTAAATTGTAATCTTTTTCTACCTCATTAACTTTAATACCATTTCAAGACAAATGGCTATTCTCTTTTTTATTTTGGATTTATAATCTTATCAATAAGATCCAATAATAAACTATCTTCTTTTCTGAGAACTAATAAGCCATTATTTTTACATAAAGTTTGATAATAGTTTTACTGACCATTACAATTATCACTAGAATCATCTTCAAAGGTAGTTTCTTCTTTTTAAAGAAGATCTATATCTAAATTTAATTCCTCATATTCATCTTATAATTCATTTCATTTATTCAGAGAGAATTGTTCATTACTTAGAACTTAAGACTATTACTTAATTCTTAATCAATTAGGCTTCTCATTCCATTACAACAAATCATTCAAACAAAATGATTATACAATTAACACATTTGCCTACACTGAACAATAATTTCAATGCAACATGCACATTAATACAACATAGGTTGTTTGAATCCATTCAATTACATTAGACAAAGGAATCATTTTTCTTGATTTTCTTTGCTTAAATTTAAAAATTGGTTTAATACTTAAAGGATGAGGTTATCACTTCATTCCTAGCTAGTTAGGCTTATATTTTCATTCCAAGGAGTCATTCATGCAAAGGAATCAAAAATTTAACTTAAATGTTTGTACTAATCATATATTTTAGTGAGAGATGCACATTATTATGTTTTGTGTAGTTCAAATTCATTAAAGTCCATCAAATAATGGAGTTATTGCTCTTGATTAGTTTTATTTACTAATCATTCATTATTTAAAACTTAACATTATCACCTAATTTCTAAGTAAATTGGCTTTTCCTTTCATTGTAAGAAATCATTCACATAAAATGACCGTGCAATTAATATCCATGTCAACCCTAAACTTTAATTTCATTATGACATGCACTCCAATACACCATAAATAATCTGAATCCATTAAGTTCATCAAACACAAAATTAATTTTTCTTGATTAGTTTTTCTTTCATGGATATAACAGTTCATTACTTGAATGACAAGGTTGTCACTTTACTTATGCCAATAAGGTTTATTCTTTAGTTACTAGGAGTCATTCATACAAAGGAATCATGAACATAACTTAAATGTCAACACTTATCACATATTTAAGTGCGACATGCACATTATTATGTTTTGTATAGTTTAAAACCTTTAAAGTCATAACTCACATATGTGATAAAGTGACAACCTTAGCAAATAAAATTATTTGATGGAATTAAATAGATTCAAAGTGCTAAAGTTGTAATGGCATGCATGTTGTAATGAATATAATATTTGTAGTAGTCATGTGAACCTCAAAGTATATGGCTAAGAGACCTAACACACACAAGAAATCGAATAAGAACCTAATAAAGTTAAATCAAATTTCAAACATGTTGAACCCAAACTTGATGTTTAAAGGAACATGAAACCAAGGAATAAAAAAGGATTTGGCACTATACTTTACAAAAAGAATAGAATTGAGAGTGATAAGTTAGGTTGAAAATCACATGAATAATTCTTGAAAGAACTAAAAGAGAAAATTCTCGTATACTAGTTGAGAATAAAGTAGTTATTGCTCTTGATTAGCTTTATTTAATAGTTGAGACCATCACCTAATCCTTCTTAATTAGGCTTTTCCTTTCCTTGCAACAAATCTTTCACCCAAAATAATCATATAATTAATATCCATACCTACATCAAGCATTAATTTCATTGTGGTATACATATCAATTTACCTTGAGTTATATAAATCCGTTAAATTACATGAAACAAAGGAGTTATTTTTCATGATTTGCTTTTCTTACATGGATAAAGTGGTGCATTGCCTAAAATATGAGGTTATCACTTTATTTCTAGCTAATAATGCTCATCTTTTAGTTCTATGGAGTCATTCACACAAAGGAATGGTATCAAAGCCTAGTATATCTAATTCTAGTTAAACGTTAACCTTTTAAGTAGCTTAAAAGTTTAAATTTATCATTATCTCATTGTTGACAATGATATGATAAGGCATAGATAGGTTAAGGTCTAATTGTTTGTTTAGAAGTGATAGTTTTTCTAGAAGTAGAAATATAAAAATAATTATTAATGAAAATTTAGATGATAATTATTTACAGAATTAGACTTTACCTTCTTTATCCTTTTTCCATGTTTATAAATAGGGAAGTTTTTAAACAAAAAATGATTATATCATTAAGACTGTAAAAAAAGCTCTAGTCTTATCTCAGGGTTATAATGATTTCTTTTTTATTATCCTAAAAGTTTATTAGCTTACATTAATAAAATACAAATTTCTCCATATTAGGATGGTTTAAGCGGTATTGAAACCTACTACTAGACTGCATGTAAATAACTCAACTATTATCTATATTCATGATAAAAGACATAACAAATTTCACAACTCCACATTATGAGTGGTTGAATTCACTTTAAATGAAGGACCTATACGGTTTTCATGTCTTTCAAATTTCACATTATCATTATCAAATCCTAATTTGATACATGCTTTATATTTATATTTAAAACTGAAGAATTTGAAATGGTGCTTACTTCTAAAATCTAATCCTTATTTATAAGATACATTATAAGGTTATGAACACCAATATCTTAGGAATTTAAGAGATTTTATATGTGGATAAAGGGACTACTACATTATTTTTAACTAATGGGGATTTCAAACTTTGATTTGCTCTATTTAGAAATGTGAGATTAAAACTTAAAAAGGGAAAAAACAAAAAGTTAAACCTAGATTTTCTACCTTTTTAGTGTCAATCACTGAACTGGAAGGCATAAGTATAATAAAAAAGTAGGTTTGTTAACCTTCCTCCCTCAAGTTCTACTTTTGTGGCTAACAAACCAATAGAAATGGCTAGTTAGGCTCCTAGGCCTAGGTCTCTTTCTTTATGTATCATGGGATATTAAGATGATGGCAAGAGTCTCTATGTATTTAAAGTTGTAGACAAGGTAAACAAAAAGATTAGAGATTTATTTTACTTTCCTGAAAATCTTATAAAAAAGAAAATGGTTTTTTATAACTTTTGATGAAAAGATCAAGAAATATGACGTAAACATTTTAAGATATATATTAATAGTGCAAAAGTTATAGATATTTTCACTTATTTGGAAATGTTCTACAAACTTAAGAAAAAAATATTTCCCAAATTTCTCTATTTTAAAGGGATATATGGGCCTAAGAAAAGTATATCAATAATACATTACCAAAAATGGAAAAAGAGTTTTTAGTATTCACCCTTTTGCACTAAACTGGAGTGTCAAAATAGAAGACAGTGAAGTTACAACTTCACCCTATAAGGTAAAACTATCTACAAGTGTTATTGTACAACAAGAAAATTATACTAATCTTTATTTTCAATTTATAAGAAATTAGTTTAATAAAGTTGAAGACAAGATTAAAGAAATAGCTCAATGAGTTCTAAGACCTCTAGTGAAGGTAAAATTAGAAAAAAAGATTTTTTTTAAACTCATGTCATCTAAAGAAATAAATTATAATGTGTTAGGTAAAAATCTTATAAAATAAGAATTGGTAGATGAAATAGTTAAAAGGTTAAAAAAAATCTTGGATTAAGAGAAAAGGAAGGCTCTATCTTGGGAAAAAAGGAACAAGAATCTTTATAAACAAAAGATTACATTGAAAAAGTAGAAGAAATATTCTTATCAAAACAAAACCCTATGATAAAAGAACCATTACCTTTTTATGAGAAGGAACCTACAAATATTAACAGAATGACTTTTAATAAAGTCCCCACAAAATTATATTATCCTAAACCAACATTAGTTGACCTTTTTTAGAGGAGCAACCTAAGTACAATTATGTATAATACATTAGTAACAACATTATAAAATGAAATTTGGATGAGATGTTTAAACATCAAGTTCTCATTTTACTCCATTATATAATGATGTTTACCATTACTACAAAATAAAAGGGTAATTCTAACCCTTAAATAGCAAAATTTATAACAAATAGTTTTACTAGACAACTTAAAAGTTAGTGAGATTTTTACTTATTAAACAAGATTAAGTTTCATAAATTTAATACTGTAAAAATAAAGTAAGGGATGCAACTTACTAATAGTATTAATACACTAATATATACTTTATTAGTAGATCAAACTTATAAGCAACTTATTAATTTGAGGTGCTTGGATTTGTCTCATTTTAAGTGGTATAGAGATGTTTTCTTCTTTAAAGTTTTTACCAAGGAATATAGTTAGAGTATTTTCTAGAAAAAAAAAATATTTGGATTATCTATCCTATTTGCTAAAAGGGTGAAATGTAAATTAAAATTCTATTATAGTGGAGTTATTGATTATTCTAGTTATATCTATGGAGAACTAGTTGTAAAGATTATAGTTAAAGGAGATGAATTCTATAATGAAATAAAACTACATAGGCAATTACAAAATGAAAAGATATAAGGTAGGAAGGTCTTAAGAGATTTCTATAAGTAGATGAGTTATCTACTTATGAAATATCCCAAAAAATTCAAAAAGAATGGTTATAAATCCATACCTCAAAAGAAATCTTTTTATAAAAAGGAAAAGTTAAAAGAAAAGAAAAAACTTAGTTTGTAGAAAAAGAAAAAGAAAATGGTTGTTTGTTACAAATGCAAAAAAAAATAAGGTATTCTTCTAATAAATACAAAATGAAATTAAAAATTTAAGAATTATCCATAAATGAAGACCTTAAAAGATCACTAATGCATATCTTTTTATTAGAAGATGAATCTGAGGAATTAGGCTTAGAAGTAGACCTTCTTGAAGAAGACGAAGAAGAAACCACTTCCAAAGATGATTTTGGTAATAATTGTAATGGTCAATGCAATTATTATTAAATTTTATGTAAAAGTAGTAGCTTATTAGTCCTTACAAAAGAAGACAATTTGATATTAGATCTTATTGATAAGAATAAAAAGAAAAATTTTTGGAATCTATGTTTGATTAAATAAATGAACCTCTAGACATTCTAGATACTTCTTTAGAAAAACAGTTAAGTACTCTTTAATATGTCAATTTAATTAATAATATTATTACCCAAGAATGACATATTTAGATTACTGTAATAATCAATAAAAAGTACATCTTCTCTGATATAACTTTAATTAATTGAAGCACTGATATGAATTATATTAATAAACAGATAGTTCTTTCAAAATGCTTTTTAAAAATAATAAAAGTATTAAATACTATTGATAAAAGTAAGTTTATTATTAAGTACAAAATATCACAAGCTAATATATGTAATAAAGGAATTTGTATTGAAATTCCATTTATATTAATTAAAAATTTATCACAAGATGTTATTTTGATAAATCCTTTCTTATATATACTATATCATATTAAGAAAATTAGCAATCGAGGGATTTTCATAAAAATAGATGGAAAGTTTATTAACCTTAAATTTATTTTACTTTTCAATATAAGGAGATAAATTTACTCTAGAGAAAAAATAAAAGAAATTGAGAAATTTATTTAATCTCTTCAAAATAAAGTAAAAAGATAAATTTTTATAAGAGAAAATAAATACTCCTATTATTTAAGTTAAAATATAGGAAATACAAAGAAAATTAGAGACAGTAGTCTGTGTAGAGATTCCTCTAATTTTTTGGGATAGAAAAAAAACATGTGGTAGGATTGTGGTATGAAGTGACTTTTAATGAAAATCAAATTCATACTAAGACCCAACCCATATCAATGGGGTCAAGGCATTTAGAAATCTACAAAAATGAAATAAGAGATCTCTTAAGAAAGGGCTTATTAGAAAAAGTAACAACTTATAGAGTTGTTTAACATTTTATGTAGAAAATGTAGTAGAATTGGAATAAGTAGTTTCAAGATTGGTTATTGATTATAAGCCTTTAAATAAGGTCTTAAGATGAATTAGGTATCTTATACTTAATAAGAGATATTTGGTTGCTTAATAGGCTTTATAAAGTTGAAATAATTTCAAATTTTAGTATGAAGTTTGGTCATTAGCAAATCCATATTCATGAAAAAGACAAATACAAAACAACTTTCCTAATTCCATTTAAATATTATAAATGAAATATAATGTTTTTTAGGTTAAAAATGCACCCTCTAAGTTTTGAAAAATCATGAATAAAATATTTAATACTTATTTAGTATTTGTTTATATCAATGATGTGTTATACTTTTTAATACAATTAAATAACATTTTAAGCACTTAAACTCTATCTAAAGGTTATTAAAAAATTCACTTTAGCCATATTAGCCAAAAAGATGAAGTTGTTTCAAATCAAGGTTAGATTCCTTAGTCACTTTATTGAAAATAGAACTATTTTTCCTATTGATTAAGCAATTGAATTTGCCTTTGAATTTCTTGATAAAATTAGAGAAAAATAATAATTGTAAAGTTTTTATGATATCTAATTATATTTTAGAATTTCAAAAAGAATTAGCTTGTGATACTAAGTCTATGTTTGATAAATTATGGAAAAATCCTTTTGAGTGTACAGATGAACATACAAAGGCAATTAAAAAGATAAAAATAAAAACAAAGGAATTGCCATATCTTAGTCTTCCTCATCCTGATGCATGGAAAATAATTGAAACAGATACATTAGATAAGGGTTATAAGGGAATCCGTAAGTAGATCATTAACTCAAAAGAACAGCTTATTTGTTTCACTTAAGAATTCTAGATAGAAAATAAAGTTAATTACTTTATATTAAAAAAGAAATTTTAGCCATTATGCTATGTATTCAGAAATTTAAAAGTAATCTGTTAAATCAAATTTTTCTTTTAAAAATAGATTGTAAGGCAATAAAAAATGCCTTTACTAAAGATGTTAAAAACATTGTATTTAAATAGATCTTTTCCACATAATAAGGAATACTTTCTATACTTGATTTTAAAATTAAGTTCATTAAAAGAAATTCTAATTTTGTACTTAATTTCCTAACTCATGAGTTTCTTTAAATAACTATGATATGAGTAAAAGGCCTCTTATACAGGGACCTCAGTCCCTAGCAAAGTCAATTAATTTACTAGTAAAAGATGCAAAATCAAAAAAAGTTGATAAACTTCATAATGACGCTTATGAGTAAGCATTAGATAAATCCATCATGTATCCTCAGATTCCTAAGCACATAAATTTCTTGTATGCTATGGAAAATAATTATAGTCAGTTGAAATCTAATGAGGTTGTTAGTTTTTAACTTAAAGATGACATGTATCCTTATATTAGTATAAAGGATTGTCTGTATTATCAATAGATCATATATGAAATAAGCTCAGTGGTTATAAACTTATAAAAAGAGGATTCATATCTAGTTATGGCTTCTAAGATTAAGCCTATTCCAAATTCAAGATAAAGAAAATTTTTTATTTAGAAGACTGGCAAGGTTGTCTTTTTGGCTATAAAGAACTAAAAGAATGATAGAAGGTTAAAACTAACAACTTCTTTGACTATATTGAAGTATGAAAAAAAGTCTTTTTATATGAAAATAAATAAAGGAAATTTAGTTGGTTCATTTAAGTACATCTTCTAAATAATCCAAAAGGATTTCCAAATTGATTTAAAGCCTAGTTTTTCAAGTAGGTTTTACATCATATAACTTTACCCATAAAGTGAGAACTATTTATGAACAATTTTGTGAAGCAAACAATGAGGTTAAAGACCCATTGTTAATATTTGCAGCTTAGTATCATATCCCATGGATTATTAAGTAGGATTACATGATTTGGTAAAATAGGTTAATGTGTCAAATATTGATATCAAGCATATTCCATGGTTAACAAGATAAATTAATATCTGATGGTGGGAAAAGTTTGATTTCTTTAATGATGGGGTCTATACTGGCAAAAGAGTTATTTGCATCAATGGGCCTAAACCTCCATTACCAAAGCCCACACCATTTAACTTAGAAGAAATATTGACAATTTTAATGGAGTTAATGTCAAAAGAGAGGTTATTAAAAATGATGATTTCCCTACTTTAACTAAAACAAGACATGTAACCAAACCATGTAGAAAGTAGTTAAAGATGCTTTAATGATAATATCGTGTAAGATTCTTAGAAACCATATAAGTTATAAAAAGGACACAACCACTTTTGGTGGAACAATAATGGAGGGACCTGTTAACAAGCTTTATTAAAGCAAGCTACTTTAGAAAGGAAGGAAAAGACAATTTGCTTTAGAAAAGCAAGATTCCTTCAATAATGGTGATTACATTTTTTTTATGTATAAAGAAAACCTTTCAGCTACTAGAGGAGGTAAATTTTCTTTATCTAGAAGTAAGTTTACTTCTCTCTCCCTCTCTTCTCTTCCCTTGTAAAATATAAACTTATAATGACATTCAATGCTCAACAAAAGTTTTGTTTCTGTAAGTATCTTAATTTTGTTTTACTAGTGTGCTTAATTTAATTTCTTAAAGTAATTTCTATATATTTATGTGTGATTTTATGTTGTATAATAGCACAGGATCACATGTAAAATTTTTAAAAATAAATTTAAGAAACTAAATTACAACACATTCAAATAAAAGAAAGAAACTTAAAAATAATAATAACATAATTAAAATACTTACAGAAACAAAACTTTCATTAAACATCAAACGTGGTTACAAGCTTATATGTTACAGGCGAAAAGAAAAGAGAAGGAGAGAGAAGCAAACTTAATTTTGGAAAAAGAAATTATAAGTCATCGAGTAACTAAGAGGTTTTGTTTATACATTAAAAAAAAAAAAAGGTAATCACCATTATTAACAAAATCTTGCTTTTCTAAAGCAAAGTTGTCTTTTCCTTCTTTTCTAGAGTAGTTTTAATAAAACTTATTGGCAGGTTCCATCATTATTGTTTCATCGAAAGTGGTTTTATCCTTTTTACAACTTATATAGGTCCTGAGAATCTTGCATGATGTTATCATTAAAGTGTCTTTGACTACTTTTTACTTGGTCTACTTGTGTGGCTTTTTCTGGTTAGAGTAAGGCAATTATCATTTCTAATAACCTCTTTTTTGATAATGACTCTATTAAAGTCTTTAATATTTCTTTTAAACTAGATGGCTTAGGCTTTGGTGGTGGAGCTTTATGCACATTAACGCACATAACTCCTTTGCCAATATAAACCCCATCATTAAAGAAATCAATCTTTTCCCACTATTAAATTTCAATCTGTCTTATCAACCATAGAATATGCTTGATATCAACATCTAACACATTAACTTGTTTAGTCATAATAGTGTAATCCTACTTGATAATCCATAAGACATGATACAAAACTACAAACTTTAATAATAAGTCTTTAACCTCCTTATTTTCTTCACAAAATTGTTCATAAACAATTCTCACTTCATGAGGTAGAGTTATATGATATAAAACTTATTTGAAAAACTAAGTTTGAAACTAATATAGAAACCTTTTTGGATCATTCGGAAGATATATTTGAATGAACCAACTAAATTTCCTTTGCTTATTTTCATATAATAAGGCTTTTTCCCACACTTTGATATAGTCAAAGTAACAGTAGGTTTTAACCTTCCACCATTTTTTTAGTTTTATGTAGGCAAAAAGATCACTTTGTCAATCTTCTAGATAAAGAATTTTGTTTATGTTGAATTTGGCATAGACCTAATCTTGGAAGTCATATCTAGATCTAGATCTTCTTTCTATAAGGGTTTAATAACCATTAAGTCTATTTCATGTAAGATTTTTTGATAATACAGGCAATCTTTCATACTAGTATAAGGATATATATCATCATTAAGATAAAATTTGACAACCTTATTTTCCACAATACATAAAAAATCTATGTGCTTAGGAATCAAAAGATACATGATGGAGTTATTAAATACATGCTTATAAGCAGAACTATGAAGTTTATCAACTTCTTTTGATTTTGCATCTTTTGCTAATGAATTAATCGACATTATTGGGGATTGAGGTCTTTGTATAAGAGGCCTTTTACTTATGTTATAGTTCCCTATAAAAACTTATGAGTTAGGAAATTAGATAAATAATTAAAACTGCCTTTAATAAACTAAATATTGAAATCAAATACATAAAGCATTCCTTTGCCATCTAGTAAAGATCTATTTAGATACAATGCTTTTAACAACTTTAGTAAAAATATCTTTTGCTACCTCATAATATATTTTTAGAAGGAATTTCTAATTTAACAAATCACTTTTAAATTTTTTGAATACATGACATAATGGCTATTTTTTTAGAGTAATTAACTTTACCTCCTCTCTAAACTCTTGAAGTGAAACAAATATGTTGTTCTTTTGAGTTAATCCTTTGCTTGAGGATTCCTCCATAACAATCATCTGATGCATTAGTTTTAACCATTTTGAATTCATTAGGATAAGGAAGACTAAGATATAACAATTCTTTGTTTTTATCTTTATCTACTTAACCATTGTAACATGTTCATCCATCCATTCTAAAGGATTTTTTCTTTTTTTTTTCTAATCTATCAAACAAAGGCTTAGCATTATAAGTTTATTATTTATAAGATTTTGAATTAAAGGAGTTTTAGGTCTTAATTAGTTTTCTTTATAAGGAGAGAATCATTAATTGCTTGAAATTTGAGACCGCCACTTGACTCCTAAGCAATAAGGCTTCTCCTTTTGTTCCAATGAATCATTTATACAAAATGATCATGAAATTAACATCCATGTCTACACTAAACATTAATTTCATTGTAACATACATGCCAATGTACCATAAATAGTATGAATACATTGAATTCCATTAAATAAAAGAATTATTTATCATGAATAGCTTTTCCTATATGGATAAAATGGTCAATTGCTAAAAAACCAAGTTGTCACTTCATTTCTAGCAAACAAAGCTTAATGTTTCATTCACAAGAGTCATTCACACAAAAAAATCATGAACTTAAGCTAATTGTCTACATCAAACACATTAACCTACTTAGCCATAATAGTATAATCTCATTTAATGATCTATACCAAGTTGTAAATATTAATAATGGGTCTTTAACTTCATCGTTTACTTTACAAAACTATTGATAAAGAATTCTTACTTTATAAGGTAAAGTTATATGATATAAATCCCACTTAAAAAACCATGTTTTAAACCAATTGGGAAATCTCTTTGAATTATTCAAAAGATGTATCTAAATAGACCAATTAAATTTCTTTTGCCTATTTTCATATGATAGAGCTTTTTCCCATGCTTTGATATAATCAAAATAATTTTAGGTTTTAACCTTCCACCATTATTTTTGTTCTTTGTAGTCAAAGAGATCACTTTATTAGTCTTCTGGATAAAGAATTTTCTTTATCTTAGAAGCTTAGAGATAATGCATGGAAGGCTTTAAAGGATGCAAGAGGTCCATTGCACATTCCAAAGGGAACAATAACATAAGCTAGAGCAAAAAAGATGAAAGAAGCATTAAATAGGTTGATTAAGGACATTCAGGCCAACCAAGTTACCAATGGTGCGAATTTAAACTTAGAAGAGAGTTAAGGTCTTATTAATGTGATTGGAATACTTAACGGGTCAAAACTAAGTAATAAGTGACTGTATAAAAGCAAGTTTCTTGTGTAAGAATTTGTCCTAGATAAGAATTCCTCCTAAATAGGGACTTGTCCTAAATAAGAATTTATGCCTCTTTAGAATTGTTATCTTGCCCTATAAATAGGCATCTCTTTGTGAGCTCTAGAACATCAGACAACTTTGAGAGAAATAAAAAGCAATGGTTTTCTCCTTTGATTCTTTCAAGAACTAAAGAACTTATCAAGAAGTACCTTTTTTTGTAGTGTTTAACTTGACTTATTACTCCCAATTTCTTTCTTTTCTAGAATGTAGCATCCATATCCTTCTTAAATACCCTAAGTTCTTGTTCTTTAAATGTTGGGTCTAAGGTTTGAAGTTCCCAACTTCACCCTAGGATCTACTAGTCTGTGATACTGAGAGGGGGGTGAATCAGTATCACACCCCTTAAAACTTTGATAACTTAAGCCAAAGTATTATACTTCTTTAATACTTTCACTCTCGTCAATACGTAGGTATGTGAACAACTTCAACCTCTTCTTAAAAGTGAACTCTTTCTCAAATTTGACTAAGGTAGATCTATTGTTACCCATTAATCACAATAGTCCCCAAAGTCACCTTTCAGATACCTTGCCTATTAGACAGATTAGATGTTCTTGATTGGGTCTTCTTTAAGTTATGGGTTTGATGATACTTTAGCTATGTTCACAACTCAATTCAAAACACAACATGTAAATCAAAGTAAGGACACAAGAGATTTACGTGGTTTCATCAATATGACGTATGTCCATGGTGGTAGAGACTCTTCCTCTACCGAGACAATCCACTATACTTGACAATACCAATATGGTACTCCTAATGTTCACAATTTAATTACAATGGATGTCTTAATCCTCTGATCCTTTTACCATTGCAAATACAAAGCAAGTATAATACAAAGAGTGTCACTTATTGTGTTTACCCTTCTTTTAACTTATCTTGCCACTGTTGAATTGAATAGGCTGCTCCACTGTTACTTAGAAGTCCACCACAACACTCTCTAACCTAGAAATACATTGAGTTCTTTCCAATGCTTCATTGAATTCCTTCTTTAGGTTGTTTCACACAACTCTTGCTTTCACCGGCTTATAGTTTCACAGCTTGCACTCATGCTTCTAGTCTGTCGTTTCACATCTCTTGGTCTACCTCACGCTACTAGTTTTTCTGGTTCATGTTTCTCGGCCTGCCTTATGCTTCTAGTCTACTATCTTTTCTTCTGGGTGGTCTCACGAATACTAGGTCTACTGTCTTCTCTTCTGAGTGGTCTCACAGATACCAAATCTGTTGTCTTCTCTTCTGGGTGGTCTCACGGATACCAGGTCTGTTTCTTATTTCTCCTCTTACAGGTTGTGCATTTTTGGTTTGCTTGCAGGTTGTATGGCTGCTAGGATGCTCTGCTTGTATATATACTCCCTTCTACTCAAACCCTAGTAGGGTTTATTAGAGTTGCGGCGAATTTCCTTTCTTGCCCCTCCATGTGGCTTTATATTATTGTTCCATACAAAATTCCTTTCTTGCCCCTCCATGTGACTTTATATTACTGTTCCATACAAAATTCAGCATTACCCACCTTCTTAATTCATTTTTCTTACTCTTTTCTTTATCTTCCTTAAATGCTTATCCTCCCTCTTAATTCAATTTTCTTGCTCTTTTCTTTATCCTTCTTAAATGCTTGAATGAGCCACTTCTTCTTACACACTTAAATCTAATTGACAACAATTACAACCCATACAAGATTGTGGGAACAACAATCTCCCCCTTTGTAATTGTTGGCAACACTCACAACAAAATCTATTATGCAACAGTCCTTCATAATCTTCTTAGAGTAATAATCCAGCAGCAAATGGATTACAACTCCCCCTAAATATGCACTCCCCTTTCTTTAACAACTCCCCCTGCACTGTTGCTTCTCTCTCCCTTTGCCAACCAATTACAAATTTGAAAAACTTGCAAAGTAGAGATAGAGAATTCACCTAAACTTTAGGCTTGATGAGGTATTTACATAGACAAACTCATTATGTGCTTTTCAAACAGCTTTGTGGACAGAGATTTAGTTAGAATATCTAAGATTTGATCTTTAATGTTGACATACTCCAACTGAATTGTGCCCTCTTCCACTTTATCCTTGATAAAGTGATGCAGGATGTCAATACTTGCTCCTTGAATGTTGAACTAGATTCTTGCTAAGATCAATTGCACTTTGATTATCACAAAGTACACTCACTAGTAACTTCACTTCAACACCCAAATCAGCCAATTGTTTTTGCATCCATATCACCTAAGTACATGCCGCACAAGCAGCCATATACTCAGCCTCCATTGTGCTCAAAGCAACATTGTTTTGCTTTCTACTTAGCCATGCAACACACTTTGAACCCAAGTAGAAGCTACAACCACTGGTTGATTTTCTATCATCTATACTTCCTGTCTAATCTGCGTCAATGTATGCTCGTAGTTTTACAGAATCTATGACAGGATACCATAAAGCCATTTCTAGTGTCCCTTTAAGGTATCTTAAGATTCTTTTCACTACCAACACATGAGATTCCTTATGATTAGCTTGGAATCTACTAATGATGTATACAGCTTGCATGAGATCAGGCCTTGATGTTGTAAGGTACAAAAGGCTCCTTATCATCTTCCTATATTCTGTAAAGCTTGTACTCCTTCCTTCCTAATCTTTTGTTAACTTGCAGCTTACTAGCATAGGGGTTTTGAAAGGTCTATTATCCTCTATGCCAAACTTTTTCAGCATCTCTTTGGCATATTTTGTCTGAGAAATAAAAATACCTTTTTCACACTGTTTTATCTATAATCCAAGAAAGTAAGTCATTTCTCTAATCAATGACATCTCAAATTCCTCACTCATCTTCTGTGCAAATTCTTGGCATAGCTTAGAGTGATCCCCTCCAAAGATGATGTCATTTACATATACTATGGTTATCAGTTGGCCTTTCTCTGAGTTGAACACATATAGGTTATTATCAACTGTTCCTCTTATGAAGTTTAACCTTCTTAAATACGCATCTAGCCTGCTATACCATGCTCTTGGGGCTTGTTTAAGGCCATACAAGGCTTTCTTTAGCTTACACACATGTGTCTCATCCTCACTGATTTGTACTCCATCGAGTTGTTCAATATACGCTTCTTCTTTTAAGAGCCCATTCAGAAAGGCTAATTTCACATCCATCTAGTAAACTTTATACCTCTTATATGCTACCAAAGCTAAGAACATTCTGATAGTTTCCAACTTTGCTACTGGTGCAAAAGTTTCATCAACATCTACTCCTTTTATCTGAATATGGCCTTTGCAAACTAGCCTAGCCTTGTTCCTCACCACCTTGCCATCTTCATTATGTTTACTTTTAAACACCCATTTTTTTCCTATGACATTCTTGTTAGTGGGTCTTGGAACCAACTCCCATGTTTCATTCTTTTCGATTTGATCAAACTCCTCATTGATAGCTTTGACCCAGGCTTTGTCTTATGTAGCCTCTTCAACAGATTCAGGTTCAACTTGTAAGAGTAAAGCAGTAACTCCCACAATTCTTCTTCTTGTTGTAACTCCAACTGATGGGTCACCTATTATCTAATTTCCTTAATGAGCACTGGTCCATGTCTTCTTTGTCTTTCTCTCTTACACAGTCTTAGTTGCAAGAGAATCTCCTTCTTCATCTTCAGACTCACTCTTCTCTGAGTCTGAACTTACTTCTTTTTCCTCTTCTTCATATTGGTCAGATTCTTCATCTATCTTGAAGTCATCTTCTTCACTGTCCTCAACTTCTCCCATTTGCATTGTTTTCCAGTTTTCATTTATTCTCACATCACTAAAAGTGACCACTTTTCCCAGTTTATGTAAAAAAACTCTGTAACCTTTTGTCTTTGCTAAGTATCCCACAAATGTGCCTTCATCTAACATAGCATGGAATTTTCCCGAGTTTTGCTCCTTCTTCACAAAACATGGGCTACCAAAGATTCTAAAATACTTGGCTATTGTCTTCTTCTCACTTTATAGCTCATATAGAGTCTTATCAGTATTGGGCCTTAGTAAAACTCTGTTCAATAGGTGCACAGCTGTAAATGTTTCTTTTGTCCAAAATCTTGTGTGAAACTTGAATTCCAGTAGTAGAGTTCTTGCCATTTTAACCATAGTTCTATTTTTCCTCTCTACTACCCCATTCTGTTGAGGTGTTCTTGCTACTACCATCTGATGGTGAATTCCATACTTCTCAAGGTAATCTTCAAAAGCTCTATTTGTGAATTCAATGCCTTGATATGACCTCAATACTTTGATCTTCTTTCCATCCTCATTTTCAACCAATCTTCTGTATCTCTTAAAGCATTTCAAAATTTATGACTTTTGTTTAAGGTACATAATATAGGTCCCTTTAGAATAATCATCAATAAACAAGATGAAGTACCTCTCACCATTCAACCCTTTTGTTCTCATCGGCCCATACAAATCAACATGTACAATGTCAGGCACTGCTTCAGAACTGACCTCTTTGGTCTTATACTGCTTTCTGACCTATTCTCCTTTAGAGCATGCTGAGCAAACATACTCCCTCTCTCTCTTAAGGTCTGGAATGTCTCTAATTGCATGAGTAGCAGTCAACTTCCTTATGTTCTGTGTTAAGTGTCCCAGCCTCCTATGCCAGAGTTGATTTTCTCCTTCTTTTGTAAGTAAATAGCAGTTTGTCTTTTCCTCATCAATCACATATAAATTTTCAACTATTCTCTTCTCAACTGCAACAGTATTGCCTTTTTTACTCTTTACTTGGCAACCTGTTTTTGTGAATTTCACTTTATGGTCTTCATTACATAGTTGGCTGACAGATGCTAGATTATATTTTAGTCCTTCAACGTGCAGAACATTTTTCAGCTTTCCTTTTCCAATATTTACTGACTCTTGACTACTGATGTTGAGTGAATCATCATTACTAAACTTAACTCTGCCTTCTCTTGACTTATTCAATTTTGACAATTTACTTTTGTCTCCTGTCATGTGTGAAGTGCACCCACTATCAAGGATCTACTACTTATCCTTGTAGTCAGCCTTTAGTGCAATTTCAGCTATATTAGCCACCTCCTTTTCAGCTTTATATTCCTTCTTTTGGACTGGCTTGATGATAGCTTTCTCCTTTTTTTCTCAGCTTTGATTGTACCAATTGCTTTCATTGTGCCATTGAGTGCCTTCTTTTGCTTAGGGAGAAGTGTCATGCATCTCTTGGCATTATGGCCATCTTGCCCACACTTTTCACACTGTTCCAAGTCTCCTAATATAGCAAACTTATTCTTTGAAACCACTGGTTTGGGCTTCCACCAACAATCCTTGTCAATGTGTTCTTGCTTTTTACAATATGTGTAAGAACTCACGACAGGTGTTCTCCTCTGAATTTTGTATTATCTCCCCTTATATGCATCATCATGTCTTTTCAAGTTGGAGACATATATTGGCCTTCTCCACCAGCATTTACTTGCCTTATGACCCTAAACTTCACAATAAAGATAGTAACCTTAAAACTACCTTTTCTTGGGTCTAATCACGACTTGTCTTCTTTTGTTCATTACTTGCTATGTAGGCAAGGTTGCTAGCTTCTTTGCTTGTGTGACTTTCATTTCAGTCACCTTTTTCTTCTTCTTTTGTTCAACCGTAGCCCTTTGCTACCTGACTTTCTTTTCTTCATTTTTGTTTGCAACCCTAGGTTGCTTCTTCAAATCTTCTTTATTTTCAACTTTTACTATTCTTGGCTAATCAGTCTTTTCTTTCTGAGACTTAACCTTCTCTTTCAACTTTTGTGGCAAAGTCTCGTTATCTTTAGGCAGTGTAGCATCAAATTGCTGCACTTTCTCTTCGTTCTTCTTTTCTCTTGTAGAGCTTGTTTCTCCTATCACTTCAAACTTCTACAAGTTCTCTTCACTCTTTTTAAGTTGTTGTTGAAGTCTCAGCAACTTTATCTCCATTTCTTCAATTGTTGAAGTCCTTAAGCCAAGCTCCAAAGTAAGGTCTTCACATATTTTAATCTGTTCTTCAAATCTTCTCTTCAAGTTAATATGTTCAAACCTTATTTCATCCTTTTATCTTTTTGCTTCCTCAATCTTTGCTTCAACTGGTTTTATATGGGCCTCCAACCTTCTTATGGTTCTACCCCTTTTGATTATCTCCTTTAAAGCTACTTCTAACTCAGCTTCAAGATCTGGTTCTTCTTCATCAATCTCCTTTTCCTCTTTAGAGGTTAAACTACCACATTGAGCTGATGCCATAAAGGCATGCTCTTCTGATAAGTCTACATCTTCATCCTCATTAGCTTCTTTTGTCTAGCTCACATAATTCTTGAATGAGCCTTTCTTCTTCTTCTGTGGGTTAGCAGTCTTCTTGTTAGGCTTCTTTGACTTGAATAATGGTCTTCTCCATTTTGAATTATACTCATCATCACCATCCTTATCTTCATCATCAAGTTTCACTTTACACTGAGAAGCAAAGTGTCCAGTCTGCCCATAACGATAACATCTCAAGGACAACTGTCCTTTTCCCTTCTTAGACCCCTTTTTGAGCTTTCTTGTAAAGTATGCCAACACTTCACCTTTACTTTCTTCCTCATCATCATCATCATCCTCACTGGATGATTCTTCCTCTTCTTTTATCTTCAAGTGTTTCATAACTTTGAAAGCTACCTCCTTTGATACCTTTGACATTGAGGAGCTCTCAGTTGACTTTATTCTCATCTCATATGCAATGAGATTGCACTAAAGATCATGCAAAGACATAGAATTAAGATCTCTACTCTCCTCTATGGCTACCACCTTTGAGGCAAACCTCTTAGGCAGAATTCTCATAATTTTCTTCACAATAGATGAGTCCTTCTTATTCTTCCCATGACTTCTAAGATCATTTATAACATCAATAACCTTGGTGAAGAACTCTTGGACTGTCTCATTTTTCTGCCTTCTAAGAGATTCATATCTCTCCTTGAAACTTGAAGCTTGGCCTCCTTCCTTCTACCATCACCTTCATAGACTTACTGTAATCTATCCCATATCTCCTTGGTAGATTTGTAGTCCATAACTTTAGCATATTTAGTATCTGTTAATGCTGAAATGATGACATTTGAGACCTTCTCATTTATCTTAAACTATCTTAATTCCTCTGGGGTTAGATCTTTACCTTCTTCTAGAGGCTCAAAACTCTCTTGTACAAATTTCACCACGTTCATGCCCATGGTTGCAAATACCACCTGCATTCTTGCTCTTCACATACGGTAGTTGGTTTAGTTGAAAATTGGAACCTTCTTACTAAAAGTAGTGCTAGTGCTGGTATCGGTGTCCATTTCTCAGTATGCTAAACAAGTTAAAACTTCTAGAGCTCTTCAAACTAGTACACCAAGCTGTTAAGCTTTATCCTGGTGAACCTATGCTCTGATCCTAACTTCACCCTAGGATCTACTAATCTATGATACTAAGAGGGGGGTGAATCAATATCACACCCTTTAAAACTCTGATAACTTAAGTCAAAATATTATACTTCTTTAATACTTTTGCTCTCGTCAATACGCAGGTATGTGAACAACTTTAACCTCTTCTTAAAAATGAACTCTTTCTCATATTCGACTAAGGTAGATCTATTGTTACCTACTAATCACAATAGTCCCCAAAGTCACCTTTCAAACACCTTGCCTATTAGACAGATCAGATGTTTTTGATTAAGTTTTCTTTAGGTTATGGGTTCGATGATACTTTAGCTGTGTTCACAACTCAATTCAAAACACAGCATGTAAATCAAGGTAAGGACATAAGAGATTTACATGGTTCCATCAATGTGATGTACGTCCACAGTGGTAAAGACTCTTCCTTTACTGAGACAATCCACTATACTTAGCAATACCAGTGTGGTACTCCCGATGTTCATAATGTAGTTACAATGGATGTCTTAATCCTCTAATCCTTTCACTATTGCAAATACAAAGCAAGTACAATACAAAGAGTGTCACTTACTGTGTCTACCCTTCTTCTAGCTTGTATTGCCCTTGTAGAATTCAATAGGCTACTTCACTATCGCTTAGAAGTCCACCACAACACTCTCTAACCTTTCTTAAAGAAATCTAAAAATACATTGAGTTCTTTCCAATGCTTCACCAAATTCCTTCTCTAAATTATTTCACACAACTTCTGCTTTCATTGTCTCACAGTTTCATAGCTCGCACTCACGACTCTGGTCTACCATTTCACGCCTCTTGGCCTACCTCACGCTATTGGTTTTTCTAGTTCACGTCTTTTGGCCTGCCTCATGCTTCTGGTTTGTTGTCTTTTCTTCCAAGTGGTCTTACAGATACCAGGTCTGTTTCTTATTTCTCCTCTTGCAGGTTATGCGTTTCTGGTTTGCTTGCAGGTTGTATGGCTGCTAGGATGCTCGGCTTGTTTATATACTCTTTTTTATGCAAACCCTAGTAGGGTTTATTGGAGAGGCGGCAATTTTCCTTTCTTGCCCCTCCATGTGGCTTTATATTATTGTTCCATACAAAATTCCTTTCTTACCCCTTTTGATGGAAACCATATTGTACCAACTCAAATCGACAAGGGAGTAGATGCATTGCAAAACCTTGGAGGACCAATGACAAGGGCAAGGTCAAAGAAAGTAAAGGAAGCTCTCAACAACCTATTGTGCGACATTTACTATCAGGAGGTTGCCAAGTACGAGTTACGGAGGATGGAGTCTTCACCAAGGCTTGCGAATGTGTCATCTGTGGAGGAATTTGTGAACCATGGTCTTAGGAAGGAAGTTGGATTTGAGAGCCCGTGATTGGGCGTTTAAGTAGGTTATTTTCATGTGTTTTTATTATTAGTCAGTGGGTTGGATGAAATTCCTTATTAAGCCCAGCTTATTTAGTGGGTTAGATGAAATTCCTTATTAAGTCCAGCTTATTTAGTGGGTTGGACAAATTCCCTTATTAAGACCAGCTTATTAGTTAGGGTTTCTAGGAGTTAGCATATAAAAAGGGCAAAAAGGGTGGCTGGGAGAGGCAGACCCATTTTCATAAGTGTATGAGCTATTTTCTCTAGTTCTTTGAGAACTAATTCTGAACTTTCATACTTGCGTGTGTGTTGGTTCCTTAGACTTATCTTCTTCAACGTTATTGTTGCTAGGAGTGGCATCTGAATCCTATAGTTCTGGTTCTTGGTTGTTTATAATCATTGGGTCAGAACTCCAAATCCCTTAACCTTTGTTAGAACGATCCTATACCAACATTGGTGTTGGGTTCCGTTTACATATAAACGGAGTTCGTATCACCTTTATATGGCTTCATATTACTGTTCTATACAAAATTCAGCATTACCCTTCTTCTTAATTCATTTTTCTTACTCTTTTCATTATCCTCCTAGAATGCTTATCCTTCTTCTTAATTCATTTTTCTTGCTCTTTTCTTTATCCTCCTTGAATGCTTGAACGAGCCACTTCTACTTGCACACTTAAATCTAATTGACAACAATTACAACCCATATAAGGTTGTGGGAACAACAGGGTTTATGTTATTAAAGTCTAATTTTGCTTTCCTAGATATTCTTTGATTCCTTATATACGTTGGGTCACTGAGCCACATCTTTGGGGGGATTTTTGCATTAGTTGGTATCAAAGCCTAACTCTAAATCATGTTAGATCAATTAATTCTTTAATTTTTTACCTTGTGATTTATTTATTTCTATTTAGTTTGTCCATTAAGCATATTGTCATTTAAAAGCACTAATTTGTTCATTTCCAACCCTTCTTACTTTACTCATTTGTTTAAGATCATAATTATAAAAAATGTGCTAATTTCAATTCTAATTTCTATCTTCAAGTATTCTACTATTGTTTTGTGTTGAGCAAAAGAAAAAAAAAAGGAACAAAAAAAAAGTATCAAATTCAAGTTATTGATAAAAGTTAAACAGTTTGATTATATTGGCCACCATAATAATATAGTTTTCTTTCTCACCTCCAATTCTGCCTTTTATTTTGTTATTATATCATCCAAGTTTGTCTTCTAAGTTTAACCCTCTAACTTGATTTTTGTGAGTTTAATTTGTTAAAATCATTTTCCTTGATATCTTGTTTCATTTTTCTGACTCTTTGTTCTCCAATTAATTCAATCCTATGTCATTTGTCTTATTTTGTTCAAAATCAATCCTCTTGATTTAGCTTGTTTAGTTCTTTAAAGAGTTGAAAAGGGAAATTTGAGTGGTAAAAGGCAAGAGTGCAAGTTCATATTAAGAAAAAGACATAAAAAGTGTAAACACAAGGGAGTGTGACCCCTTTTCTCTTAAGCGAAACATATGAGGGAGTAACTTATGAAGGAGTTAATGATGTGTCTTTCATGATTAAAACTATGAAACAATAATTTGAGCACATGAATACAAAATTTAATGATATGAGGGAGAGGATGGAGGAGCAAGCTTATACAATAGCAAAGTTACACAAGAAGCATGGGGAATATAAGGCTTCTAAAGTAAGAAGACAATTGAGACAAGTTTATGACTAATAATATGATGTAAAAGACGATGAATTTGATGATCAAACTATTGTGGTTAAAATTACTAACAATAAAAGAAATTAAGGAGATTTTGGGAGGCAAGGCACCTATAACCGCAATTTAGGCAGTATTAAAATGATAATTCCTCCATTCCAAGGTAAGAATAATCTTGATGCGTACCTAAAATGGGAGAAGAAGGTTGAATTGGTTTTTGACTATCATAATTATTCCAAGGGGAAAAAGGTAAAGCTTGCTACTATTGAATAAGCAAGTACTCACGTCATTTTCTATCAGAAGGTACCATGATGAAGTTTTATGCGATGTTGTACCTATGTATGTGAGTCATATCCTATTAGGAAGGTCATGGCAGTTTGGCAAGCAAGTTATGCATAGTGGCTTCAAGAATCGATATTCCTTTGTAATGGATGAAAAACTCGTCACTCTTGTACCATTATCACCTCAACGAGCTTATGAGGATCAATTAAGGATTAAAAATGAGAGTGAATAGAAAAGAGAAATTGAAAAAAGAGGGATAATCAAAACAAAAATGAGAGGAGAAAACATAAGGACATAAGAGAGAAAAAGGAAAATAAAAACTTTCTACACAAAAGAAAGTAATGTCAAAAGATCATTTTATGCCAAATAGCTTATGATTATACTTTTGTATAAAGAGGCTTATTGTAATATTAACAAGTTTGACTTGTCTTTGCCTAGTGTTGTTATTTCTCTCTTGTAGGAATTTAAAGATGTATTCTCTAATGATGTCCTAAGTGGATTGCCACCTGGGAAAGGAATTAAGTATCAAATTAATTTTATCCCTAGTGTATCCATCCCAAATTGGCCAACATATAAGAGTAATTTTGAGGAGACTAAGGAGGTTCAAAGGCAAGTTAAGGAACTTATTTCAAAAAGATATGTGAGGGAAAGCATAAGTCCTTACACAGTTCCTATCTTACTTATACCTATGAAAGATGAGACTTAAAGGATGTGTATTGATTGTTAAGTGATCAACCAAATCACTATAAAGTATCATTACCCAATAATTAGGTTAAATGACATATTGGATGAATTGCATGGTTCATGTGTCTTTTCTAAAATTGATTTGAAAAATGGATATTACTAGATTAGGATAAGAAAGGGAAATAAGTGGAAAATAGCTTCCAAAACTAAGTATGGTTTTTATAAATGGCTTGTTATACCATTTGGTCTCACTAATGCACCAAGCACTTTTATGTGATTAGTCATGTTTTTCATCCATTCATTAGTAAATTTGTAGTTATGTATTTTGATGATATTTTAGTTTATACATTTTATTTTAATAGTTTTACATTTTAAGAAATTGTATAATAATTTCAAGAAATGTTCCTTTTATACTAATCAGATCACATTTCTTGGCTATATTATGAATGCTAAAGGTATTGAGGTTGACGAGGAAAAAGTTAAGGCAATTTGTGATTGGCCTACACCTAAGTCAATTAGTGATATGTGTAGCTTTCATAGTCTAACTAGTTTCTATATACACTTTGTTAGGGACTTTAGCACCATTATTGCACCACTAACTGAGTTTATCAAAAAGACCATAAGTTTTAAGTGGGGTAGTGATCAAGACAAGACTTTTAATTACATTAAGGAAAAAATAAATTTTACACCTTTACTTGTTTCACCTAATTTTACAAAAATTTTTGACATTGAGTGTGATGCTTCAAGTATTGGCATTGGAGTTGTTTTCCTACAACAAAGGCGCCCAACTGCCTACTTTAGTGAAAAGCTATACGACGCAAGCTTTAATTATTCTACTTATGATAAAAAAAATGTATGCATTGGTATGGGCTTTAGAGACATGGCAACATTACCTTTGGCCCAAAGAGTTTTTCATTTACACCAACCATGAATCCTTGAAGCACTTAAAGGGATAAAAAAAGTTAAACAAAAGACAGGCCAAGTGGATTAAACTCATTAAGACTTTTCCCTACATCATTGAATATAAATAAGGTAACAAAAATGTGGTTGCTAATACAATATCTCACAGGTATGCCCTTATCTCTACAGTTACTACAAAATTATTAGAATTTGAATATATTAAAGATTTATATGTAGAAGATCCTGACTTTGCTAATGTGTATGGAATATGTGAAAAGTTAACCTTTGAGAAATTTTATAAGTATAAGGGTTTCTTATTTAAGGAAAATTGTTTATATATGCTTATAAGTTCTTTAAGAGAGTTAATGATGAAAAAAGCTTATATGGGTGGTCTAATGGGTCATTTCAAAATTAGGAAAACTCTAGATGCCCTAACTGAACATTTCTTTTGACTACACATAAAACAAGATATTGAAAGGGTATGTGAGAAATGCATAATATGCAAATAAATTAAATCTAGAGTTTTGCCCCATGACTTATATACCCTCTTATCCATACCTAGTCATCCCTGGGTTGATTTATCTATGAACTTTGTACTAGGGTTGCCACAATCAAAAACAAGTAAGGATTCTGTATTTGTTATTGTTGATGGATTTTCAAAGATAGCACACTTTATCCCATGCCATAAAACTAATATTGCAAGCAATGTGGCTAACTTATTCTTTAGAAAACTAGTATGTTTGTATGGCATACTGCAAAGCATTATTTTAAATCGGGATACAAAGTTCTTAAGTTACTTTTAGAGGATTTTATGGGGTAAGTTAAGTATTAAGCTATTGTTTTCAACTATTTATCATCCATAAAATGATGGGCAGACTAAGGTGGTTAATTTAACTCTTTCTAGTTTTTTATGTGCTATTATTTGAATGAATTTAAAAACATAGGAAGATCGTTTACTACATGTCAAGTTTGCATATAATAGGTGTGTTCATTTTACTACTAGTTACTCTTCATTTGAAATTGTAAATGGTTTTAATCTATTGAATCCTTTGGATTTAGCATCTATACCTGTTGATGAGTGTGCTACCTTAAATAGTGAACAAAAGACTGACATGGTGAAAAAATTGCATGAGAAGGTGTAGCAACATATTGAAAAATGAACTAAGTAATATGCATCTTATGTTAATAAAGGGCAAAAAAATGTGTTGTTTGAACTTAATGATTGAGTTTAGGTGTGTATGCACAAGGAATGATTCCCAGCTTAAAGGCGTTTAAAGCTACAAACTAGAGAAGATGGTCCTTTTCAAGTTGTAGCACAAATTAATAACAATACTTATAAGTTGGACCTTTTCGGTGAGTATAATGTAACTGTAACATTTAATATTTTTGATTTTTCCCCTTTTGATGTAGGTGATGATTTAAGGACGAATCCTTTTGAGGAGAAGGGGAATGATGAAAAGCTTAGAGATGATGCATGGAAAGCTTCAAAGGATGCAAGAGATCCATTACACATTCTAAAAGGCCTAAAAACATGAGTTAAAGCCAAAAAAGATGAAAGAAACACTGAATAGGCTAATTATGGACATTCAAGCCAACCAAGTTACAAATGGTGCAAATTCAAACTTGGAAGAGAGTTGAGGCCTTATTAATGTGATTGGAGTACTTAATGGTTCAAAACTAAGTAATTGAATTCAATACTAAATAGGAGTTTATCTTAAACAACTGATTATATAACAATCAGTTTTATGTGTAAGAATTTGTCCTATATAAGAATTTGTCCTAGATAAGAATTCCTCCTAAATAAAGATTTGTCCTAAATAGGAATTCCTCCTAAGTAAGGATTTGTCTTAAATAGGAATTTATACCTCTTTAGGATTGCTATATTAACCTATAAATAGGCACCTCCTTGTAAGCTCTGTAATATCAAACACCTTTGAGAGAAATAAAATGCAAGAGTTTTCTCCTTCAGTTCTTTCGAGAACTAAAGAACTGATCAAGAAGTACCTTTTCTTATGACATTCTACTCAACTTATCACTCTTAATTCCTTTCTTTTTTGGAGTGTGGCATCCATATCTTTCTTAAATACCTTAAGTTCATGTTCCTTTGAATGTTAGGTCTAGGGTTTGTATTATTAAAGTTTGATTTAACTTTCTTAGACATTCTTTGATACCTTATGTACGTTAGGTCCTTAAGCCACATCTTTTGGGGTTTTCTACATTATCTTAAACTTGACATGGGCCTAATCTTTAAAGTTATAACCAAAATTAGATCCTTTTTTTATGGGTTCAATAAATCCCATAGTTAAAACCCCAAGTCGTATTGCCTTTATATTCATTTTTGTTGTTTATAGGCATATAGGGCTATGGTTTAAGATGCTGACGGTGATATCATAAGGTATGGATAGGGGTTCCAAGAAGAGGTGCATAAAAAATTAGGAAAAATCCCAAAAAAATGCATGATTCTTGAAAATGTATATCAAGAATATATGACTAAGGTAGGAAAAAGAAGATAGTGAGGTTATAGCCTCCCCATGCAAACTTGAAGTTACAACAAGTGTTGTTATATAGTAAGGAATTATACTAATCTCTACCTTCAATTAATTGGTAGCCAAATGACTTGTATTAAATAAAAGGTAAAGGGAATACCTCTCAAAAGAGATTATGAACCAAAGTCTCTAATTAAACTAGAACTTGAAAAAATGATTTTATTTAAACCTTTGTCATTTGAAGAAATTGACTATAACATGACTAGCAAAAATCCTAAGAAAATAAAGCTAGTTGATGAAATTATCAAGAGGCTTAAAAGCCTTAGATTGAAAGAAAAAGAAATAACTCTTCTAAGAAAAAAAAGAATAGATCAAGAATGAAAAAGATGATGAATCTAGTTAAGAAGAAGGCAAAGAAAATGGAGAAAAAAATACGTGAAATGTTCTTATCATAACAAAACCCCTTAGAAAAGGATCCCTCCCATTCTTATAGGGAGGACAATCTAAATATTAACAAAATGATCTTTAATAAGATTCCATTAAAATTATATTATCTTGAACTAATTTTGATAAACTTCTTATTAGATGAACAACTTAAGTATAATTATGTTTGGTAAGATCAAAGTAGTATAGTAAAATGGAATCTAGATGGAATGATTGAACATCAAATTCTCGTTTTATTATATTATATGATGATGTTTGCAACTACTGTTAAAACCAAGGGTAGTTCTAACCCATAAATTGCAAAATTTATAACCAGTGAATTTACTAGATAATTTAAAAGTTGGTGAAATTTTGATTTATTAAAAGGTGCAAAAGTTCAAATCTTTTCCACTATAAAAACAGAAGTTGGAGTTTAAGTCTCTAATTATGCTAATACACTAATCTACACCATTACCAATCATTTTCCTAGTATAATCACCTTATTAATAGATAAGATATATAAATAACTCATTAATTTGAGATTCTAGATTTATCTCAATTTAGGTGGTACAAATATATATATATATATATTTAAAATTTTTACTAGAGAAGATAAAATATTTTTTTAGAAGAAAATTTTCTTATCAAGTTACCTACCTTAGTTAAGTAAAGGGTTAAAAATATGTTAAAATCCTATCACTTAGTGGTAATTGACTATGTTAGCTATACCTATGAAGAGTTAGTTCTTGAAGTAATAGTTAAAGAAGTTAAACTCTGTAATGAAATTAAATTGTATAAGCAATTATAGAATGAAAAAACTCAAGATAAAAAGGTTTTAGGAGACTTTTGTGAACAAATGAAATATCCACTCTTATACATTATCCTAGAAAAAATAAGAAAAGGATTTATAAACCTTTTCCACAAAAGAAGAGCTTTTAATCAACAGGAGAAAAGGCAGTTAAACTTGTTAAACAAGTAAATAGACAAATGGAAGAAGTAATTTACAAAGATGTAAATGTCAAAATTCAATTTACTCCCTCAATAAGCATAAGGCTAAACTTAGAAAAATCAAAAGAGGAGAATGGTATCAGAGCCTTGTTAAGTCCTTAATCAATTCATGAACTCATAGTTGAAACCCCAAGTCATGGTTGTGTAGCCATTGATTGCTTATTGAAGTAGTGTAAGGTATTTAGATCATCCCAATAACTTGTTTATTGAGATAACATCATTGCTCATCATGTCCAACAATTTCTCCTTTGACACAAACTCCATTAAAACTTTATATAATTATTCTAGATTATTAGCCTTTGGACCATTTAGGCCTATCACCCCTTTAGTAGTGTAAACAGCATTTTCAAAGAAGTTAAACTTTTCCCATTAACTAATATTAATTCATCTAGTTAACCATGGAATGTGTTTGAATGCTTAGCCATAATAGTATAATTCCACTTGATGATCCATGAAACATGACACCATAAGACAAATAATAATAAGAGGTATGTAACCTTATTATTCTTTTCACAAAACTATTCATAAATATTTCTTATCTTATTTGGTAAGGTAATGGAATATAACCTCCATTTGAACAATCGAGTTTTAAACTAGTTGGGAAATTTCCTAAGGTCATTTAGAAAGTGGATTTGAATGAACCTGCTAAATTTCTTCTGCTTATTTTCATATAGTAAAGATATTTCCTATGCTTCAATATAGTCAAAAGAATTGTTAGATTTAACCTTCCACCATTCCTTAAGGTCCTTAGTAATGAATAGATCACCTTGTCAATCTTTAGGATAAAAAACCCTTTTTATCTTGAACTTGGGATATGCTCATTCTTTATAGTCATAACCTATAATAGTACCTTCTCTCTATAGGTTCATTATTGAAGAGATTAATAATAAAAGGATTTATGTAGAAATTAATGAAAAGTTCAATAACTTTAAATTCATTTCCATTCTTTAGTATAGAGAAATAAATGTCCTTCAAAAGAAAATCACAAGAAAAAAAAAATATTCAATCTTTTCAAAGTGATATTACTTATAAACAAGTAAATGAGAAAATGAATACTCTTACTACTCAAAAGAAAATATAAGAAACTTAGAAAAGGAAGAAGGCGTTAATTTGTTCTAAAATTCCTATGGCCTTTTGGAATAGAACAAAGGATATAGCAAAATTACCTTATAAAATGACTTTTAATAAAAATCAAATGCTTACTAGAGTCAGGACCATAGCTATGGAACCAAGACACTCAGAGATCTCTAATAAGGAAATAAAGATCTCTTGAATAAAGGGCCGGTGGAGTATCTTCCCGGGGACTTAAAACCCGGAGAGCAGCCGTTTTATGTAAGGCAGGATGGCTGCCTCGCGGTTGACTTGCTTTTTTTAATTTGAGTATGCGTCATCAACTGTCCCCCAATATTTTTTCTTAACGTAAAATCAAACGACTAGAAATGCACTGGTAGGAGGCCATCGACTTGATCTCTACGACTAGTATTACTATTGTTTATGATATGAAGTCTGGGAGAAGTGCACCAAAAAAGAAAAAAGAAAAAAAAAAAAAACCTAGCAGAGAATATAGGAGACTGTAAAGTCAATAACGCGAGACTATTTATTTATTTACAATTTATGGGTTTATCGAGTTTGTTGTGTTGTGTCGCCAATAGTCCTCGGACTATTCACTCTGTAAATTCTTCTTGTGCATCTTCTACCATCAAAATTGAGGGTTTCTTGCCCGCGTGCCCGTATCTTCGTTGTGAGTGCTGGGGGTGGTGGGACTTTTGTGTAGAGGACATCAATTTAGTAAAATTAAAATAGATGGAAAAGATCTCATGAGGGAAAGAATGTTGGTGGTTCCTGAAGGTCTAGATGGTTTGGAACTATTGGCAGGAGTTGCGCACATTTTAGCTACCCAGTCTGATGATCTTGACGACCACCGTCTCGTGAATCAAGAAACATCCCGAAGTAGGGATCTTGATGCTGCTACTAATGTTTTGATCGACAGTGTTTGTTGAATGATATCGAAGAAGAAGAAGAAATGGACCTTGAGTGCTCGAAAGCGGCGCCAATTCCCACCCAGAGAAGAATCCCGGAAATTGAAGAGGCAGCGAACCAGTGATGAGAGGGTGGGATTGGGTTGTCCAAGGCTTCATGAGTCTAAGGGTTTGCAAAGAATTAAGCCCACTTGGTCCTTAGTGGTGTGCAGTCCCCTCTCACTTTGAAGCTTATTAAAGTCTGATCTCTGAAATCAATGGGGATTGTCCAATCAAGTAGATTCCTGATTAAAGATACAAATATTTGGGTCAACGGACTTCTGATTGATTAAGGTTCACTTTTATCATTATTACTGTGATAGTATGTATTATTCTTTTTGTTGTGCTTTGATGGGCTCGATTCCTCTGTTGACAATTTGTTCATTGGCATTATAATTTGCAACCTAGAAACGGAAACTAATCAATTAGAGCTCTGGTGAGTTTTTCTGTGTAGCACATAGTTGTTGTGTAATATTATAAAATTTTATTTTTTATTTGAATATGGATGTTATTTTTCAATCCAGTGATGAATAGAAATCGATAATAAATAATGGGTCTATTCATACTTTATTATCCTGTAATCAATCAACGACAGACAGCTTATGCAGATGCAGCAACATGTTCTTGTCAGTGGCTTAAGCAAAATCAGAAACAAAGAATAATTGTTGTTTGAAATAATGTTGCTGAAATTCCTTGTAAGATCAAAGCACAAAAATAAAATAAAATAAAATAAAAATAAAAAAGAAGTTGCAGGACTGAGTCTTATTCTAGCTGGCTTCACCATGCCATAGACATTCCCAAAGAAACAACAAATTGAAATCATGCAAGAGATGTCTTCAACAAACCACCACACTTTATTAGTAATGATTATGCTCCCTCTCGCAGTTCTGCGTCTCTCTACACAATTACTAAAGTTTCAGATTGACAAAAATATTCTAATTAAAATTAAGTTCAGAAATATCAAATGGCAATATCTAGGCTTCATGTTTTTACTATTGTAATCCAATTCACGTACTATTCTCCTGAACAAAATAGTCTTAGAAAGAAAAAGGAAAAAGAACAAAATGGAAAAGAATCAAGCCAATAAATGTGCACCAAGCTGAACTTGTCAACCATTCTTTCTTGCTAAGCATTCTAGATGAAAGGAAGCACTGCTTCTTATATATATCTCCTGCTTCAAGCACTGAAGCATTAGTGATATACAGGAAGAGGGGAAACCTAGCACTTTAACAGAACAAATTTGAAACAGATGAAAAATTTAACATAATAAGGAGCACTTAGACGTTTATAAATGGGCCAATGAAGGAGGTAACACACCATACCCCACTCTCTCTGATGTCACAGCAAGTGGATAAAACAGGCTTGAGGACTATTGCCATTGTCACAAAGGCTGATAACTGTTTGGGAAGGTTACAGCAGATGATGTGACTATAGGCCTTGGCTATTATATATTTGAGAAACCGTACTGGCCATCAATCCTATGAGGAAGCCTGGAATGGAGAAGCCAAGTTATGTGGAAATCAGTCTATTGTGGGCATTTCAGTTTGGCCCAAAGGCTGGTGCAAATTCAAGCAACATTATGGCAAAATGCTTGACTGAAATCTTCCAGACGATTAATGAGAAACTGACGTTGAGTTGAAGAGGATGCCTAAAACTCTATGTTCAGCTATCGAGGCCATTGTTACCTTCATGGGCATCATTGGATCAGCCAAAGAATATCTCAGAAAAATTCTTACAAGAGGAGAGTATGAAGAATATCCTGAGGACTGGAGAACGCACTGCTATGCCAGATTGGCTGAAATGCTCAATGAATAATCAGGTGTGCTCCACAATTTCTACTTAAGTGACCTCTTAAATGATTTTCTGACAGAGGAGATTCGGGTTCTAAGGGAAGCAAAAGGGATTAAATTGCCAAATCACCTTCTTGCTCTGCTTTCCTTGCTATTCTAAGGCCAAAACCTTGAGCAGACAGAAAAAATACAAGCGGCTTTGTTGATAGAGAACGGATTACCATTAAAAGGATGGTCATTTCTTTTTTGGAGCAGCATTCAGAAAGTTATTATCAATTTCAAGTAGCTACTAGATGGGCAGGCCACAACCTCGTAGCAAAGAAGAAAGAACAGTCCATCTCTTGGGTTTCAGAGATTGCCCATATGGATAAGTTGCCAGGTTACATCTGCAAACCTAGACACCAGGAGGAATGGAACAAGCTGGTGGTAGAACGACAGATATCCATTGACAATGTCAAGTATTCCATGATTAGCATTCAAGGCCTCAAAGAGGTTGCAGCTGGATATCCAAGTGTCAGCAAGTTCTGCATCAATCTTTGGACTTGAGAAACAAAGAATCACACTTTTTGCCTTTAATTTCCGCAATCAAATCACTATTTTGTTAGTTGTCTCGGGTCTCAATCAGTTTGTGTGTGTGTGCCCTAATTCTGCTGTTCCCTTTTGTCTTGTTTGTCCTCCGTTTTGCAGTTATTCTTAGAGGAAGGAGAAGGAAAAAAAAAAAAGGTAAACATTTTGGTGGTTCCTGAAGGTCTAGAGGTTTTGGAGCCATTGGCAGAAGTTGCATGCATAACTGCTGCCCAATCTTGTGATCATCTCCCGACTCAAGAGACATCATCATCCCATGATGATGGGAATCTTGATACTGCTAATGCTCTCTTCTGCATCGTTTAGTGGATAAAACCCAAGAAGAAACTGGTGATTTGTATTTGTCTTTTGTTGAGCTTTGATGGGCTTTGTTTACCATTGAAAATTGGTATTAATTATGTAATAAGTTTCTTGATGATATAGAATGTAATATCCTGTAATTACAAGTGAGAATGGATGATTGACAGCTTGTAGAGAAATTCACAAAAGAAGTCCCCACCCTTATGTGTGTTTTGTATGGGTAGCAGGTAGCTTCTAAAAGAATACCGTGATAAAACTTACACCAATTATTATGAGTAACAATTGTTCCATGCTAAAGGAGTCTAAGTTGCTTTTGTCGATGATTGAGGCAATTCATTGGGATGCTTCTGCTTTTGTTATATTATAACAAGCTGCCCTTTGTTCCAGGGAAAATTCTCCCCCTTTTATTGATTTCTCTAGGCTTTGCTTTTGGATCATTTCAGTTTCCTCTGTCAAACAGATTTAGTAATTTCTCTCTCCCTCTCTTTTTTATTTCCTTTTTCAGGTGTGTGTTTGATCATACCATATAGCTTGCTTATCAGCACAAGCATAGAAAATGATGACCATGACATAGCACTAAGACTATATGAGGATATGAGATCTCGTGGAATAGTTCCTAGCAATTTCACCTGTGCCTTACTTCTGACGCTATATTACAAAACTGAAGACTACTCTAAAGCCCTTTCGCTCTTTACAGAAATGCAAAGCAAGAGAATTGTGGCTGATGAAGTTATACATGGCCTACTGATCAGAATATATGGCAAGCTTGGCCTGTATGAGGATGCTCAAAAAACATTTGAAGAGACAGAACGGCCTGATCTACCGAGTGATGAGAAAACATATTTAGTCACGGCACAAGTCCATCTTAGTTTTCAAAATTCTCAGAAAGCTTTGAATGTTATTTGATGAAATCTAGAAACATTTGGTTGTCGAGATTTGCGTTTATTGTCCTGCTGCAGTGTTACGTTATGAAAGGAGAATTGGTCTCTGCTGAAGAGACGTTCCAATCTCTATCCAAGACCAGACATCCTGATGCTGGTTCTTGTAATGATATGCTTAATTTATATGTGAAGCTGGACTTGATTGAAAAGGCTAAGGACTTCATTGTCCAGAGAAGAAACAATAAAGTAGATTTTGATGAGCAGCTTACAAGACAGTTGTCGAAGTACTATGCAAGAGGGAATGCTAAAAGATTTTGACCAATTGATAGAAGAAACGTGTACAAATAATTGCTTCAAGGATAGTAGATACTTCCATACAATTGTTAAGGTCATGCACAGAGACAACAAGCAATGTGAAAATTTCATGGTTTCCATCGAACCTGACACAGTGGCCCTTGGACTTCTCGTTGGTCTCTTTTTGGCCGTTGGCAATTTCGTCAAGGCAGAAGAGATACTGAGATTTTTGGTTGGCACTGGTAAAGGCTTGTCTATTGTGAACCAACTAGTTGGCAAAATTATTAGAGAAGGTATGAATATTAGCTGCTCATATGTTGATTGTATTGTATTTTTATGCAAGTTATCTGCATGTAGAGTTGTATATCTTAGCATTGCACTTTTATGCCTCTATGTGTTAGGCAACCAAAACTCCAATGTGATGATTCTATTTCTCTATCTTTCAAGGCTAATATTCATCTTCTGCATAGATGATATATGTAGGGCAAGAAGAGTTAATGATAAAGTCACCAACCTAGGCTGCAGATTAGACAGTGAAATAATTGCTTCATTGATTGCTTTATGTGGACGAAAAGGAGAGCTGAAGCAAACTTGGGAGATATTTGCGGCTGTTGCAGATGCTCCAGTGTCTGAGAAATCAGTGTTTATTGCAATGATTGATGCATATGCCAAATGTGGTAAATCAGATGGGGCATACTCTCTTTACAAGGATTTCAGTGAGACAGTACATGATCTGGGCGCTGTCAGCATCGGCATGGTTGTTAATGTTTTAACTAATTCTGGTACAATTGCTGATAATTTGCAATGCCATCATTGGTTTTCATCTGACTGGTAAACTGTTCTTGACATGGTGGTCATTGTGTTTTGAGACATTTACATGGAAAACCTTGTAAGACTATCACTGTTGCAAAACTCTCTGACATTAGCCTGCATGACGTCATTAACCAATTATAGGGAAGTTACACAATGAGAGATCTTTGTAACTAGTGTACTCTGGGTAAGGGACATATTTGAGTTATCTATTTATACATGGTCACTTTTGGAGTTGGAGCTTGACCTTTCAATTTACATGCTCATGATTCCAGAAGAGCTTACAAAATAAGTAGACTTACATCTGTTGACATTATTAGGATTAGGAATTATTTATGAGAGATTGCCTGAGAACATAAAAGATTTGGATTGGTTTGCACAAAGAGAAAAGCTTTACTGAGCCTCTCAGAGGTCACTGGAAGACTCTAGCTTGATTAAAGAAATTCCCATTTTTCGAAGAGAAACTTTTAAGTGATGCACACTCACACACACTTATACATAAACTCTGAAGAATCAGTATAATTGTGTAAAGGATTGACTTGATGATTATGGGTACAAACTGCTGTTAGTTCCTTGGTAGTGTTGACTACTGAAAAATTACTCCTTCCCCAGGGAAACTTCAAGAGGCAGAGAATATAATTCACGAGTGTATTCAGGAAAATATGAAGCTTGATAGAGTGGCATGCAACATTTTTATCAAGGCAATGCTAGAAGCAGGTTTGATAACTGCCATCTTTTGTTCATTCAGAGTGAGTTCCAAAGAAAACACCCAATCAGCTCTAAGCATACATTGCAGGTAGGTTGCATTTTGCAGCCAGAATCTATCAGCACACGTACTTATTGGGAGTCCCTCCATCAATTCAGACATTCAACACTATGATTAGGTAAGATCCCTGATGAGAAATGTCAAAACAACGTAGATTGTGTGTGATTGTGTTTTTTTTGCAAATTATGTGGCAAAATGTGCTAATTCGCCATGGTGCAGTGTTTATGGTTGGGGTCAAAAGTTGGATAAGGCTGTATAAATGTTCAATACTGTGTGCAACTCGGGTCTCTCATTGGATGAGAAAGCATACATGAATATGGTCAGCTACTATGGCAAGGGTGGTAATAATTGATATCTACCTCTGTAACCAGGATAATGATTTATTAAGTTCCTAAAAATCATATTTTTGAGCATACTTCATGGCAGTAAATTCTTTCCTAGTAGTTTTCATCAGTCAAAATTTTTGGAAGAAATGTAGCTGATCCAACTTTTTTCTGGTTGGGTGCATCAGAAAAGATCTTACTACTCTAGTTAGAGCATTGTGATTCTTGTGAATAGAGCTTATTTCATAAAGTAACCTTAAGGACATCACTGTCTGTAACATGTCAGCCAAAACAAAAATGCATTTTGTGCATTAAGGACAACTCACATGGTACTGCATTAGATTGCCTTCATTGCTGATCTGGGGCCCAATATGTTATGAGTAGCATAACTATGTTTTTCTTTTCGTCGTTTTATGACACTTTTGTTTGTTTGATTAGTGGGGTATCAGATCACTTGCTTCCTGGGCATTCCACTATTTCATTGTTTTTCCCTCTTTCAGGCAAGAGGCATGAAGCTTCTCTTCTGTTCACCAAAATGCAGGAAGAGGGAATAAAACCGGGGGTGGTATGTTCATTATATACTGCCCAAGCTGTAGAGATAATGCAGTTTGTAGACATAACTGGTTGTCTTTAAAGATGATTTCTTCCTTTTGCAGGTAAAAGTTATATTGATGTGACTGGGGCAAATTAAAGCTTGATGAATAACATAAAATTTAGATATAGATTGCATAACATGTCCATGTATATATAATTCCTTTTGTTATCATTTTTGTGCTCATGTAAAAAAAAAAACTCGCACTTTTTTAAGCCTTAGCCAAAGTATTTATCTAATGCATACCAAAGATTGCTTTATATATTTAATTTTTCATGAAGCAAAAACTTATCGAAAAAGAAGCATTTGAAAAGGAGAATTTAGTTCTATTCATTCTCTTTTTGTTCATTTTTCTATGTCAAGTTATATTTCTGAGCCAGTTTTCCTTTATAGACGATATATTTAGACACGGAGAACCTATAGACTGACATAGAAATACTCTGTGTTTAACATTATATATTAGGAGTTTGGGTGAGATTGTTTAACCCCTGATGAGTTCTTGAGTGTCTGTTCCTTTTCTATGACAAGTTGCCTTTCTGCTCCAATTTTCCTTTCCACCTGATATATTTTGATAAAGGGCAATGCATTCTGCTCCAATGTACATTGCCGAGACAGCTCCAAGTCAGATACGAGGACAGCTAATCTCTCTCAAAGAGTTCTTTATAGTCCTTGGGATGGTTGTAAGTTCCTTGATCTGTTTAGAAGACCTTAAGTCTGTTTGAGTTTACAAGTTTTGGTGGCAAGAACATCTGGGTTTTGAAGCCTCATTTTAACTAACTAGCTTTTATTTGTCTACAGTCATGTTTGAAAATAGTAAACTGAACTGTTTGCAGGGAGGTTATGGAATTGGTAGCCTTTTAATTGATACTATTGCTGGTTGGTGCTACATATATGGAGCCGGTAAACCTTTAGCAGTGATCATGGGACTTGGAATGTGGTGGCTACCATCATCACCCAGATGGCTGCTGTTATGTGCCATACGGGGAAAAGGCCATATGAGGGACCTAAAAGAAAGTGCAATAAATTGTTTGTGCTGGCTCAGGGGCGAAGCTATTGGTGACACTGCCCCCAGGCAAGTAGCTGAGATTCTTGGTGAACTTGCTTTTGTTGGTGAAGAGAAGAAAGCAAGCCTAAGGGAAATGTTCAGAGGAAAATGCTTGAAAGCTCTTATTATTGGTGGGGGATTAGTTTTGTTCCAACAGGTATCATTGTTACCTGAAAAGATGGATAAAGCACTTAACTACTTACCTTTTATCTTACATATTATTAACTTTAATGACAGATCACGGGGCAGCCAAGTGTTCTATATTATGCTGCATCAATCCTTCAGGTATCCTCGTCCATTTCCTAGGCATTAGATGACTTTATCTTCTGAAGAGGTATGGGTAGAAGAAGCACAGTTCCTTCCTAACCAAAGATAATTTGATAGAACGTAGGATTCTCTGCAGCATCTGATCCAACACGGGTCTCAATTCTTCTTGGATTATTGAAGGTTGGGTTTCTATTAAATTGATCATACATCAAAAGCATCTTATGAACATGTCTAATATCTGAAATATGTGGAAAAATGGTTTAGATGCGGATTGCAATTTATTCTTGGTCTCATATTTAAAGGCTCTTACCTTAGAGGCTAAAACTTTGTTTGTTTGGTAGACCTGTATGATTGTGGTGATACAAATTTGGATTTATGACAAAAATTGGAACACTTCTTTATGAGCCACACTTCTCCTTTTATCTGCACTTCCATGAGGTTTTGTGCAAGCAGATTGCATCTTGTTCTGTTGCTAGATTTGGGACTTTATGGCACTATTATTGTTCTAGTTCTACAGCTTCACAATTTGTGCTAGGTTCTCTTTTATTGTGATCATACTGTGACAGTGGTGCAACTGGAGTGTTTGTATGGATACATAGATGCAACTTATAATCCTGCATAAAATTGGATGAAAATCTTCCAGTTGTTAGAATTTTTTAATTATGTTCCTAGCTTTGAAAAATAGTTCTCATTAAATTTTAAACATGTAAAGTTAACGTGCTGAATTCTTGTTTTTTCTTTTTCATTTTTTGTCCAAGCAAAAAAGTTATGCAATCCTGTTCTTATTTTCCATTTAATGTGTTTTCACATAGATTTTTCATGTGTTCAGAAAATGTAATTGTTACACCCTTTTTCGTTCTATGTGCTGTATGAACTCATTTACCTTCGAAAAGTTTTTGATGTCTCATTCTAATGTAAGTAGCTGAATTCTGACGTGGGGATTTATTGTTCAGTTGGTTATGACTGGAGCTGCTGTCATTGCTGTTGATAGACTTGGAAGGAGACCTTTATTACTTGGTGGAGTTACTGGGATGGTAGGTCTCCAAACCGTTCCCCCTCACCCCACACACTCGGGTAGGGCTCTACCACACCCCCCTCCCCCCC
>CM034044.1:6024365-6040487 GCA_019804595.1 Bruguiera parviflora
TAGGCCATATAATTTGCAATGGTTGAATGACAGTGGAGTAGTAAAAGTGACTAAACAAGGTGTGGTTCCATTTTCCATTGGTAAATATAAGGATGAATTGTCTTGTGATGTTGTACCTATACAGATTAGACATTTGTTATTGGGTTGTCCTTGGCAATTTGATAGAAAAGTTTTGCATAATAGTTACAAGAACTGTTATTCATTTACCATGTGTGGAAGACCATTTACATTGGCACCATTAACTCCAAAACAGGTGTATGAAGACCAAGTGAGATTTTATGAAAATGAGAAAAAGAGGAGGAGCAAAAAGAAAGAGAGTCGAGAGAAAAGAAAGTGCAAGAGGGAAAAAGAAGATAAATGCATTTGAGAGTACTAAGTACGAGAGTGGTCAGGTTCACAAGAGTGAAGATGAAAGAAAACAAGTGAGTGTGTTTGCAAAAGGAGCAGATGTTAGGGTTGCCTTCCAAGCTAGGCAATAAATGATCTTAATCCTTTACAAAAATTCTTATTTCTCTAAGAGTAACCTTGATTCATCTTTGCCTAGTGCTATTTCATTTTTGTTGTAGAATTATAATGATGTATTCCCTCAAGAGATCCCAGATGGTTTGCCACCAAGGAGAGGCATTGAACATCACATTGATCTTATTCCTGGAGCTCCCATTCCCAATAAGCCAGCGTATAGAAGTAATCTTGAGGAGACAAAGGAGCTTCAGAGATAAGTTAATGAGTTGATAAAGAAAGGACATGTAAAGGAGAGCATGAGTCCATGTGTAGTGACAGTGTTGCTTGTGCCAAAGAAAGATAGATCTTGGAGGATATGTGTCAATTGTAGAGCTATCAACAAAATAACAGTTAAGTATCGACATCCTATACTCAGGCTTGATGATATGCTAGATGAATTACATGGTGCATGTTATTTCTCTAAAATTGACCTTAAGAGTGGATATCATCAAATTAGGATGAGGGAAGGAGATGAATAGAAAACTGCATTCAAAACCAAGCATGGTTTGTATGAATGGTTAGTTATGTCATTTGGTTTGACTAATGTACCTAGTACTTTTATGAGATTAATGAATCATATTCTGAGACCTTTCTTAGGAAAGTTTGTTGTGGCTTATTTTGATGACAAATTAGTATACAGTAGGACTTTGGAAGAGCATGTTGAACATTTGCATTGTGTGCTTGATGTTTTGAAGAAAGAGAAATTGTATGCCAATTTGAAGAAATGCAACTTTTGCAAGGATCATGTCATTTTTTTGGGTTATATTGTGTCTGCTTATGGCATAGAAGTTAATAAAGAGAAGATTAAGGCAATTAAAAAATGGCCTACACCTAAGAGTGTGAGTGATGTGAGGAGTTTCCATGGTTTGGCTAACTTTTATAGAAGGTTCATTAAGGATTTTAGTACCATAGTTGCACCATTGATTGAGGTAGTCAAAAAGAGTGGCATCTGAATTTTATAGTTCTAGTTCTTGGTTGTTTATAATCATTAGGTTAGAATTCTAAATCCCTTAACCTGTGTTAGAACGATTCTATACCAACATTAGTGTTGGGTTCCGTTTACATATAAACGGAGTTCGTATCACCCCACTTCTATTTCTTTTGCTTTTCTTTAATCATCATTGGAATCAAAATTAGTCTCCTAAACTAAGTGTTCTTTAATAAATTGGGACAGAGATTAAGATGCTTTGTGAACTAATCATGTATTTACAGGCATGGTTGGGGGTTGGAATTTTATTCTATGCATTTGGCATCATCTTCTTTGTTATACCGAAGACCAAAGAGCTTTACTCTAGAGGAAATTGAGGCTAAATGCTTATAGATTGCCACATCCAATTCACCTTTACCGTTAAGCACATTGTTATAACAGGAGGGCATATGGTTTTCTCACATATACTTGGGACTTTTTGGCGTCTAATATCTCTATACTTTTGTATGTAAGTTGTTAGCCAATCTTTGTATATGTATGTGTTACAATCCTTTGTATTTAAAGATGGACAATACGTTGAATCTAAACACCTTACTAGAAATGGACAATATGTTAAATCTAAATACTTCCTAAGGAAAAAAAAAACATTAAAACTAGTAATATAATAAATGTTAGTTAATGTATGTACATATGAATTTGAAAAGATATAATATCTATTATTAAATTAAAGAGGGATCTAATAGTTATATCTTCTTTAAAACATGTATAAAAAGGGACATGCTGTCTCTCATTTGTACACACTCAATTTTCAAGTAAAATATATTTTTAAAGTTAATTTCCAAAGAGGTTCTTATGAGTTGAGTGTGAAAAGACTACTTGGAAAGTATTTTCAAGGGTGCATAGGTAAAACATAATAAATTCATAAGCCCACGATAGTTGGTATCAGAGTCTGATTCATTCCAAGTACTATGGCAGACCCACATTCTGATGAGACACTCATCATGAGTGATGACCATAATGATCATAGGAGGAAGGCCGATATAGGTGCTACTAAGGGAAAGAAGATTCATGCTATTTCAAGTTCGAAGGATCCAATAGGGGACCTAACATATCGTATGACAAAAATTGAATCATTTGTCACTAATATGCAAGGTTTGGTTGATGACCTAACCCAGTCCATTGAAAGTGTAGATGCTAAAAGGGAGGAGCTCAGAATCTTATTGTTTTGGTTCTTGGTTGTTTATAATCATTGGATCAGAACTCCAAATCCCTTAACCTTTGTTAGAACGATCCTATACCAACATTGGTGTTGGGTTCCGTTTACATATAAATAGAGTTCGTATTATTTGGTATTAGAGCCTTGGCTCTAACTTAGGTTAGTTATATTATTGTTATCTTATCTTTTGTGTATTCTTCGTTGTTGGTTGAATAATTAAAAAGAGAAAAAAAAATGCAAAAAGCAAAATAAAAACAAAATCGTGTATTTCGTGGTTTTCTTTTCTGATATTTGTTCCTTCCACAGAAATACCCATTAGTTAACTGAAAAAAAGAATAAAAATGGGTTCATTGCTCAATTAGTCATTTACTTAATTATACTTGATAATTAATTGTTGTCCAATTGTACTACTCATATAATTGAATTTCTTGTCATTCTGTTTGCTTTATTGCCCATCTTCTTGGTCTTGTCACTTCTTTGAAGAGGTAGGTCTAGGATTGATATATTTAAGTTTTGTTTGTTCTGAATTTAGTTTGCTTGGGACTACTGAAAGAGCTCTTAGACTTTTGCAATTTATTATGTGAAACATGAGAGTTGAGGACTACTGTAGTTGAGTGGAGAGCAAACACGCAAGGGAGTGAGTTTTGAGAGGCATATTCTTTATTTACTAACAATCTTACATGTACGATGTCTAATGCTAAAGAAGGCAATTTCCCACATGGAGAGGAGGAAGTAGTTGTTCCAAATTTTAAATTACTTATCAAATCCTTAGAACAGAAGTTTGATAGGATTAACCAAGCGCTTTGGGAAGTTTGAGACAAGATGGATCAAATAGAAGGGGAATCAAATGTCAATCCTAAGAGGCTAGTTGGGAGGGTCATGAAGGAGCAATTTGAACATGACTTTGGTGAAGATGGTGATGATTATTATGACGATAGTAATAATGCTAGTAGAAACTTTAGAGGTGGTTTTAGAGGAGGATATGGTAATAGGAATGGTAGAGGAGCAAGAGGTAATGGAAATGTTTATGATAGGTACAATAGAGGTTAGGATAATAGAAATAGAGGGGAGGAATGAGTAGATAAAAATCTTAGTAGTATTAAAATGAAAATACCTTCTTTCCAAGGGAAAGCTGACCCTGATGTCTACTTGGATTGGGAATGAAGGGTAGAATTAATATATGAGTGCCATAACTTCTTTGAGGAGAAGAAGGTGAAGTTAGTTATGGCAGAGTTCACTGATTATGCTATAGTATGGTGGGACCAGCAAGTTACCACTAGGAGAAGGAATTTTGAGAGAACCATAGAAACTTGGAATGAGTTGAAGACTGTGATGAGAAGGAGATTTGTTCCCAGCTCTTATTATAGAGATTTGTATAATAAGCTGCAGAGCCTTACACAAGGTTCCAAGAGTATGGAAGAGTACCATAAAAAGATGGAAATTGCTATGGTTAGAGCAAATGTAATGGAGGATAAGGAGGCAACCATGGCTAGGTTCCTCCAAGGGTTGAATAGGAGCATAGTTGATATGGTAGAGCTGCAACACTATGTAGAACTTGAAGGCATCGTACACATTGCCATGAATATTTAGAGGCAACTTAAGGGAAGGAGAACTTCTGGTCATAAGCAGAACTTAAGTTCATCTTTTTGGAAGCTGAACTGGGGGAAGAAGGAATAGAAGATGACTTGTAAGCAAAAAAGCAAATCACATAGACCCAAGACTAGTGGGGACAACCTGGACAGGGGCAAATTTGAAGAAAAACTTGAGGGCACGCATGGAAAAACTAGAGACATCAAATGCTTTAGATGTCTAGGTAGGGGTCATGTGGCTTCATAATGTCTTAATAAGAGAACCATGTATCTTAAGGAGAATGGTGAATATGTGTTTGGCAATAATGCTAGCGATGAAGACTAAATGCTGCCATTAAAGGATGCTAGTGATGTTGATGAAGGGATAGAGTATCCAGAGCATGGTGGAAGGCTTTTAGTAGCAAGGAGAGCCCTAAGTGCGTAGGTTAAGGAGGAGAATGATTCTGAGATTCAGCGGGAAAATATTTTCCATACTTGATGTTTAGTTCAAGATAGACTCTATTGCTTGATCATTGATGGAGGTAGTTGCACTAATGTAGCAAGTGCAGAATTGGTGGAAAAATTGAACTTGCCTACAACCAAACATCCTAAACCATATAATTTGCAATGGTTGAATGACAGTGGAGTGGTAAAAGTGACTAAATAAGTTGTGGTTCCATTTTCCATTGGTAGATATAAGGACGAATTGTCTTATGATGTTGTACTTATGCAGACTAGACATTTGTCATTGGGCTGTCCTTGGCAATTTGACAGAAAAGTTTTGCATGATGGTTACAAGAACCACTATTCATTCACCTTGGATGGAAGATCATTTACATTGGCACCATTGACTCCAAAACAGGAGTGGAGTGACTTTATAAAAGTGAGCAAAAGAGGAGGAGCGAAAAGAAAGAGAGAGTGGAGAGAAAAGAAAGTGTAAGAGGGAAAAAGAAGATAAATGCATTTGAGAGTGCTGAGTATGAGAGTGGTCAAGTTCACAAGAGTGAAAATGAAAGAAAATAAGTGAGTGTGTTTGCAAAAGGAGCAAATGTTAGGGTTGCCTTCTAAGCTAGGCAACTAATGATCTTAATCCTTTACAAGGATTCTTATTTCTCTAACACTAACCTTGATTCATCTTTGCCTAGTGCTATTTCATCTTTGTTGCAGGATTATAATGATGTATTCCCTCAAGAGATCCCAGATGGTTTGCCACCAAGGAGAGGGATTAAACATCACATTGATTTTATTCTTGGAGCTCTCATTCCCAATAAGCTAGCGTATATAAGTAATCTTGAGGAGACAAAGGAGCTTCAGAGGCAAGTTGATGAGTTGATGAAGAAGAGACATGTAAAAGAGAGCATGAGTCCATGTGCAATGCCAGTGTTGCTTGTGCCAAAGAAAGATGGATCTTGGAGGATGTGTGTTGATTATAGAGCTATCAAGAAAATAACAGACTTATTTTTTAAAGAGATTGTTCGCCTACATGGAGTGCCGAAGAGTATTGTGTCAGATCATGATGCAAAATTTTTAAGCCATTTTTGGAAAACATTGTGGGGTAAGCTTGGAACAAAGTTGTTGTTTTCTACAACATGCCATCCACAAATTGATGGACAAATTGAGGTAGTAAATTGAACTCTTGGTACATTATTGCGTGCCATTATTTGTAAGAACTCTAGAACCTGGGAAGAATGTTTGCCTTGTGTGGAGTTTGCCTATAATCATATTGTTTATAGTGTTACAGGTTATTCTCCTCTTGAGTTTGTTTATGGTTTTAATCCATTGTCGCCTTTAGATTTAGTACCATTTCCTATATAGGACAGGGTTAATGCAAATGGGAACAAAAAGGCGGAAGTGGTTAGGCAACTTCATGAGAAAGCTATGCTTAACAATGAGAGAAGAACCAAACAATATGAAACACAAGCCAACCAAGGTCGCAAGCATATCACTTTTGAACCTGGTGATCGGGTTTGGGTACATTTGCGAAAGGATAGATTTCCTAAGCAAAGGAAATCAAAGTTGCAACCAAGGGGAGATGGTCCTTTTCAAGTGGTGGCAAGAGTCAACGATAATGCATATAAACTTGACTTGCTAGGTGAGTATAATGTGAGTGCAACATTTAATGTTTTTAACCTTTCTCCTTTTCTCTTTGATGATGTAGGTGCTGATTTGAGGACAAATCATTTTGAGGAGAGTGGGAATGATGGAAACCATGCGGTACTAACTCAAATCCACAAAAGAGTTGATACTTTGCAAAACCTTGGAAGACCAATGACAAGGGCAAGGTCAAAGAAAATAAAGGAAGCTCTTAACAACCTGTTGTGCGACATTTACTATAAGGAAGTTGCCAAGTACAAGTTAAAGAGGATGGAGTCTTCACTAGGGCTTGCGAATGTGTCATCTGTGAAGGAATTTGCGAACCATGGTTTTGGGAAGGAAGTTAGATTTAAGAGCCCATGATTGGGCCTTTAAGTGGGTTATTTTCATGTGTTTTTATTATTATTTAGTGGGTTGGACGAAATTCCTTATTAAGCCCAGCTTATTAAGTGGGTTGGACGAATTCCCTCATTCAGACCAGCTTATTAGTTAGGGTTTCTGGGAGTTAGCATATAAAAAGGGCAAAAAGGGTGGTTGAGAGAGGTAGACCCATTTTCATAAGTGTAAGAGCTATTTTCTCTAGTTCTTTGAGAACTAATTCTAAACTTTCATACTTGCGTGTGTTGGTTCCCTAGACTTATCTTCTTTAACATTGTTGTTGCTAGGAGTGGCGTCTGAATCTTATAGTTGTGTTTCTTGGTTGTTTATAATCATTGGGTCATAACTCCAAATCCCTTAACCTTTGTTAGAACGATCCTATACCAACATTGGTGTTGAGTTCCGTTTACATATATATAGAGTTCGTATCACAGACGCACCCAAGCCAAAGGAGTTTAAGGGTTATTGGGTGGCCAAAGACGCGGACAACTTCCTATGGTACATGGAACGATACTTCTAAGTCATGAGGATTAATGATAGCTAATTATAGGTAAATACTGCATCTATGTACTTAGCTGATAATGTTTTGTTATGGTGGCATCATCAGTCAAATGATAGGTGTGGAAATCTTATCACAACCTAGGATAGGTTTATCGAGGAGTTTTGGCAGAACTACTATTCCGCATATACAAAGGAAGAAGCTCATGATAAGCTAAAGTGCCCTAGGCAAAGAGGTGTAGTACATGATTATGTGAAGCAATTTTCGCAGTTACTGCTCTAAATCCCTTCAATGAATGAGACAGAGACGTACCACCAATTCATAAGTGGTCTCAAGCTATAGACCAAACAAGAATTGAAGCGGTTCCAAATAAAAGACCTTATAACAGCCATAACGGTGGTTGAATCTCTTGATGAGTATAAGACACTTTCTACCTCCCAATCAAACTCTCGTCCAAAGGATAAGACTAATAGTGGGGGAGACTAGACAGATTCAATTACCCAAATGGACGTAAACCGCAAGTTGAACCTTCAAAGGCTTATGTATATCCCAATAGTAGAGGACAAAAGAAGGTATGCACTTACAAGTATTACTTCTGTGATGGTCTACATATGGCGCGAGATTGTCCGAACAAGGCCAAGTTGACTGCCCTTTGTAAAGAAAATGAGCCAAAAGAGGAGGCATGACTAAATTCACTATGGATTCTCAATTCAATCAAGTCCAAGAAGGTAAAGGAATAAAAGGGACTTAAGTTTACAGATATGAAGATTGGAGTAACCACAATAAGTGCGCTCGTGGATACTTAGGCATCTAATCTCTTCATATCGGAAGAAACTGCCAAAAAACTTAACCTTCGGGTTGATAAAGGAGTCAAGTGGCTTAAGACTATCAACTCCTAGGAAGTCCCTGCCGTTAGGGTTACTAGGGATGTGGAACTACAGATTAGGCAATGGAGAAACTAGAAGACCCTTGAGGTAATTCCTCTTAATGATTATGACTTTGTCATTGGATTTAAATTTCTAGATAGGATCCATGTGGTTATATTGCCCTTTACTGAGTGTCTGTGTGTGCTAAACAAATGGTGTCAATGCGTGATTCCAGTTCATCATAAGTTAGACCGTGATTAGAAGATGATTTCAGCAATGCAACTTAACAAAGGAGCGAAGAAGGGTGAGGTGACCATCTTAACAATCTTGAAAACTGAAGACAACAAGAGCAAAGGAGCGAAGTCCCAATAGAAGTAAGCCAAGTCCTTGATTTATTCAAGAACATGATGCCTCCTGAGTTACCCAAGAAGCTTCCACCTTGTAGAGAAGTGGATTATTAGATCGAACTGGTACCTAACACTCAATCGCTTGCCATGGCGTCATAGCACATGGCATCCCCTGAATTGGAAGAATTAAGAAAATAGCTGAAGAAGCTGCTCAATGTGGGGTACATTTGGCTATCTAAGGCTTCGTTCAATGCGCTTATCCTATTTTAGAAAAAGCATGACAGATCACTTCGGATGTGCATAGATTACCAGGCATTGAACAAATTAACTATCAAGAATAAGTACCCAATACCACTTGTTATGAATCTCTTCTATTAGCTTGGAGGTACATAGTGATTCACCAAACTTGATCTCTATTCAGGTTACTATCAAGTTCGGAATGCCGAAGGGGACGACCCAAAGACAGCCTATGTGACTTATTATGGTTCGTTTGAGTTCCTCGTCATGCCATTTGGCCTAACCAATGCTCCAGCCACATTCTGCACTCTTATGAATAAGGTATTGCACCCATTCCTAGATCGGTTTGTAGTGGTTTACCTTGACAATATTGTAGTGTACAGCTGAATGCTTGAGGAGCACATCGAGCATCTTAAACAGGTTCTCTAAGTCTTATGCTATAATGACTTGTACGTCAAGTGCAAGAAATGTACTTTTGTCCAAAAGGAAGTGCCATTTTTGGAGCACATTGTCCGAGGAGGATAAGTATATATGGAGGCAGCAAAAATTCGAGCCATTGTTGAATAAGAGCCACCGACGAATGTGATGGAGTTGAGATCATTTCTTAGTCTTACCAATTACTACCGACATTTCGTTCGGAACTACTCAAACATCACCATGCCACTCACGGACATGCTGAAGAAGGAGAAACCATGAAAATGGATGGGTCAATGTTAGAAGATGTTTGATTAGTTGAAGCAAGCCATGACCAAGGAGCCGATGCTAATGTTACCTAATCACATTAAGTCTTTTGAATTAGAGACTGATGCTTCAAATTTTACTATTAGTGGTGTTCTTAAACATGAAGGACATCTAGTGGCATATGAGTCGCAGAAGTTGAACGATACTAAATAACGATATATCGTTTAAGAGAAGGAGATGATTGCAATGATTCATTGCCTACGAACATAGAGGCATTACCTCCTAAGGTCTAAATTTGTTGTAAGGACGGACAACGTTGCCACGACTTATTTTCAGACTCAAAGGAACTTGAGTCCGAAGCAAGTTTGATGGCAAGATTTCCTAGCATAGCTCAATTATGTGATGGAGTACAAGTCAGGGAAGGCTAACTCTATGACTACTGCTCTTAGCTAGAAGATGGGGCTAGCAAACACAATGAGTCTACCTAGCTATTCATAGATCAACCGTATCAAGGAGAGGTTCAAACATGATCAAAAAACTCAAACCCTTATTAGATATATGCAAAAGGGTAAGACCTGACAGTTTTGGTGCGAGGATGGTCCTTTATACATAAAAGGGTGACGATTATATGTGCCACTCCACAGAAAGATAAGGAACGAAGTGTTGCGTGAGTGCCATGATTTGAAATGGGTGGGTCATCTAAGAATCCACTGCACCTTAACCCTTATCGAAGATCAATATTATTGACCTCAAATGCAGGATAACATTAAAGGTTATGTAAAGACTTGTCTTGTTTGCCAACAAGACAAACTTGAACAATGTTCATCGTCAGAATTGTTGGAGCCACTTCCCATCCTAACTCGTCCATGAGAGAGTATTTCCATGAACTTCATAGTAAACCTGCCTAAGTCTGAAGGATGTTGGACTCTTATAGTTGTGATGGATAGATTCTCTAAGTATGCAACATTTGTGCCAACAATAAAGAATTGCCCAACTAAGGAGGCAACCAAGTTATTCATGAAGCATGTGGTAAAGTACTAGGAAGTCCCACAAATGATTGTGAGTGATTGTGACCCTTAATTCATAGGGCGTTTCTGGTTTGAATTGTTTAAGCTGCTAAGGTCGGAGTTGAATCTCTTTACAAGTTTACACTTCCAAACTTACGGTCAAACCAAGCGGGTCAATGCACTCTTAGAGATTTATCTTCAGCACTATATGAGTATAACACAAACAAATTGGGAAAGTTGATCAACATAGCCCAATTCTCCTATAATTTGTAGCGAAATGAATCTACCAACCATAGTCCATTCGAGATCATGAATGGTTAGCAACCACAAACTCCAAGTGTGGTTGCATCGAGCTATCAGGGGAATAGCCCGCCTGCATATAAGTTTGCCAAGGATTGGTAGGACAAGCAAACTTGGCAAGGGCGTGTCTACGTAAAGCCTCCAAACGTATGAAGAAGTGGGCTGACAAAAAGCGACAACATATGAAGTTCCAAGTTGGGGACTTGGTGTTAGCTAAACTACACACCATTCTACAGTACAAGGATGTGCACAAGGGACTAATTCATCATTACAAAGGACCATTTCGAGTGATATAATGAGTCGGGAAGGTCACATACAAGCTAGAGCTACCACTAAAATTAAAGGTACATCTAGTTTTCCATGTGAGTATACTTAAACCTTACCATGAAAATAAGGGAGATCCAAATTGAGAAGAGTCACAACGAGCGAAGTTAGTTGAGAACCTACTGAAATTCTTTGGCAGTTCAAGAAAAAAATTGACACTTACCATGCTAAAAAAGTAACAAAGGCGTCGCCTAATTAGGTGAGAAAGAATGTCATAGTCATTTATACTTAGAGATAAATAATATATTGAATCTACACACCTCATTAGAAATGGATTATACGTTGAATTTAGACACTTTCTAACGAAGGGAAATACATTAGAATTAGTTATATAATAAATGTTAATTAATGTATATATATAGAAATTTGAAAGAATATAATATCCACCAATAAATTAAGAAGAGATTTAACGATTGTACTTTGTTCAAAATATGTATAAAAGGAGACCTCCTACTGTTCATTTGTACATACTCAATTTTTAAATAAAATATATTTTTAAAGTTAATATCCCAAAAGGTCCTTGTGAGTCGAGTATGAGAAAACTGTTTGGAAAATATTCTTAAGATCGCACGGATAAAATGCAATAAATTCATAGTCGCATTTATCTACTTATATTTGTATTCTTCTCTAGACATTCTATGATAAAAGTACTGCGGGGTTAAAGAATAAGTAAATAGAATGTAGTCTACTTCTCTTCGCGGATTTTTGTGCAGATGGTAAAGCCATAGAATTAAATAGCAGAAGCACAATTAAGATATGCAGTTGCCCTGCCTTGCTTCCCTTGTTGAAAATATTAGGACTCGCTGTCATAATTGCCCTATTACTTAAATGTCGATTTTCAGTGGCAAAGAAATTAATGGATTGATAATCAGCATATAGATTAGGAAAATACCATCTATTGTTACCAACTGCTACGCGCAGCAAATTTCTCCAAAGTTCCAATTCATTAGCTTCTAATTAATAGTTTACAATACCAATTAACGAATTGTAAACAAAAGAATTAAGACCGTAAAATCTGAAGAAACTAGGAATACAAATTACCACTGTAATGTGGACACAAGTAAACCTTAATCTCCTCATCCTATGTACTGAACGAAAGTTCACATTTTGGACAATCGATCCCCAATAATTTTTGGGGCTGTAGGGAGAGGCAACTGCACTCTCAAATGACCAATTAGACTTCGTTCTTTCCAAACACTTCGATCCTAGAAGCCTTGGACAACCCCAATTCCACCTTCAGGCTATTATTTTGGTTCCAAGCCATCTAGACCTTCAGAAACCCCAAATACATATCCCCTCTGTTTTTTTCCTTTTTTTTTTTTTTCTTCTTCTCGTTCTTGTTCAAAGAATTACAGCAAAACAGAGGGCAATCACAACAGAGAACCGCAGAATTAGGGCGCACACACACACACAAACTAATTGAGACCAAAGAGAACCAACAAATATGTGATATGGGTTGCGGAGATTAAAGCCAGAAAGTGCGATTATGCTTTTTTTTCTTAGGATCACTAATGTGGGCTTTAAGTAACATTGAGGGGATATATGAAATGGTCGAGGAGGGCTTTTGGTTTGGTTCTGCATTCCAACGGCTGTGTTTAGTTGAAGTTGGCGCCGATTTTCAAATTACTAATATACCTTTTTTTTTTAATTTATAAATTCAATTTCTTGCTCTTGTTGCAACTTACTAATCTGTGTCCAACCTTTTATTGTTCTTGTTTTTCTACCATGCGACCATAACGAATTAAGAATTGTATCCATTATGATGTTCTTCCATCGTTGGATTGAAGAGTAAGGTTTACATAGCAGGCGTTTCATCAGTGGTACCTTCAAGGACAGTGACAATTTGTAATTGAAACACCGAGATGAGTATGTTGCCGGATTAATGTGTAAACAATACTGGCAAATTAGCCTAGCTCATTACCAATTTTGGTGGTTGTGCTTGGTAAGTCTGTATGGCAACCTCAAATTCTCTTAGGTGTTAACATATAGACCAACCAGGCGTTGTATTTTTCATCTCCAATAAAAATGAATCCCTCATTTTCGGCTGCCATCATCAGAACCTCTGCACCGTTGAAATGCCTAAATTTCGAATAACATATGAAAAATGGAACAATGAACATAATAAGACTGCTCATAACACAAGGGCAGGCCAGCTGCAGTCACATATCTGATCCTAGTTTCTTACAAAACAAAAGGAAGACACTGGACAGCCAGGGACCGCCCTGCAAAATCGGTAGCTTGCGGTAACTTCAGATGGCATACAAGTTCAACCCTTCGGTTGGCAATGAGTATTAATATTATCCACAGACAACTCAGAAAAGAACCATAATTATCACCTGAAAAATAAATATATGTATCTAATCAAAATTTCATTTCCAATACATTCCAACAGCACCATGAGAAGTAACGCATATGAAGAGCGACCATTCATCGGCCACATCCTTTAAAGCTCTGTTGGAGAGTCTGTAGGGTTTTAACCCTGGCATTTCCCAACCAAACAGTAACAAACTTAACTGCAGAGAAATGACAGTGTTGATCTGTAGATCTAAATGCATAGAATATTCAGACAACAAGCTCGAGGAAAAAATTTTCGGCAGCAACGTGCATTTACTTCTTTGCTAATCCATTATAGAAATCATCAGCTGTCGAAGTTGCAAAGAATCCAAGCTATTTATATTGAAACTCAAGCAACTCTGATTAGAAAAGTCTGATTTCAGCAGGTAGCTATTAGGAGCCTTGTCAGAAGATGAAGCCTTTTCAAATGGTGCAGTATGTGGTGGAGTTTCTTTAATTGATGTAGCAGATTGCAGGGTGCTTTTACCTGATTAGGAAGAGCTAGCATGCCCTTCCTTTCAGCAAGTTCTCATAGGCTTTGTTGAAGGGCTCACACCCTGTCTTCAGTCTTGCGAAGTTTTCTCCATCTGTAAGTAAACCAGAGGCCAAAACCACCATATACGATGATGTAAGAAGCCCAGAAGGGGTTCTTGGGGCTTGCTGATCACCTGTTTGCCCAGAAGCCATTCTTTCGACAGACATTTGTAATTGACTACCACCACAACTGCAAAAGCCATTAAATAGATTGAACCATGTTGTTAAAGCATCAAACAAGATCAGATTCACGTTTATAGACATATCAATTATTAATTAGCATCAGTTTTAACATAGCCTTTATTAGCTCTATGAGGTGAAAATAGCATTGCCTGCATTTTGGTTTCCTTCCCACATAACAAGATTGCACATAATTGCTTAGCAATTTAATTTATTAGCATTAACACAATAAGCTTAAACATAGCATATAATGCACAAGACAAATGACAGCCAGCTACTATTGACCCATCATCTGAGACTTAATAGAAGATAAAAACATGTTATTCAAGCCAGCAACTGATAAAATTTCATGATGGAAACCATATTGTACCAACTCAAATCGACAAGGGAGTAGATGCATTGCAAAACCTTGGAGGACCAATGACAAGGGCAAGGTCAAAGAAAGTAAAGAAAGCTCTCAACAACCTATTGTGCGACATTTACTATCAGGAGGTTGCCAAGTACGAGTTAAGGAGGATGGAGTCTTCATCAAGGCTTGCCTGGGGAAGGAAGTTGGATTTGAGAGCCCATGATTGGGCGTTTAAGTAGGTTATTTCCATGTGTTTTTATTATTAGTTAGTGGGCTGGACGAAATTCCTTATTAAGCCCAGCTTATTTAGTGGGTTAGATGAAATTCCTTATTAAGTCCAGCTTATTTAGTGGGTTGGACGAATTCCCTTATTAAGACCAGCTTATTAGTTAGGGTTTCTGGGAGTTAGCATATAAAAAGGGCAAAAAGGGTGGCTGGGGGAGGCAGACCCGTTTTCATGAGTGTATGAGCTATTTTCTCTGGTTCTTTGAGAACTAATTCTAAACTTTCATACTTGTGTGTGTTGGTTCACTAAACTTATCTTCTTCAATGTTGTTGTTGCTAGGAGTGGCGTCTGAATCTTATAGTTCTGGTTCTTGGTTGTTTATAATCATAGGGTTAGAACTCAAAACCCCTTAACCTTTGTTAGAATGATCCTATACCAACATTGGTGTTGGATTCCGTTTACATATAAACGGAGTTCGTATCATTTGGTATGAGAGCCTTGGCTCTAACTTAGGTTTGTTATATTGTTGTTATCATATCTTTCGTCTATTCTTTGATGTTGGTTGAATAATCAAAAAGGGAAAAAAAGAAAAATGCAAAAAAAAAAAAAACAGAAACAAAATCATGTATTTCGTGGGTTTCCTTTCTGATATTTGTTCCTTCCACAGAAATACCCATTAGTTAACTGAAAAAAACAAAAAAATGGGTTCATTGCTCAATTGGTCATTTACTCAATTATATTTGATAATTGATTGTTGTCCAATTGCACTGCTGATATCATTGAATTTCTTATCATTATGTTTGCTTTATTGCCCATCTTTTTGGTCCTGTCACTTCTCTGAAGAGGTAGGTCTAGGATTGATATATTCAAGTTTTGATTGCTTAGGACTACTGAAAGAGCTCTTAGAGTTTTGCAATTTATTGTGTGAAACACGAGAGTTGAGGACTACTGTAGTTGAGTGGAGAGCAAACACGCGAGGGAGTGAGTTTTGTGAGGCATATTCTTTATTTACTAACAATCTTGCATGTACGATGTTTAATGAAAAAGAAGGTAGTTTCCCACATAGAGAGGAGGAAGTAGTTGTTCTAGATTTCAAATTGCTTATGAAATCCTTAGAACATAAGTTTGAGAGGGTTGACCAAGTGCTTTGGGAAGTTCGAGACAGGATGGATCAAATAGAAAGGGAATCAAGTGTCAATTCTAAGAGGCCAGCTGGGAGGGTCAAAAAGGAGCAATTTAAACATAACATTGGTGAAGATGGTGATGATTATTATGATGACGGTGACAATGCTAGTAGAAACTTCAGAGGTGGTTTTAAAGGAGGACGCGGTAATTGGAATGGTAGAGCAGTAAGAGGCAATGGAAATGTTTATGATAGGTACAATGGAGGTTGGGATAACAGAAATAGAGGGGAGGAAAGAGTAGACAAAAATCTTAGTAGTATTAAAATGAAAATACCTTCTTTCCAAGGAAAACCTGACCTTGATGTCTATTTGAATTGGGAATGAAGGGTAGAATTAATATATGAGTGCCACAACTTCTTTGAGGAGAAG
>CM034044.1:6040587-6095906 GCA_019804595.1 Bruguiera parviflora
TAAGACAACACTTATCTTATAACTTTCAAAGAAAAGATCTAAAGAAGGACCCACGTATATGTGAGTAGCCCAAATTCAGACCTAATATGGGAAACCTAATGCGACCTTACGCAACCTAAAACATTTTCAAATAGATTTTATTGGTCAAGTTAGTCATTTTTAACTAACTGATTTTGGCTATTACAAAACTAGATGTTATAGTAATAAACCACCAACTATGACCATTAGCCATTATTTTTATCCTTAATACTCATTTTTATAAGGCATTAAACAAAAAGCAATATAAAAAGGGCTTTCTCTTCCTTTCGAGAAAAACAACATAAGCATTCTTTACTTTTTCTTATACCTTGATCATTGAAGATTGTTGGGTTTAACAAATTAGTGTTATTTTTGTTATCACATTTGTAAGGTGCACACCAGTTGGAAGATCTATTGTATTCTATAAGGATAGTCATTGTAACCTGTTGAATTATAACAACATGTCTATAAGAGCAAAAATTATCCTTAAGGAAATGCTTTTACATGCTTAAAATTGATATCACTTTTTACATGCTTATTTATTTTGCATTCATTTATAATCTTTTATGTATTTTTGCTAACACCTTTATCGCCTACTTCTTTTTCCTTCCTTTTTTTTTTGGTTTTAGCAACAGTCTCATTCTTTGACTTAACTTTTTTAGCAATAATAGGTTAGATTTAACAACTTTTTCATGACTTAATAAGTGAATATCAATTACAAAATGCATAAATTAATGATGCACCTTAAGTAGATTTAAGGGCTTTTAATAGTGATGGTAAATGCCACAAGGACAATTCTTTGCTATAAATTTATGCCTTGTGATGATATTAAGTCTCCATTAGTTTTAGCTAATATTTACACATATACATACACACTAGACAAAAGTCAATTATGCACATGATTATGCATAAAGGAGCAAGAACATATTTATGAGAATTTTTTGAACCTTTTATTATCTATCTCATGTACAAAGGAACAAGTTTGCTAATGGACACTTCTCTATCCATTTTTGGTAGTCGTGATTTTTTCATTGTTGATACTTGTAATTACCATAGTGTTAGTTTTCAAATGTTCATTAGACTAAACAAAGGCTATAAGTAATTGTCAATAACTCTCTCGTTATTTTCTAGGCAAATTGTCTTAACCAACTATTTATCCAATCTAATCAATCATATGTGTAAGAGACATTGTCGATTATATTGTCAAATTTTGCAAATAAGATGTTGTCTAAACCATGCCTTACCCAAAATATGTTCAGCCAATTACTGATAAGTAATGTAAAGTGTATGATATGTCATTTTCATCTACTTGCCAACTAGATCATATACGTAGCTAGCCAACTAGTAAAAGTGTATTGTCACAGTCACGTACTAGTTCATTGTTGGCTAATGCCTTAGCAACTATGTGGCTCACACTTTGCTTGCTTGACATGTCCAACTCTTACATTTAACTAATTTTCAACTCATTTATTGGCCAAAGCTTTTGCCAACTATGGTGTGAGACAAGTACCTCCCCATTATAGAGCATTATGGATTATGATCTTTTGGTGAGAGGAGACATTGATATGTAGTAGTCATCACATTGCCATCACCTTGTTTATTTAAAGTGCTTAGCTCAAACCCAATGCTTATGCCAAGCAATTAATGTAAGGTTTCCCAATTGTGTAAGTAACTATAGAAGGAGAATGATTAAAGTAGTAAGCACTATTCAACTCATTTCCTCCACTAATTTTCTTCTTGTTGTTCAAATCCTAGTTAAAAGCAAAATTAGGGAAAAAATAAATAGCACTAGTAAAAATAAGATTAAATGGAAAAGATGGATATAAAGAGGATAGAGACAAAAAGGGATTGAGTTTTATGATTTCTATACCATTTACACTAGTTGTTGAACTTTCAGCTAAAGTAATTTTGGACAATGTATGAGAGTATCGTAAGTGAGAAAAATTACTGGATGTACCTAAATTATGATTTGTAACACCATAATTGATGACCTAAGGCTTTAAGGTGGAAGCATGGAGGAAAGTCCAACTATAGGAGTACCTTTATAGGCCCAAGATGCAATAGAAAGAGATGCTTTGTGGGTTGCTTCACACTTGAGTAGCTTAGAATGCTCCTTTTCTAAAACCATTACATGGTTGTGATTAGCTTTAACATTTTGGTTCATAAATCCTAGTGAATTGATCTCCGTATTATCAAAGGTGACAACATCTGCCCACTAAATTTTAGCAAGTTGCTCTTGTGTAGTTATCAAGTCCATAATGAATACAATGTCAAGGTAGGCCTTCATCACAACCCCCTCTTTGGACACCATGACTATGGCTACCACAATGACCTTTGCTTTTATAAAACAAAAAGCCTTTACCATTGTAAAATAATTAAGTAACCAGAAAAGATTTATCAATTATGGACGTCCTATTATACTAAGAATTATCTCATGTTAATACTCTTAAAACTTGAGAAATATGTCTTTGCAAAAGATGAAAATTCTATCCCTCCTATGATCACTCTTGACTCTATCTTTTCTAGCAAAGAAGGGTGAAAGTGAATTTTCTAAAGAGATGTTATAATTTGTTGGGTTTAAATTAAGTCATAATGCTCTCAAAGCATGGTGAGCTTTGAAATCTAATCTTAGTCAAATTGTTTTTTTTTTCTCTCTCTCTCTTTTAAAGTTTAAAATTTTAACTTTAATTGAATTGAGAACTTATATAATTTTTACTATACCTTTTAACTAATAACAATTGATATTTTGTTTATATATATTTTATATATTAAATTAAAAAGTGTAATTACTTTTAAATTAGATAAAACATTTTTTTTCTTACATTTAGTTTAGCCATTTAACTTTCACAATAAATTCAATAATAATAATAATAATAATAATAATAATAAAATAGAAAAGGAATATGGGTTCGGCCAAGAAGGGCAAAGCCGAGGTTTACTCAAGAGACGCTCGAAACATTTCTTGGCAATCCTGTGCGCATGAGCCTAGTAAACCCGACTAAACTGCAGGGAAAAAGGAGAAAGCTACATCACATCGGACTAGGATACAAGAATCATCTAAGTTTTTGAAGCACATAACAAGCATCAAAATAATTATTCATCTAAGGTTTGGATTCAAATTCAGTGTTAATGAAAAGTTATTAAAAAAAAAAGCGTACAAAACCAAATGGAATCTCATATTCAAGAAAAATATTTATCTGGCCATTATAAAAGCAAACGAAGGCTACGTGGTACTAAGAAAAGAAGTGGGACTTGGAGGTGTTGGGATGTCCACTGTCCCTTCCAACATCAACAGAACCTTCTTCATCGAAGGGCGCAGAGATGGCTCATCGAGAGTGCACCAAATTCCCACTTTGACCATCCTGTCTAATTGTCTCCTGTCCACTTCTTCTTCTTCACCCACTAGCTTTTCCATTTTCCCAGCTTCAAAACAATTGTAAATCCATTCTAGACTATGTTCCAAATTCCTACGCCCACATATGATCTCCAACAACACAACCCCAAAGCTATAAGCATCTGCTTTAGCCGTCACAGGAAGGTTGCGATGCCATTCTGGTGCTACATACCCTCTTGTTCCCCTAATAGCAGTGAACGTTTTGGTTTGGTCTGGCTTCATCATCTTTGCCAATGCAAAATCTGATATTTTCGGACACCTGTGCTCATCCATCAGTATGTTTTGAGGTTTTATATCGCAATGGATGATTTGTGTCTCACACTCTTCATGCAAATATAGAATCCCACGCCCTATTTTGCGAGCAATCTCTAATCTATCGGTGAAGTTTAGTCTTTTCTCAGGCGAAAACAGTCCATCAGCAAGGGAGCCATTGCTCATGTACTGGTATACCAAGTGCCTGTTTGGTCCATCGATGCAATAACCAAGCAAGCAAACAAAGTTCTTATGATTGGTTTTCGCAATAACCTTAATTTCAATCTCAAATTCTCGTTCCCCTTCGTCTAAAACTCGATCAAGTCTCTTGACAGCGACCAACTTCTGACTTTCTGATAACAGCCCTTTATAAACTGTACCAAAGGAACCTCTGACGATCTCTTCCCGGAAACCATTGGTCACATCTTCTAGTTCTGCATCGGTGAACGATCGAATGGAAACTTGCTCATAAAACAGGACATTATCGTTGCCAATGGTTTTATAAGCGTGTAAATGCAATCTGTGAACGACTGTTGCAAAAATTGCCAGCATAACGAGGACGGAGGAAACACATGAAACGCTGGCCATTAAGATTTCCGTCTTGATATTTTTCTTGCTGGTTCTCTTGTCATGAGGCTCAATTCGGTCCATACCAGGGTCAGAGATTGATATTGGCGTACCCACCTTTATAAAAGCTGAGTTTGAATCACTTGTATTTCTTCTCCCAAATTTCAAGGGGAGCCTTTGCTTTCTGCATTGCGCATCCTTGTAAAATACCGCATCACAGTTGCACTCCTCTTGGCAGGCTTCCTTGCAGTCTCCTTTGCTTGCTGACGAGAGAGTTGAGTATGAATTTTCTTCCCAAACGGTATAGGCCAGCCCCTGAATGCTGTATTTGGTGCTGACATTCTTTTCTTCACAACTTCCAGCGACGAAATTCCTCTCACAGCCAGAACACCGATTTCCTTGGTCGACAGGGGCAAATCCTGGAAGACGTGTGCATTGGGGTTCCAGATCGTTTAACACACAATAGCTATTAAGACCACATAATCCCCTTGGTAAGCATTTGTTTCCTGTGGAAGAGCAAGCAATCGACCAATTGCCATTCTATGATAGATTATACGAATAGAGCCTAAAAATGCCATCTGCATCCAATTTTGACAAGTAAACTATCTCATTTGTTGAATTCCATTCCACCTTGGGTTCTCGAATGACGCCTGTGGCATTGAGCAGGTATAGACGGCCATCAGGATCAAGATTCAGTGTCACGTTCTCACCACTTCCATCAGTCTTCGATGACCAATAATCATACTCAGCTGCATCTGGTGTGTTCACCGGAAACTGCACAAGGTTTCCATCATTTTGCATCTTGATGCGGAATATTCCTGTTGACCTGTTAGTTTCTGAAACACTAGAAAACAACTGTGTCCCTGCTTGGAGACGTTGTGCTGGGAGAAGAGTATCAGTTCGGTTTTCGAAACTCTGCCATATCCTTTGCTGATTAGAATTATATAAGACAAAGTTGCCCGAATCGAAAATGTAAGCCGAAGAAGCTGATTCTGGGGCAGAAACAATTTTAGTGTTCTGGCCTTGAGCTGGTTGCAAGACAAGGCCAGAATCACGGCTGAAGAGCAGGGTAACGTCACAGGGAACTGGCGGGTCATCTCGACTGGCAGTCACACTATCGTTTTTTGGGGAATTCCGGCCAGGAAAACGCCTACAGCATGGGCAACGAGAGAGACCCATAAAGAGAACCATGAAGGTGACACCCATGAAGAGTTTTTGGCGGTGGGTGTTAGAAAAGAACCTAGGCTAACGTTGAATTGCCTTTGTTGAGCTCCTGCAGCTATTAAAACTGAGCCAAGAACGAGAGAGAATACGATGATAGAAGCCATGAAAGGTATACTTTGTGTTCCTCCTCCGTTAATGACAATATGAAAGACCTATATAGTAAGTCTACTGAAGCGAAGGACTCCTTGGCTACAATTCAAAAAGCATGAAGTCGTCTATGAACCATTCAACAGGAGTCAATTCGCCCCGTTCCAAAAGGCAACCGTCGTGGATTTTTCTTGGGGTTAGGAAACAGGGAAGTGGCAATAGAACTTCGTAAGGCCTTCCGGGTCTTCCAACTCAAAGACGAGTAGTGCCCGTTTCAATTCCAGCGCCTTCCAACTCTTCGCTTTTCGTTTAATGGCATGGTAGATAGACGCGGTCAACAATTTGAAGCCTATGAGGTGCAGAGTTACCATATTTACTTATTATATTATTATTATACTATTTATATATTTTTAATTTTAATATATAATTATAATTAATAAAAATTATAAATATAAATTTAACAGTTATAATAATATATTATAAATACATATAAATAATACTTTAAATTAATTAAATTCATATATCTAATCTCTTTAACTAATTTTCAAATTACGTGTCCTCACAAGATCACTATTACCACTACGTTCTTTACCAACATGCCGTTTCAGGGACTTAAATGGACATTAGCAGGATCGTGCACCGCATGGTATTCTTGGACTGGTTGTCCATGGAGAGAGCGGAGGGACTACCATTTTGGGTGAAGTTGCTAAAAATTGAGGCGGGCTTTCATTATTTTCTTCGATCTAAAACGATGATATAACAAAGGTGGTTTACATGTTTTTAAATTAAGAGACATAAACCAAATAAATGATAGCAAATTAAAAAAAAAATTATTGAAAACTATGATTTATACTAAAGTTATTTGATCATTTGGTTATTTTTTTTCTTATTATTTTTTAATTTCAAAAAAAAATATATAAATTTATAATTTTCTTTCATTGTAAAAACTGTGTATATTTCTTAAAGTGGAACATGAGATGCAGTTGTTTAATGTATTTTTTTAATTAATATTTATTTCATCACACTATGGCATTTAATATTTTGACTAAATTTCATTCATAAAAAAAATTTGATTAAAAAATTTTGATAAAAGATAGTACTAAATTAAAAAAGTTAAAAGTTATAAGACTTAATTATAAAAATCTTAAAAGATGAAGGACTTAAATAGTGAATATCCCATTTACTTAGTATTGACATGATTTTAAATGATGAGAAGATATCATTTCCTAACACCAAAAATATTTGTATAGTGAAATACATACCCATCAAAATTCAAAAACGTGATTTGTAAAAGGATAAAAAAAAATATTCATGCAATTGTTAAGAAAACAATGTAAGATAATTGAAAATGTCTTACCTAAGTAACATATTTATATGTACAATGAGTATGAAGTTGAGTTTTACATATCAAGATACAAACCAATACTTAGTAATAAAAAAATATTAATATTTGAAAATTCATCAATCTAGCAAATCTTAGAAAATTGTCTCATTTTATTTCATAAATTTCATTTTGTTGATTATGTTATCACAGTAAGTTATTTCAATGGTAATACCTATCTTATAGGTACTAACAAAAAAATATTATTCGTTTTTATCATGTTGATTAGTTTTTTAAATATTTTATTAACTCTTTGTTAATGATTTTTAATTGTAATAGATATTACTTGAAAATAGGTATCAATTGGTGAAAAAGAAACAATTTATGGCAATGGAAAATAAATTATGAAAAGAGACATCATTATTACATTAGTTCCAACATATAACATAGAAGAAGCTTTCTTTTGTTCTTTTTTTATTATTAGCTTATTTTCAAATTTGCCATCCAATAGTTTTAATATATAAACACACATTCTCTTAACTTTATCATATTTATAATAAGATAGTTCATAAAAATTTAATTAAAATAATTAATATTTTAAATAATTGAGAAAATTATTATAAATAGTCATATAAAAAAGAAAAATGTATAAAATTGAGCTAATGGATTATAACAAAATTCATTGCTAACTATGAAAGATGTTGTTGGGAATTATTCTCTTATATTATTTCATCATATTATTAAGGTAACTCTTTCAATATATTAATTATTAAGCATATATACATAATTATTAATTAAGCAATTACAATATTAATTGATATTAAAATCAATTAATAAAAAAGAAAATTTTATATAATTAAATAGTGGTTAACAACAAAATTCATCACCTATCATATGATTTGAAAATAAAAAAAAAAGGAAATGCAATTACAGTATTTAAATAAATAATTAATTAAAAATTTAAAATTAAAAAGGTAAATACATTTATTCTTTCCTCCATTTATTTAATAAATAATAAATGTAAATTTTTTTAAAAAAAGTAAATATTATGAAATACAATTATCACCTATTATTGTATAGCAAAAATTTAAGAATAAAAAATAGTAGTATATATTTTAAGAATAAAAAATAGTAGTAAAATGAACATATTGAGGACTAAAAATTTAAATTTTAAAAATCATATTAATTCAACTCAAATTATAAAAAAAATATTTAACTTGCATAACATGCAAACTAAGACCTAGTGTATATATATACAATTTTTTTTGGTACAAATACGTGTGTATATATATATATATACATATAAGATAGAAATACTTAAAATTTTCAAATTTATTACATGCTAAAGAAAAAAAAATGTAATATCCCAAGTTAAATAAGGATAAGGTTTTATGAAATAATGAAAGCAACAGATCAAATGGACCTTAAAGAACCTAAAAAAAATAGCAGCAAATAGCATTTATGATGAAACTATCATGGTTAAAGAATACATACTAAAATTGAAATTAGGTAAGAGTGCACTAGCCATCATAAGGAAAGCCAAGCACAAAGCAAGTGATGAGGTTGTGTTGGTGAAGTAGGTTTTGATTCAACAAACATCATAAGACTTGTTTTGATTGTGAGCTTAATTTCTTATCTTCTACTAATCACCCCAATAACATATGGTTTCTCTATATCTTCTAAGTTCAATATCCTTTTTACTTCCTTTGTATATTAAATTTATTTTCTTTTAGGAATTTTTAGCAAACCAATGCTTTGTATTATGAAAATGGAGAGATGTGAATTATTGAATCAACAGCCTTTTAAGATTATGAATGAGCATTCTTTTTGTTTTTTTTTTTGGCTAATTAATTCGTTTATTATATGGCTATTATAGGGATTTATATTTTAAAGGGTAGGAAAATCTATTTGCGTTCATTTCTTTAGGTTTTACCTATCCTACACTACATCTTATTTCATTTAAGATCTTTGCTCTCATGTGTTTGTGCCAGATCATTGATAATTCTAGTTCTTTTTGTGTCTACCTTTGCCTTTATTTTATTATACTTTTTATTTTCATGTTTAACACTCACTAGTTATAAAATACTCTTTTACTAATTCTAATACCATCACCTTACTTACTATGAAAGATTAGTTAGTGAAGACTATAGAGACCTCAACTTTATTGTTTTGATAATAACCAATTACAACATTAAGTTCAAGTTTTTATCTTTTAAGATGAATTTTCTATAGTAGAATATACTTTTATTTCAAGGAAATGGATCTTACGTGTAGCTTTGACGCCTAATTAATTGATTATTGATGCTAAGATAAGTAATAAAAAGGAAATGTTCTAAAGCTAGGTGGTTTATTGAGGCTTTCCAAACATAATATTGGCTATAAATGACATAGTGCTAAATGGGAGAAATGAGTAATACTTATCTTTTTCTTTATTTTCTATTAGTTACAAAACTACACAATTTTGTGGGTCTAACAAAGTGAGGCCAAATGACACATCTTTTTAGGCTTCACATATTGTAAAAAGTTAAGTTATTAATGAAAGGCTTAGAAATATATTGTTTAGGGACTTTAGGTGGGAGATGGTAATATCTTTAAAGTGCCACTTGCAATTGTTGACATTAATGTACACCATTTATAAGAGGTTGTTGGTTAGTAAACATATAAACACACTTCAAAAATTTAAGGTAGCGATCTCTATTTAGCTATGCCTTTTTGGCTAGATGTATAATTGCTGACTTGCTTTGATTGACTCGGTTAGTTTTCTCTTAGAGAAACATTAACCTTCAAAATCCTTTGGTTTAAAGATTGCTAGCACCCAAACCTATAAAATTTGCTTAAATGTAATACATGTGACTCTTATAGTTTAATGATACCACTTGTCTTGGTCTAGTACATTTAAAGCTTTAAACCAAGTAAAAAATAGGTTTTTCCTTTTATTAGTTTTCCAAAGCTCATGTTCATAATGAATATGTGCAATTTTCTATTTACTATAACCTTACTACTTGTGAGCTTAAACTATATAAAAAAGTTATTTACCTTACGTAAGGATATAAAAAGGGGATCTATATAGATGAGTATATTTGTTAGAAAGTCAAAATAGTACTCAACCAAAATTAAATTGGAATAAACTACTGTTAATAAAATGTGGAGGATAATCTCTAATTAAGGGCGATTTAGTTTAATATTCCAATTATAAATATTCTACCATTTACCTTATGAAATTAATTTTTTGCAAATTAATCTTAAGCTAAAAGTTGTACATTTTTGGTATTGGAATTTTGTGTTGGAGGAAATTTAGTCTTTTATATTAGATTCCATATAAGAGTTTAAGAGGACTTTGCTAAAGGCTTCATGAAACAACTAGGTAAGCATCATTTAAGATTTATTTTGAAGCAAAAAGTCTATTGTAATCATTATCTTTAGTTCTTAACTTTATTAATTTATCTTATTAAGGGGTTAGTTTAAAAGTTTTGCATAACCATGATATAATTCGTAGAGATTTAAAACAAAAGGTATTATAATTCCCATCCTTCTGCTTCAATCAATGATGTTACTTTTAGTTTGTTGTTATCAAATGAGATTCTTAAAGTTTATTCATGTTATTTCCAACAATGTAGTAAAACATTCCAATATTTAGCTAGGAGGTTGATATGGTGCTTATGATAGCTAATTTTGGTTTCTTAAGGTAATTTCTACTAAAATAAAGCCATAGAAAGGATGGGTTTAGGCAAAACCAAAACTCAGGTTATCTCATTTAATGATTATTCCAATAGACCAAAGAAAAATTATTTGTTCACTCTATTTCTTATACTAGTAAGAACACTTTGCCAATGTTTCACAAAAGACATATCAGATAATCTAAGTGTTCATGACACTTTTTCATTCATTTAATGGAAATGTTTATCCAATGCAATGACAATGTGTAAGTCTTATATGTACATGACCCCAAAAGGTTTTTAATTCCAAAGATATGAGGTTAAGGTAGGTTTGCTATCATTCTTTTGGTTTGTTAGTTTGTTGCTTCTTTATAGTTTAATATCAAACATACAATGAAAATATAAAGTGATTTATAGGTCAACATATAGAGTATTCATGCAATTCAATTTTATCTTTTTAATGACCACTCAACATTTCATGATAGGATTAATTTTTTAATAAAGACTTTGTCTAAGAATGGGAGTCCCAAAGTTTAAGTACCATTCTATTAAATATTTCCTTTACATTGGTGTAGAACATTACCTTAGTCGGTGCATTGATATGCAAAATCTAGGTGTAGCATATGCTTATACATTAGTGAAACATATCTTTGTTCATGGTTTACATTTTATAGTCATTCAATAGTTTGTCTATCTCTTGTAGCAATTGTCTATCATTTAACTAATTTTATCACCATAAGTTCTTAGGAAGAAAAAGTTTGAGGAAATACCATGGTCAATTGATGCAATATTTCATGAAAAAGGTTTTGTTTTAGCATTTCTTTAGTCAAGATTCATGTTTTACCCTTAATATTTTGTAGGAAAGAATCATATGAAAGATCCAAAAGTGATGGTTAAGTTCTTCTGATAACAAATAGTCATTACATTGTTGCATATATCATGATTACATATGCTTTTCTGTATCATGTTGCATCACTATTATGTTTCTATATCTATGTTGTCCAAAACATTTAGTCTTTTATCCTTAGTAAAAGCTTTAGTTACACATTCATTTATTTTCCTTTGGGCATGAGATACATTATACAACTTCTTGTCCCAAAATGACTAGGCCTAAAGAAGGAAATCCCAAGTTTTGTTAAACCCTTCTTGTTATAGGGTCATCTTGTTAGGAAATAGATGTTCAATGAATTTTGTGTGGATTTTTAACAAATATACATCTGGTTGCTTTATGGATTAATAACAAAAACTTGTACGTGAGTTAAACAAAAACGGCAACCATAAAAATATCGCTCCCAAAATAATGATTTCTTTGCAAATTAGGACTTACCATGTTTTTCCTGTTCACAATTACTTCAAACAACCTTACACATTTTGGCAACAAAAACTTATACAAGAGAAAAAAGTTGACCCATGGTCATGTCTACAAGTCATATAGTTTGTCCATAATGTTGTCTTCAAACTAATAAATAACTATTTTGGACTATCTCAATTTAAGTAAAAAGTTTAAAGAAAAAGACATAAAAACTCAAATAATAGTTAAAAAAATCATTTATTGCAAACAGATGTGAGGATAAGTTACTAATAAAAAGAAAGAATCATAGGTGTTATCCGAAAAAAAAAAAAAACTTCCTTAAAGTAATTGTTGGCCTCTTATAAATTTAGCAAGTATTATTATAATACTTATATTCTTAGTGCATTTCATATAATACATCTGATTTTATGTAGATTTAATATATATTCTAACTCTTGCAATGTGCAACTGCTATTTTTTAAGAGATAAATATAATTTTACTTTTAAACTTTTTAATTTTTTAAATATATTTTAAAATATTTTAATTTTTTTATTTAAGTTTAATCAGTTGAATCAAAATTAATAAAATAATTAAAAAATTAATTAAAAATATATATTTTTACTTAAAATTAACTTTAAATATTTAAAAATTATATAAAAATTTTTATTTTATCCTGAGTTAATATTTAATATAAAATATAATTTTAATATTTTAATTATTTATTATTTTTATATTTAATTAATATATTAAATTAAAAATTTAATTAATTTTTATTATTTATTAAATTTAATTAAAAAATTAAAATATTTAAATTTAAATTAGAATCATAAAATTATTATTTAATATTACTCTTAAGAAAAATTGAAAGATTGAGAAAAAAAAAAAAAAATCTTACCGTTCCTTTCTTGTTTTCATAATACACCGATCTATTTATAGGTAATAATTGGGCAGACGCTTAAACTAAAATCCCTAGACCTTCGTCTCCGTTTCTCCCCGCAGGAGAGGACATGTGTTTATCGTTGTTCTTTTGGCTCTATTAATATTTTTTGTGCGAAGTTATTAATTACTGGAAAAACTCACCAGAAAGGAAAAGGATGCCTCCGGCTAGGAAAGGCAAAGCCAAGGCCAACTCAGCTGAGTCAACCCAGTCAAAATCAAGAGAGCAATCGACTGCAGAATCAGAGAGGAGCAAATATCCATCGTGCATCCGGTCAGTGCTGCCCTCCTCTGTTTCCATCACCGTCCGCGCCAAGCCAGGCTCCAAATCCTCCGCCATCACTGGTTTGACAAATCGAATATGTTCATCCTCCGCCATTTGAATAATTTTCCCTTTAATTTCCCCTTTTGATTTTTGGCTCGGGCGAACGTAGATTTGAGTGATGAAGCGGTAGGAGTGCAAATAGATGCGCCTGCTAGGGACGGCGAAGCCAACGCGGCTCTCCTTGTTTACATCAGTTCTGTGAGTCCTCCTCCCTTTTGTCTCATCGCGTCAGAATGCCTTTTTAATTTTATTTTTGTGACCCATATTAGTCATATTTTGTGCTTTGTTTTGAAGTTTAATAAAGAAGCAGAGTTCCCTCGTGGCCTTCTAAGGGGTGAGGAGGGAGGGGTGGGTTGGGTTTTTAATCTAGTGTTATTGTTCTCAAACATTTTCCAAGAATATTTGTCATTTTATTTTTATATTCTTCTTACCATTCTGTTGATGAGGAAGACAGATAGAAATTTTTGCAATATATATATATATATATATATATCTATATCTATAGATAGATAGATAGATAGATTTACTAGCTCTAACAGATTTATATTACCTCGGATTATATATTTTGTTTGTTTCAAATGGGTGTTTCCAATTTTGGTGGCAAATTGGCTTTGTGAGGATGTAAGTTTACAGACTAGTTGAGAGTACTGCTTTTTGGCTGGTACTTTAATAGAGAGTGTGACATTGGATGATGCAACACCATTGCCTTTAATGTGGAGCTGAACTGAATATCTTTGCTTTGTGGCTTCTCTTCAGGAAATTTGATCTCAATTGCTCAAGTAAATTTGTTTTAATAGGATTTTTTTTTTCTTGTCAGAAGTTGCAGTTTGTTAGGCCATTAGAAATTTATTGTTGGTAAAGAAGTTATTTTGCCTATGTGTCTGCCTTTTTCTTCTTCCAGTAAATAATTGTAGGATTCACTAGTTTCCCCCAGTGAGATGGTTGGATCACACACTTCCATGACAATAGACTTTTTCCTTAAGTGATTAGTAAAATGAAGAAGACTTGTTAGCTAGATTATTGGTTTGGCAAGTATGTGCTTGATGAGGATATTGAAGCTTAAGTAGCAAAGCACGGAGAAATATAAATGTAAAAGCACCATACTGGTTGTAGAATCTAGAATGCTTAAGTTGCTAGTAATGGAAAATAATGTAAATTTGCGTTAAATTGAAGATGGAAAGGTTTTTTTGAAATATATATATATATAAATATATATAATTTGGTGTAGAAAGTTGTTTTTCACCTATAAAAGTGTAATATATTCTTTAGACCTTTTTTTTTTCATAAATTTGAATGTCTCAGATGCACATATTCAGATGCATGCCAAAAGTAAATTTTTTAAATTGGTAAAATTTGGAAACTCTACTCCATTCTAATCTATCATGATGTTAGGATTTTTTTTTTTTTATTTTTATTTTTAATCTCTTGTAATGAATCTTTCGATGCTCAAATTATTGTTTTGTGTGAAATGCAATGTTTAATACTTGGATATCTTCTCATTCCATAGGTTTTAGGGGTGAAAAGAAGGCAAGTTTCAATAGGCTCTGGATCTAAATCAAGAGACAAGGTTGTGATTGTGGAAGATATGTCTATAAAAAGTGTTGTTAATGCTTTGGAACAAGCATCAAAGTCCTCTGCATAAATTAAGAAAGGTAAAGTGAGAGAGATTCAATGGTAAAGCATTAATGGTAAATGTATCATCCTTCAACTTCTTAGATAATAGAAGATAGATAAGATATTGTTCAAATCATAAGTCATTGCCAAGTGTTTGATATTTCTGTACTAGTTAAGCTTGCTTGCTTTATCTATTTATGACAACATCAATGACCAATTGGCCATATGAATTATTTTGAATGTAAAATCTCTTAAAAGTGTAGTCTTTAATTCGAGAAATATTATTTTAATGTGGAAGATCTTTGGTTGTGTTTTTAATCAAGTATTTTATTTTTTACTATACGAAAAGTAAGTTTTTTGATACAATTAAACTTGTTAGGTCCACATCGTTTTCACCTTGGTTTAACAATGATTATGAAGTGAGCAACTTCAGCTCTTTGTAGGCTTTTTTGATGTTTGAGAGTTGAAAACTTGATTGCATTGTCAATCTCAGTTTTTATGATTGGAAAAGTGCCTCACTAACTCATAAACCAACATTTCAATCTAACTTAATTAGTATTCTCTAATCTATTCTTTAAAAAAAAAAAGAAGAAAAAAAAATCAAGCAAACACTAATAAATCAACATTGTTTAGAGATCTCCTTTCCCACCTCTTAAGTAGGGTATCCAAGATGTCATAATGCTTGTTGCCTTTGAAGGCATTAGAAAGAAAGCTACAAAGATAAGCAAATTTATTAGGTTTAAAGCAGCCTTTAGCCCTGAAATTCATTGTGCTGGTCTTAAAGCTAAGATCTTATTATGGGAATAGGCCTAGTTTTTGATTTGAGGTGGGTTTTGGCCAAGCTCCGATGCAAGGAAAGGATAAACATGTTAGGTAGCTCAAAAATCAATTTATTAATCGGTGTCATCCTTAATTAAATTGATTATGATATAGTGATAAACTTTTCAATTGCTATTTTTTCTACTTTTATTTTTCATTTTTTTTTAAGATGAAACTCATATTTATAGTTTTTTTTTTATGGTAACAATAACACTTAACTTTTTTTTTTTTTTATAGCTTTTTGTTCTTCTTTGAACTATCATTGGATTGATTATGTCTCTTGTAATCAAATTTGTTAGGTCATCTCTTCTTAACCTCATGTATCTTTGGAATATGATAATCATATTTAATTTTGTTGAAATTGCATACCCTACGCACCTAAAAGTGAGGTAAAGTGATTAAGGGGATTATTACTTTTTGATCCTTAGGCAAAAAGGCTTCAAAGAGGTACCCATTTCTAGTGCTTGAGTGTAAGATAAGAAGTAATCACTCTAATTGCTTCTATTTGTTCTATTTTTCTTTTTTTCAAATATTGATAATTAAATATATTGTTTTATCCTTAATTTGATAATTATTAGTTTGTTTATTACTTATGGTAATAAAGACAATTAATTATAATTAGATAAATATTATTCATTTTCTTTTCACACGTATATGACTTGATAAGAATAAAGGATAGTTTCTCCAATTAATTATTCTCTTCAACTATATTTATTTTTACTTCTTTTTAAAATTTTACCATATTATATATTATGAGTTTTTTTTTTGAAATTTAATTCTAGATTTTTTGAATTCAAGTGACAAATATGATATTATTATTATTATTATTATTATTATTATATGCAAAAATATTTTGTAAATAATTAAATACCTATAAACTAAAATTTCAAAAATTTAAAAAGTTTATAATATAAGATATAAAATAAATTTAAAAATGACTAGATATTTTATTACATAATTTGATAATTATAACTAATAATACACCTAATAGTATTCATGTAATATTTAGTTATTTAAGTTAATAGATTATTTGTCTTAATTAGTTTTTTTTTTTTGTTACATTTAGATCTTGTTTATATATATATAGATTTTGTTTGGCCTAAGCGAACACTTACACTTTGCTTCTTGAGCTTAGGCTTTAAGAATCTTTAGCTCTCTAAGGTGCTTATCACTTTTGAAAACGTAGCTCATGCTTTTTGTTTCTTTTCTTGTATGCAAAATTATTTTTTACATCATGATGATTCATAAGACTTTCATAAAAATCTTCTTTATTATATTTTAGGTTTCTTTTAGAATCTCTTTATGAAAAAGAGTTTAAAACTATAGAAATCACAACAATTGTCTTATCTATAAATATATTATATATATATTATATTAAGAAAATAATAAAAATTCTTTTTACCTTAATAAATTACTTTATTAGTAACAAATTATCAATTATCTTATGATTATTAAATTTATAAATAAAAATTTTTTTATTGATTTCATCCTTTACATGTACTTTAACTTCAATTATCCAAGAGTTCTTTTGTTATTGGTATGTTGTAATGGACATCAAACAATGAATCATACATGACAATCAAAATATACACCTAGCAAGTTTCATCGTCCTGTTTGAATTAAGAGTATTTTAAAAGACTTTTATCCATATTAGATATGAAAGTTTTGTTTTATATGTTTATAAGACAAAACTTATAACTTGTAAAAGAAAAGACCTAAAGAAGAACTCATATATATGAGAGGTTTAATGTGACCTTACATAGCTTAAAACATTTTTAAAAATTTTAGATTTTATTGGTCAAACTAGTTAATTTTTAATGAACTGTTTGTTAACTAGCCATTTTCAACTATTGAAAAATTAGTTGTTATAGTAATAAATCATTAGTTATTATTTTTATCCTTAGTATTAATTTTTATAAGATATTAAATTAGAAATAATATAAAAAGAGTTTTTTCTTTCCTTACAGAAAAGTAACATGACTATTTTCTCTTTTTCCTTATATCTTGATCCTTGAAAATTGTTGGATTTAATAGGATAATGTTGTTTTTTGTTACCTCACTTATGGGGTGCACATTAATGGGAAAATTTATAGTATCTTAAAAGGATAGTCATTATAACCAATTGTATTAGAATAATATATTTACAAGACCAAAATTATCCTTAAGTATAATGTGTTTGCATACTTTAGATTGATATTTTTTTCAGCATACTTATTTCTTTTGCATCTATTTATAATCTTTTTTGTATTTTTGCTAACAATTTCAAAGATAATTTTGTATTTTTATAGTTATGGATGCAAATACAAATCAATCTACTTCCGTTACTAATTAATCTGTTTTTGTTCCTTCTCAAATTCACTTAATTCCTTTTACTTCCAACTTCTTGCTAAACACCTTTAAGATTGAAACTTTTAATGTTCTCACTTTAAACACTAACAAGAATATGTTTTTTTAATTTTTTTTAACTCTTAAATGTTTTAGTTTTTACTTTTACTCTTTTTGAACCAAAACCAAAGTTTGGTTCTAATAATTATGAAAAAGTATTTTTTGTTTGGGAACAAACCAATAAAATATTTCATCACATTATTTTCAGTACATTATCTAATGATTTCCTTAATTTTCATTATTCTTCAAAGAAGCAAAAGAAATATAGGAGAAAATGAATAAAAAATATATGGTAAAGGATGTTGGAGCTCAAAAATTTACTGTTATTAATTATCTTTATTTTCAAATTTCTGATAAAAGGAGTGTCCAGGACCAAATTAATAAATATCATAAGTTACTAGATAACCTAAAGAATGAGAACATTAACCTACTAAAAGAGAATGTAGTAAAGTTGTCTTATTGAAAAACTACCACAATCTTGGAATGATTATAAGAAGTAATTTAAATACAAAAGGAAGCACATGTCATTGGAGGATGTAGTTGTTCATATTTTGATTAAAAACAAGAACAAAATATGAACAAGAGAAGCAAAGACTAAAGAGATGACATCAAAGACAAATGTGGTGAAACAAAGAAAATAAGATAAAACCCATCATAGTCATCATTGTATTATAATAGAAAAGGTATGATAATAAATCCTAAAAATATGATAAGTTCAAGACTAGTAATCCAACGTTCAAGAGAAGAGACTTTTGTTATGTGTGCAAGAAATTAGGACATCATGCCTTTTAATGTAGGTATTAGAAAGGGATTGACATACATATTAAACTAAATGCCAATTTGGTGAAAGCGAATATTATTGTTGCTTTTATTTCCCAAGTTAATGTTGCCACTAACTCAAAAGATTAGGCAATAAATTTTGGTGCTATGAGGCTCATTTGTGGGGAGAAAAGTGCATTTACCTCATAGACACTAATAAGAGATGAAGAAGAAAATGTCTTCTCAGAAGACTTAAGAACAACACTTATTTTAAGTAAGGTTTAAGCCCTTGTCAATCTCACATATAGAAAGACATTGTCTTTAGGTGATGTACTTTATGTCCTAGGTATTCATATCAATCTACTTTATATGTCTTTACTTGGAAAGATTGGAGTAAAAGTCTCCTTTGAGTCTAACAAATTCATCATAACTAAAAATGATTTATTTATGGGAAAGGGTTATTGTACCGTGGATTTTTTATTTTGAATGTACTTGATGTTATCAATAATAAACTTGCATTTACTTCTTCTATTTATATTGTTGATTTTTATGACTTATGGTATGCTAGATTAAGACATGTGAGTGATTCTTATGTTAGAAAAATGCAATAACTTGGTCTGATAAAAAATTTACATAATGATGTAAGTAAGTATGGGGTATGTGTTGAGACCAAATAAGATTTACAAATTAGTTCATAGAGAAATTGAATTTCTTAGTTTAGTGCATTCAAATTTTTACGATTTAAAAAATACTATGACCAAAAGAGGCAAATGTAATTATGTGATTTTTATAGATGATTATTTTAAATATACCAGAATTTTTTTGTTAAGAGATAAAAATGAGATGCGTGATATATTTATCAATTATAATATAAAATAGAAAATCAATTAAATAAAAAGATCAAGAGACTCAGGTTAGATCGAAGAGGAAAGTATAATTCATAGTTTTTATTATATTTTTGTGAAAAAGAGAGTATTATACATGAAGTCCTATCCCTTTATTCATTCAAATCAAATAGAGTAGTAGAGAAAAGGAATATAACTTTGAAAGATATGATGAATACTATCTATTAGAATATTGATTGCATTGTCATTCATTTATGATCTTTTTATTCATCAAATGGATGTTCAAACTACATTTTTGTATGGTGATCTTAATGAAGAAATTTACATGTCACAACTTGAAAGTTGCGTAGTTCCTGACTAAAAAAAAAAATTGTAAGTTTGTTAAATCTTTATATGGATTGAAACAAGTGTTTAAACAATGATATGAAAAATTTGATAATATTTTGATTTCTAATGGTTTTTTTATTGTTAGGGTTGGTAAATGTATTTATACAAAAATTGAGAATTATACTTGTATAATATATGCTTTTATATTGATCACATGCTTATATTTAGCTCTAGTATGGAACTTATAATCAATACCATAACATTGCTTGCATCATACTTTGACATGAAGGATTTAAGAGAAACAAATGTTATTAAGTGTAAAGATTATTAGAGCTCATACAAGTATATATATATATTTTTTTGTCATAAGAACATTATATAAAGAGAATTTTTAAGAAATTTGGATGTTTTAATGTCAAACATTTCTTCACTTCTTATGATGCATTTATAAACTTATTGAAGATATTGATAAATGGGTGTCTCAATTTAGATATGTATAAATTATTAGTTGTTTGATGCATTTAATGAATTGCACATGTCTTAAGATTGCTTATACTGTGTATAGACTAAATAGATATACACATAATCCAAACCATGATCATTGGAATGGTTTGACAAAAATTTTGAAATGTTTAAAAGGTATCATGAACAATGACATATTTTATGATAGATCTCCTGATGTACTAAAAAGGGTATAGTGATGCTAACTAAATATCTAATTCAGATGAGATAAAATTCATAAGTGGGTATATATCCACCCTTAGAGGTAAAACAGTGACTTGGAAATCAATACCATTGATGTGGATTGATTATGATAGTTAAACCATTATTACTTATACATGGAGCAAATCATATAATGGGAAAAAAAAGCATATTTGTCTGAGACACAAATTATTAAAGTAATTGCTAAATAATAGAGTAATATCATTTGACTTTGTAAGTTTAGAGACGAACTTGACTGATCCTCTAATTAAAGCACTAGGCAAAAAGTAATGAAAGATACATCAAGAGGAATGAAACTAATGCCTACAAAGAATGGTCAAAACTGATGGGAACTCAATTTATGTAATAGGAGATCTCTTAAAATGGGTTTATATAGGTAATAACAAGTCATTAATTAAACTTATATGCATTGTCAAAATTATAAAGTCTCTTTTAATGGTGTAAATAGTGCAAAAATTTTAATATTTGTGGTTAAGTTATATTCTTAATGAATTTTATAACCCTTATGGGTCGTGTTATTGAAATGCATACTTAGTAGATTTAACTATATAAAAGTAGAATGAGATCATTCCTATGAAATCTTAAGCAAAATATCTAGAATTCTCATGAAATTAAACCAAACATGCATATAGTCTTATAGCACCTAACTGTATCAAATAATATTGTCTTAAAGAATATAATATAAAGGCAAGTTCATTGATATTCATTAAGAAGCTATGGTTCATAACAATTCTTATTTCTCCATATTTTTAAATATCAAAACTTGTATGTTCTAATCTTTAGTTTATACCCTAAAAGGTATCCATAATGATGTGTTATATTTTCACTAAAACCCAACAAAGTTCATCTTTTTAAAAATATATGAGAGAATATTAGAAATAAGAGTATTTTAGAAGGCTTTTATCCCATATTGGAAATGAAAGCCATGTTTCATATATTTATATGATAACACTTATCTTATAACTTTGAAAAGAAAAGATCCAAAGAAGGACTTGCACATATATGAGTAGCCCAAATTCAAACTTAATATGGGAGGCCTAATGTAACTTTATGCAACCTAAAACATTTTCAAATACTTTATATTTTATTGATTAAATTAGTTATTTTTTAACTAAACATTTTTAGCTATTAAAAAACTAGATGTTTCAACAATAAATCACTAACTTTAATCATTAGCCATTATTTTTATCCTTAATACTCATTTTTATAAGATATTAAATAAAAAGTAATGTAAAAAGAATTTTTTCTTTCCTTCGAGAAAAACAACATGAGCATTCTCTCCTTTTCCTTTTACATTAACCATTGAAAATTATGGGTTTAACAAACTTACTGCTATTTTTGTTACCTTATTGTAAGGTGCACACTAGTTGGAAGATTTATTGTATCTTGTGAGGATAGTTGTCGTAACCTGTTCAATTGGAACAATACGTTTATAAGAGCTAAATTATCCTTAAGAAAATGCTTTTACATGCGTGAAATTGATATCATTTTTTACATGCTTATTTATTTTGCATTCATTTATAATCTTTTATGTACTTTTGCTAATACCTTTATCTCCTATATCTTTTTCCTTCTTTTTTTTTTTTTTAAGGTTTTAGCAATAGTCTTATTCTTTGACTCAACTTTTTTAGCAATAATAAGTTAGATTTAACAACTTTTTCATCACTTAATAAGTGAATATCAATTGCAAAATGCATAAATTAATGATGCACTTTAGGAAGATTTAGTGGATTCTAATAGTAATTGTAAGTATCATAAGAACAATTTTTTCCTATAAATTTATGCCTTGTGATGGTATTAAGTTTCCATTAGTCTTAGCCAATATTTACACACATACATACACACCAAACAAGAGTCAATTAGATACATGATTCTGCACAAAGGAGTAAGAACATATTTATGAGAATTTTTTGAACCTTTTATTATCTATCTCATGTACAAAGGAACAAGTTTACTAATGGATTCTTCTTTATTTATTTTTGGCAATTATGATTTTTTTGTAGTTAATACTTGCACTACCATAGTATTAGTTTTAAGTGTTCATTGAACCAAACAAAGGCTATAAGTAATAGTCAATAACTCTCTCATTATTTTCTAGGAAAATTGTCTTAACCAACTATTTGTTCAATCTAATCAATCATATGTGTAAAAGATATTGTCGATTATTGTGTCTGATTTTATAGATAAGATGTTGTCTAAATCATGCCTCACCCAAAATATGTTCAACTAACTACTTATAAATAACGTAAAGTGTATAATGTGTCATTTTCATCTACTTGCCAACTAGACCATATGCATAGTTAGCCAACTAGTAAGAATGTATTGTCATAGTCATGTACCAATGCATTGTTGGCTAATGCCTTAGCAACTTTGTGGCTGACACTTTGCTTGCTTGGCATGTTTAACTCTTACCTTTAGCTAATTTTCGACTCATTATTTGCCAAAACTTTTGCCAAATATGGTGTGAGACAAGTACCTCCCCATTAGAGAGCATTATGGATTATGATCTTTTGGTCAGAGGAGACATTGATATGTATTAGTCATCACATTGTTATCACCTTGTTTATTTGAAGTGCTTAGCTCATACCTAATGCTTGTGCGAAGCAATTAATGTGAGGTTTCACCAATTGTTTACACATTCATGCTAATAAACTCAAAAGGCTAAAAGTAAGTATGGTGTCACAACTATTTGAGATTTACCTTTAAGGAGAAAAAAGAGGATAAAGACCACATTAGTTAAAATAGTGTTAGTTATTATATAGAAAAGGATGAAGTACCAAACTCACATGATTTTGAAGTTTAAAATTGGCGAAAGTTGTATGGATTAAATTCATATGTTTCAATCTATTACTAGATATACATTTTTTATTTTTGTATTTATGGTGACTTTTGAGATTGTATTTAATACCGATTGAAGGATCATAAGTCGTTATTGAAGTAGGCTCTAACTAGACATTAGAAGCACTTATATGTAGGCAAATTGGGTTATGGGTTGCTTAAAATAGGTACTATTAGTTTAATTTAATCTTTATTTTATCATTATATCCATTTTTTAAGGTTTACTTATTGATTTTTTTTTTGTTATTAAGCTAATATAGTTGGAATTATGGAAAGATTGATAAAATGTGTTTTAAATAAAGATCTTGGTTTACATAAACCAAGTGCTATTATTGTTTAATTGGATTAATGACTTTAAATGTTTTTAAAATTTATTTTATGCTACATTTTTTACTTCTTGTTGTTACATTAATGCAAATCAATTGCTTGAATATGATGTAACTAGTGACATCTTCTACATATCTTATGATATCATTTTGAAGTTATACTTATTATTTGAAGTTTTAAAATTTATTAGTAAAATTATTTTATTAATATAAAAAAGTAGCATAATACATAAGAAAATGTTAATACTCTAAAAGATAGACTCGTGTTCTATTTATATTAAGACAATGGAAAAAAAGGCATTTATACCCTTTTAACTCTTTTCCAAAATGGCACATATATATCATGTGTCCTAACTTGTTACAAATATAACTAGCCTATAAACTACTTAAAGATTTGGTAAACAAAATAGCTAATTGATTTATTAACTTTGCATGCTTTGTCTCAATAATCTTTTACAAAAGTTTCTTGGGAACAAAATGATAATCAACTTTAATATACTTTGACCTCATGAAAAAATTAGATTAGAGGCAATACGAATGATAACTACATTGTCACATATCAAATGTAAAGGTTATGAATGATTAATCCTAAGTTCAGGTAATAGATTTTTTATCTAGATTAACTCATATGTGTTATGAGTCATTTCCCTATATTTAAATTATATAGTAGATATGACAATAACAACTTGCTTTTTACTTTTCCAAGAAACCAAATTACCTTTTATAATGATACAATATTCAGTTGTTGACCTTCTATAAGATGTTAATCTTACCCAATCAGCATCATTATAACCTTTAATTTGAGTCTGATAAAAACTTTGATACAATGAACCTTAACCTAGAATATTTTTGAGATATTTGAAAAATTGTATCCCAAATTCTTAAATTGGTTCAAGGTGCTTCAAGAAATTGACTTATCATATTCATTACAAAGGGGGGGATATTAGGCCTTGTGACAAAAGATGATTTAACTTGCCAAATAATTGCTTATACCTCCTTAGATCTTTAAGCAACTATCCTTAACTTAGATGAAAGTTTGGTATTTTAATCCATATGATTGTCAATGAGTTTTTAGATCCTAACATACTAGTCTTACTCAATAAGCTAAGAATATGTTTTTTTTTAGATATGAAAAAACTAAGTTGTGATCTAGACACCTTAAACCTTAAAAAATATTTCAATAGCTTTAAGTTTTTTTTTTTTTTTGGAACTAGTATGTAAAATAATCTTTAACTCTTAAATTCCTTAGCATCATCACTTGTAACTATAATATCATCCACATTTATAATCCATAATATTTTATCCACAATAAAATTTCTATAAAAAAGCTATACGATTAACTCTACATCTTTGAAGACCAAATTGCATAATTTAAGTGCTAAATCTACCAAACCATGCACAAGGAGACTATTTCAAGCCATATTGAGACTTCTTTAATTGAAAAACCAAGCCAAACTCTGTTTAAGCAACAAACAAGGAGTTTGCTTCATATACATTCCACCATCAAGTTTACTATGTAAAAAAGCATTTTTTATGTCTAACTAATATCAAGTCCAATTATAAAAAATAGCCAAGGAAAGAAAAATTTTGATTGAAGCAAGCTTGGTCACAAGAGAGAATATCTCTTAATAGTCAAAGCTAGGTATTTAAATGCATCTTTTAGCCACTAAATGAGTCTTTAACTAGTCAATTGAGCCATTTGGACAAACTTTCATAGTATACACCTAAAGACAACAAATAACAAATTTATTAGGCAATAGAGGAACAAGCTTCTAGGTGTCATTTTATTGCAATGCAACCACTTCTTTTTTTATTACCCTCTTTCACCAGAGTGACATAAAGCTTTAGAAATAGAATTGTGTATATTAACATAAGACAATGAAGTAACAAAAGCCTGATATGAAGGGAAAAGGAGATTAAATGAGATATAATTAAAGATAAGATGATAAGTAAATTGTTCAAGGCCTTTTCAAAATGAAATAAAAAGATCCAAGTTAGCATCAAAAGAGAGTATGGGAGTTGGAATTCAATATGAATGGTTGACAAGTCAAGTGCTAGAGTTTATAAGTGATTGTACCTTACAATAAGTGTAAGCCTACAAATTAAGATGAGACAAATGATCAAATAAACTTAATGGGGGTGAAGATGCAAATAGGGGTAATCCATAAAAATAGGAGAGAAAAGTGTTAGAGATTAAACAATATCATTTGTAAAAGGTTACTTGAATCATGAGGTACATATTGAAAGAAAATGACATTAGCATATATAAAGAAATTATGTAAAAGAGGATTGTAACAATAATAACCTTTTGTGTTAAAAAATAACTTAAACAGATGCACTAAATTGCATGAGAACTCAACTTGTCAATAGCTAGACTAAGTTAGTGAAAGAAGCACATACATCCAAATATATGTAGAGGTAATGAATACAAACATTTTAAGGTAATAAAACACTATGAAGAAACTAGTTATTAAGCATAAATAACAATTAACAAATAATTGAAAACAATTAATAAGAACCATATCATTATATAATAATTTGAGAACATTTATGTATATTAAAAGGGTTCATGTAACTTCTATTATATTTCTATTCTTTCTCTCAACAACCTCATTCTATTATGACATATGAGAATAAAATGATTGATAAATAATACTAAAATTAGCCATAAAGTCTTTAAAAGGATTAGAATGGTATTTAGTGACATTATTACTATGAGTATACAAACTTATAAATCAAACTAGGTTTTAACTTCAGTAAAAAAGCATGAAAAGTAAAGAATAAATTAAATTGATTTCTCACAAAATAAAGTTGTTTTACTCTCAAATAATCATCTGTAAAAGTAACAAAATATCAAAAATCCAATTTGACTGTTACACAGTTAACTCCCCAAACATCAAATTGAAATCACATAAAAGAACCTAATGTCCATTTATTAACTCAAAAAGTAAAAGGAATGCTTTGATGCTTTCTTAACTAATATGACTCATAATCTAAAGATACAACAAAACATAAACTAATAACTAATTTCTTCAAAGACTTCAAAGGGGAATGGCTTAGACAACAACAAATTTGAAGAGGTAAAGCAACAATTGTGTGAGTAACTATTGAATGAGAATGATTAAAGTAGTAAACACTATTCAACTCATGTCCTCCACCAATTTTATTATTTTTGTTCAAATCCTAGTTAAAAGAAAAATTAGGGAAAAAAAAAGCCAACATTAATAGAAATAAGATTAAATGCAAAAGATGGATATAAAAAGTAGAGGATAGAGACAAAAAGGGGTTAGGCTTTATGGTTCCTATACCATTTGCACTAGTTGTTAAGCCTTTAACTAAAGTAATTTTGGACAATTTACCAAAGTATTATAAGTAAGAAAAATTAATGGATGTACCTAAATTATGATTTGTAACACTATAATTGATGACCTAAGGCTTTGAGGTGGAAGTGTTAGAGGAGAGTCCAACTATATGAGTACCTTTATAGGCCTAAGATGCAATAGAAAGAGATGCTTTTGATAAGAACTCCATTTATATGTAAACGGAACCCAACACTAATATTGGTATAAGATCATTCTAACACAGGTTAAGGGATTTGAAGTTCTAACCCAATGATTATAAACAACCAAGAACCCGAACTATAAGATTTAAATGCCACTCCTAACAACAACAACATTGAAGAAGATAAGTCTAATGAACCAACACACCCAAGTATGAAAGTTTAGAGTTAGTTTTCAAAGAACTAGAGAAAATAGCTTATACACTCATCAAAACGGGGCTGCCTCCTTTAGCCACCCTTTTTGCCCTTTTTATATGCTAACCCCCATCAACCTTAACTAATAAGTTGGGCTTAATAAGGAAATTCGTACACCTTAACTAATAAACTGGGCTTAATAAGGAAATTCGTACACCTTAACTAATAATAAAAACCTATGGAAATAACCCACTTAAAGGCCCAATCATGGGCTCTCAAATCCAACTTCCTTCCCAAGGCCATGGTTTATAAATTCCTCCACATATGACACATTCGCAAACCCTGGTAAAGACTCCATCCTCCTTAACTCGTATTTGGCAACTTCTTGATAGTAAATGTCACACAACAAGTTGTTGAGAGCTTCCTTTATTTTCTTTGACCTTGCCCTTGTCATTGGTCCTCCAAGGTTTTGCAAAGTATCAACTCCCTTGTTGATTTGAGTTAGTACAATATGGTTTCCATCATTCCAACTCTCCTCAAAATGATTTGTTCTCAAATCAGCACCTACATCATCAAAGAGAAAAGGAGAAAGGTCAGAAACATTAAATGTTGCACTCACATTATACTTACCTGGCAAGTCAAGTTTATATGCATTATTGTTGACTCTTGCCACCACTTGAAAAGGACCATCTCTCCTTTGTTGCAACTTTGATTTCCTTTGCTTAGAAAATCTATTCTTCCACAAATGTACCCAAACCCAATCACCAAAAGTGATATGCCTGCGACCTTTGTTGGCTTGTGCTTCATATTGTTTGGTTCTTCTTTCAATGTTAAGCCTAGCTTTCTCATGAAGTTGCCTAACCACACCTGCCTTCTTTTTCCCATCTAAAATAACCCTGTCCTGTATAGGCAATGATACTAAATTCAAAGGCGATGATGGATTAAAACCATAAACAAGCTCAAAAGGAGAATAACCTGTAGTACTATGAACAACATGATTATAGGCAAACTCCACAAAAGGCAAACATTCTTCTCAGGTTTTAGAGTTCTTACCAATAACGGCACGCAACAATGTAACAAGAGTTTGATTTACTACCTCAGTTTGTCCATTGGTTTGTGGATGGCAAGTTATGGAAAACAACAACCTTGTTCCAAGCTTACCCCACAATGTTTTCCAAAAATGGCTGAAAAATTTTGCATCACAGTCTAACACAATACTCTTTAGAACTCCATGTAGGCGAACAATCTCTCTAAAAAATAAGTTTGCAATGTGTGTGGCATCATCCGTTTTGGTGCAAGCAATGAAATGTGCCATCTTTGAGAACCTATCAACTACAATAAGAATACAATCTCGGCCCCTCTTGGACCTAGGTAACCCAAGAATAAAATCCATAGAAATGTTAGTCTAAGGTTCATAGGGAATTTCTAAGGTATATATTTACCACGGGGCAAAACTCTAGACTTAGCTTGTCTACAAGTAATACTGATACAAACTCCGTTTATATATGTAAATGGAACCCAACACCAATATTGGTATAGGATCATTCTAACAAAGGTTAAGGGATTTAAAGTTCTGACCCAATGATTATAAACAACCAAGAACCAGAACTATAGGATTCAGATGCCACTCCTAACAACAACGTTGAAGAAGATAAGTCTAGTAAACCAACACACGCAAGTATGAAAGTTTAGAATTAGTTCTCAAAGAACCAGAGAAAATAGCTCATACACTCATGAAAATGGGTCTGCCTTTCCCAGCCACCCTTTTTGCCCTTTTTATATGCTAACTCCCAAAAACCCTAACTAATAAGCTGGTTTTAATAAGGGAATTCGTCCAACCCATTAAATAAGCTGGGCTTAATAAGGAATTTCGCCCAGCCCACTAAATAATAATAAAAACACATGAAAATAACCTACTTAAAGGCCCAATCATGGGCTCTCAAATCCAACTTCCTTCCCAAGGCCATGGTTCGCAAATTCCTCTACAGATGACACATTTGCAAGCCTTGGTGAAGACTCCATCCTCCTTAACTCGTACTTGGCAACTTCCTGATAGTAAATGTCGCACAATAGGTTGTTGAGAGCTTCCTTTATTTTCTTTGACCTTGCCCTTGTCATTGGTCCTCCAAGGTTTTGCAAAGTATCTACTCCCTTGTCAATTTGAGTTGGTACAATATGGTTTCCATCAAATACACTTGGCACAGGCCTATTCAACATCCCTTTTCATATATGGCCAAAAAAAATGTTCATTTAAAACATCAAAAGTCTTTCGAATGCCAAAGTGTCCCATTAAACCACCTCCATGAGCTTCTCTCACAAGTAATGCTTTCAAAGATCCTTGAGGAATACAAAACTTATTTACTCTAAACAAATACCCCTTATGTCTATAAAACTTACTAAAGGCAGCTTTCTCATAGTGCTAATTAATGTGTACCTACGTGACAATGCATCAGCAACAACATTTTCCTTACCTGATTTGTATTGAATTACATAAGGAAAAGTTTCAATAAATTCAACCCATTTTGCATGTCTCTTATTCAACTTACCTTGCCCCTTTAAGTATTTTAAAAACTTATGATCAGTGTGAATTATAAACTTCTTAAGCCAAAGGTAATGTTGCCACGTTTTTAAAGTCCTAACAAGTGCATACATTTCTTTATCATAAGTTGGATAATCCAATGTTGCCCCACTCAACTTCTCACTAAAGAATGCAATAGGTCGTTTCCCCCAATCCCAATACCCGATGCATCACATTCAATTTCAAAGATCTTAGAAAAATTAGGCAAAGTAAGAAGTGGTGCATTATTGTTATTTTGTTGATAGCTCTACAATCGACATACATTCTACAAGATCCATCTTTCTTTAACACAAGCAACATTGGCACTACACATGGACTCATGCTCTCCTTTATATGTCCCTTCTTCATCAACTCAACAACTTGCCTCTGAAGCTCCTTTGTCTCCTCAAGATTACTTCCATACGCTAGCTCATTGGGAATGGGAGCTCCAGGAATAAGATCAATGTGATGTTCAATCACTCTCCTTGGTGGCAAACCATCTAGGATCTCCTAAGGGAACATATCATTATAATTCTGCAACAAAGATGAAATAGTACTAGGCAAAGATGAATTAAGGTTAGTGTTAGAGAAATAAGAATCTTTGTAAAGGATTAAGATCATTTGCTGCCTAGCTTGGAAGGCAACCCTAACATCTGCTCCTTTTGCAAATACACTTACTTGTTTTCTTTCATCTTCACTCTTGTGAACTTGACCACTCTCGTACTTAGCACTCTCAAATGCATTTATCTTCTTTTTCCCTTTTGCACTTTCTTTTCTCTCGACTCTCTCTTTCCTTCCACTCCTCCTTTTTTGCTCACTTTCATAAAGTCTCACTTGGTCTTCATACACCAATTTTGGAGTCAACGGTGTTAATGTAAATGGTCTTCCATCCATGGTAAATGAATAGCGGTTCTTGTAACCATCATGCAAAACTATTCTGTCAAATTGCCAAGGATGGCCTAATAACAAATGCCCGGTCTGCATAGGTATAACATCACAAGACAATTCGTCCTTATATTTACCAATGGAAAATGGAACCACAACTTGTTTAGTCACTTTGAGCACACCACTGTCATTCAACCATTGCAAATTATATGGCTTAGGATGTTTGGTTGTAGGCAAGTTCAATTTTTCCACCAACTATGTAATTGTTACATTGATGCAATTACCTCCATCGATAATCAAGTAATAGAGTCTATCTTAAACTAAACATCGAGTATGAAAAATATTTTCCCGCTAAATCTCAGCATCATCCTTCTCCTTAACCTGCGTACTAAGGGCTCTCCTTATTACTAAAAGCCTTCCACCATGCTCCGGATACTCTATCCCTTCATCAACATCACTAGCATCCTCCAATGGCGGCATTTGGTCTTCATCATTAGCATCACTGCCAGACACATAGTCACCATTCGCCTTAAGGTACATGGTTATCTTGTTAGGGCATTGTGAAGCCATATGACCCCTACCCAGACATTTAAAGCATTTGATGTCTTTAGTTTTTTCTTGGGTGCCCTCAAGTTTTTCTTCAAATTTGCCCCTTTCCAAGCTGCCCCCACTAGTCTTGGGTCTATGTGAATTGCTTTTTTGCATAGAAGTCATATTCTTTTCCTTCTTCCCCCAGTTCGACTTCCAAAAAGATGAACTTAAGTTCTACTTATGTCTAGAAGTGCTCCTTCCCTTAAGTTGCCTCTCAACTTTCATGGCAATGTGTACCATGTCTTCAAGCTCTACATAGTGTTGTAGCTCTACCACATCAGCTATGCTCCTATTCAACCCTTGGAGGAACTTAGCCATGGTTGCCTCCCTATCCTTCATTACATTTGCCCTAACCATAGCAAATTCCATCTCCTAATAGTACTCTTCCATACTCTTGGAACCTTGCGTAAGGCTCTACAACTTGTTATACAAAGCCCTATAATAAGAGCTGGGAACAAATCTCCTTCTTATCACAATCTTCAACTCATTCCAAGTTTCTATGGTTCTCTCAAAATTCCTTCTCCTTGTGGCAACTTGCTGGTCCTACCATACTACAACATAATCAGTGAACTTTGCCACAGCTAACTTCACCTTCTTCTCCTCAAAGATGTTGTGGCACTCATATATTAATTCTACCCTTCGTTCCCAATCCAAATAGACATTAGGGTTAGCTTTCCCTTGGAAAGAAGGTATTTTCATTTTAATACTACTAAGATTTTTGTCTACTCCTTCCTCCCCTCTATTTCTATGACCTCAACCTCTATTATACCTATCATAAACATTTCCATTACCTCTTGCTCCTCTACCATTCCTATTACCACATCCTCTTCTAAAATCACCTCTAAAGTTTCTACTAGCATTATCACCGTCATCATAATAATCATCACCATCTTCACCAAAGTCATGTTCAAATTGCTATTTCATGACCCTCCCAGCTGACCCTTTAGGATTGACACTTGATTTCCCTTCTATTTGATCCATCTTGTCTCAAACTTCCTAAAGCGCTTGGTTAATCCTATCAAACTTCTGTTTTAAGGATTTCATTAGCAATTTGAAATCTAGAACAACTACTTCCTCTTCTTCATATGGGAAATTGCCTTCTTTAGCATTAGACATCATGTATGCAAGATTGTTAGTAAATAAAGAATATGCCTCACACAACTCACTCCCTTGCGTGTTTGCTCTCTACTCAACTATAGTAGTCCTCAATTCTTGTGTTTGACACAATAAATTGCAAAACTCTAAGAGCTCTTTCAGTAGTCCCAAGCAAGCTAAATTCAAAACAAACAAAACTTGAATATATCAATCCTAGACCTACCTCTTCAGAGAAGTGACACAACCAAGAAAATGGGCAATAAAGCAAACAGAATGACAAGAAATTCAATGATATGAGCAATGCAATTAGTCAACAATCAATTATTAAATATAATTAAGTAAATGACCAATTGAGCAATAAACCTGATTTTTTTTTCAGTTAATTAATGGGTATTTTTGAGGAAGAAACAAATATCAGAAAAGAAACCCACGAAATACACGATTTTGTTTCTTTTTTTTTGTTTTTTTTGTGTTTTTTTTCTCTTTTTGATTATTCAACCAACAATGAAGAATACAAAAAAGATATGATAACAACAATATGACTAACTTGAGTTAGAGCCAAGACTCTGATACTAAATGATACGAACTCCGTTTATATGTGTAAACAGAACCCAACACCATTGTTGGTATAGGATCGTTCTAACACAGGTTAAGGGATTTGGAGTTCTGACCCAATGATTATAAACAACCAAGAACCAAAATTATAAAATTCAGATACCACTCTTAACAACATCAACGTTGAAAAAGATAAGTCTAGTGAACCAACACACCCAAGTATGAAAGTTCAGAGTTAGTTCTCAAAGAACCAGAGAAAATAACTCATATACTCATGAAAACGGATTTGCTTCCTCTAGCCACCCTTTTTGCCCTTTTTATATGCTAACCCCCATCAACCCTAACTAATAAGCTGGGTTTAATAAAGAAATTCGTACACTCTAACTAATAAGCTGAGCTTAATAAGGAAATTTGTCCAACCCACTAAATAAATTGGACTTAATAAGGAAATTCGTTCAACCCACTAAATAATAATAAAAACCCATGGAAATAACTCACTTAAAGGCCCAATCATGGGCTCTCAAATCCAACTTCCTTCCCAAGGCCATGGTTCGCAAATTCCTCCACAAATAACACATTCGCAAGCCCTGGTGAACACTCCATTCTCCTCAACTCGTACTTGGCAACTTCTTGATAGTAAATGTCACAAAATAAGTTGTTGAGAGTTTCTTTTATTTTCTTTGGCCTTGCCTTTGTCATTAGTCTTTTAAGGTTTTGCAAAGTATCAACTCTCTTGCTGATTTGAGTTGGTACAATATGGTTTCCTTCATTTGTGTTCCACACTCTTCATGCAAATATAAAATCCCATGCGCTATATTGCGAGCAATCTCTAATCTCTCGGTGAAGTTTAGTCTTTTCTCAGGCGAAAACAGTACATCAGCAAGGAAGTCGTTGCTCATGTAATGGTATACCAAGAGCTTGTTTGGTCCATCGATGCAATAACCAAGCAAGCAAACTAAGTTCTTATGATGGGTTTTCACAACAACCTTAATCTTAGTCTCAAATTCTCGTTCCCCTTCGTCTAAAACTCGATCAAGTCTCTTGACAGCGACCAACTTCTGACTTTCTGATATCAGTCCTTTATAAACTGTACCAAAGGAACCTCTGCCGATCTCTTCCTGGAAACCATTGTTCACATCTTCTAGTTCTGCATAGGTGAAAGATCCAATAGAAACTTGCTCGTAAAACATGACATTGTCGTTGTCAATGGTTTTATAAGCGTGTAAATACCAACTGTGAACGACTAGTGCAAAAATTGCCAGCACAACGAGGACGGAGGAAACACATGAAACGCTGACAATTAAGATTTCTGTCTTGATATTTTTCTTGCTGGTTCTCTTGTCTCGAGGCTCAATTCGGTCCATACCAGGGTCAGAGATTGATATCGGCGTACCCACCTTTATAAAAGCTGAGTTTGAATCGCTGGTATCTCTTCTCCTAAATATCAAGGGGAGCCTTTGCTTTCTGCATTGCGCATCCTTGTAAAATACCGCTTCACAGTTGCAGTCCTCTTGGCGGGCTTCCTTGCAGTCTTCTTTGCTTGCTTACGAGAGAGTTGAGAATGACTTTTCTTCCCAAACGGTATTGGCCAGCTCCTGAATGCTGTATTTGGTGTTGACATTCTTTTCTTCGCAATTTTCAGCGACGAAATTCCACTCACAGCCAGATGACCGATTTCCTTGGCCAACTCGGGCAAATCCTGGAGTACATGGGCATCGGGGTTCCGGATCGTTTAACACACAATAGCTATTGAGACCACATAATCCCTTTGGGAAGCATTTGTTTCTTATGGAAGACCAAGCAATCAACCAATTGCCATTTTGTGATAGATTATACGAATGGAGGCTAAAAATGCCGTCTGTATCCATTTTTGCCAAGTAACTATCTCATTTGTTGAATTCCATCCCACCAATAGCTATACGCTTGAGGATTTGAGCAGGTATAGACGGCCATCAGGATCAAGATTCAGTGTCACGTCCTCCCCACTTCCAGCAGTCTTCGATGCCCAATTGGCATAATGAGCTGTATCTGCACAAGGTTTCCATCGTTTTGCAACTTGATGCGGAAAATTCCTGTTGACTTGTCAGTTTCTGAAACACTAGAAACCAACTCTTTCCCTGCTTGGAGAAGTTGAGGTGGGAGAAGAGTATCTGTTGGGTTTTCAAAACTCTTCCTGATTAGAGTTATATAAGACAATGTTGCCCGAATCGGAAATGGAAGCTGAAGAAGCTGATTCCGTGGCAGAAACAATGTCAGGGTTCTGGCCTTGAGCTGATTGCAAGACAAGGCCAGAATCACGGATGAAGAGCAGGGTAACGTCACCGGGAACTGGCGGGTCATCTCGACTGGCAGTCCACACTACCGTTTTGTGGAATTCCGGCAAGGAAAACGCCTACGGCATAGCCATTGCCCTGAGGATAAATCCAAAGGCATAGAGACCAGAAGGTGACACCCATGAAGAGTTTTTGGTGGTGGGTGTTAGAGAATAACCTAGGCTAACATTGAATTGCCTTTGTTGAGCTTCTGCAGCTATTAAAAATAAGACGAGAACGAGAGAGAATATGATGATAGAAGCCATGAAAGTTATTCTGTGTGTTCCTCCTCCGTTAATGACAATATGAGAAACCTATATATTAGACAAGTTTACTGAAGCGAAGGATTCCTTGGCTACAATTCAACAAGCATGAAGTCGTCTATGAACCATTCAACACGAGTCAATTCGCCCCGTTCTAAAAGGCCACCGTAGTTGATATTTCTTTGGGTGGGGTTAAGAGACTAGCAAGTGGCAATAGAACTCGGTAGTGCCTTCCGGGTCTTCCAACTTAAAGACAGCGAGATAGACGCGGTTAACAATTTGAGGTCTCCGAGATGATATCAATAATCCATAAAATTAATCGAATCTATAAAACTAATTTTTTTATTAATTTTTAAAATTTTTGAAAATAATTATAAATTACTGTTTTTATTTAAGAATTTTTAGAGTCTATATGTAGGAAGTGTGTTCTCCCAAAAAAAAAAAAAAAGTAAAAAGTTCTATACATGAATTCTAAGTCTCACAATATGGACAAAAAAAGATGTCCTCGGCCCTGTCATGATGGTAGTCTCAATTCCATAATTTGATCTAAATTTTCTAGAATTCACTTAACGGGGACAAGTTAAAATAGTGGCAATTGTATGAAGTTAATTTTTCAATAAATTTTAATTAAAAAGTATAATTTAATAATTATTATATTTAAAATTTAAAATAAAATTTAAAATTAAAATTTTAATATTATTTATAATTAAAACTTCTTCCAATTAATTCAATTAACTTTTCAAAATAAAAACCTTTCACATAATTTTTTTTTATATAATAGAATAAAAAAAGTTCATTTAATTAACAACTATAATATATTTTTTATGCTTTTTTCAAAATTAAAAAATTTATAACAAGAATGTTAATTATTGTAATTATAAATTAAAATTAACAATTATTTTTTGACATTTTTGTTCAACTTTTTTCATAAGAAGGACTGGTCACTCAAATATCAATATGCCCAAATGAGACTCCGCCATAATCAAATATGATATTTCTTAATATAATGAACTTTTTACTTACATATGCTTACATGTTCAAAATTATAAAAATCATAAAAAAAATATTTAATTCGCACAACGTGCAAATTGAGATTTAGTGTATATATATACAATTTTTCAAATTGTATACATATAAGATGATAATACTTAAATTTTTTAAATTCATTACAAGCTAAAAAAAAATGTAATATCCCAAGTTAACCAAGGATAAGGTTTTATGAAATAATGAAAGCAATAGATCAAATGGATCTTAGAGAACTTGAAAAAATAGTAGTAAATAACATTTATGATGGTGCCATCATGGTCAAAAAATACATATTGAAATTGAAATTAGGTAAGAATGCACTGACCATTGTAAGGAAAACTAAGCACAAAGCAATGGACAAGGTTATACTATTGCTCCTGGGTGGCAGTTATGGCATGTTCTCCTTACACTCCCCTGGAGTGCTTCCTCTAAAGTTCCTCTCCTGGAGTTCCCCCCCCTAGAGAGGGCCTTATCAAATGGCACTTCTATTAAACCTATATGACTGTCTAGCACTAGTTGCTCCTTTACTCGATTGCGTAAAATCGACTTGTGGTTTGTGACATACCGCTACGAAGGATACTTGGCCAACATTCCCTTTGCCCTAGGTTTAACATCTCTTAATACTGCTAAGCATTTCACATCTCCCTTTCCTGATCCTTGCTACACCTACAAGGTAGACAACATGACATAAGTTTTTCCACCCTTACTAGTAAGATGACCCTTCTTACCAATAACAAAATATAGTTGCCTTTTATCCATACTTAGCAATCCATCCAAATAGGGTATTAGTGTAATTTCTACTTGCACGAATAGATCCATCCCTAAGATCATATCAATGTCATCCAACGACATTATTGAGAAATTGAATTTACCAATCCATTGATCCAAAGATACCTCTTTTTTTACCATTCCTAGAACCTCATGTGACACCAAGTTAATTGCTTTCACACAATTACCACTCTTACTCAACTTCAGCCTAAGTGAGCTAAGCACCCTTTTTGCAATGAAGTTGTAAGTTACACCAGAATCCACCGCGACTAATAGCTCTTACCTTTTTAGCCCAATTTTGACATAGATCAGGTCGAGTGATCAAGTACTTTTGGCACACATGACATTGATCAACTGTAGAGGATTAACTTGAAAAGGATTGCCATCGCAATCACTATCCCCCTCTTTAGCCACCAAGGCACTCAATTTCTCCCTTTGTGGGCACTCCCTTGCCCTGTGTAGACCACTGTAAATGAAACAACTCGAGTTTAAGTTGCTTTTATCTTAGTCCAAAACAATAGTTTTGCCTTTCCCCTTACTGTCATCCCCTTACTTGCATTCTTGAGAGTCCTTTTTTTTCTTCCTGCCCTTCTCCTTGGACAGTTTGCCATTTGAATAATCTGAGGAGTTGATTCAAAAATCTATCAAACCATCAGCAACAGCAATTACGGAGGGCAAGTCATTCACACCTAGCCTCCAAAGCTTCATTTATGCCTAGGGTTAAAGTCCTAACATGAAATTGAATAGCTTATCCTTGTCTAACATATTCCAAATGTCCAGCAATAAAGAGCTAAATTCCTTAACATAATCATAAACCATACCGCTATGCCTTAATCTCTTTAGTAACTCCCTCAAAACCCAAGGCATATTGCAAGGTAGGAATTGATCCTTCAATTCCTTTTTTAGGCTTTTCCATGTCTCAATCTATGGTCTGCCCAAGCTAGCATCATCTAGCCTTGCCAAAACTGAAAGGACCTACTCCTTAGAGGTACTATTAAGCACCTATTTGATTTTGGATACCCGCTCACGAATTGCTTTAAGTTTTGATCCACCCATCATGAATTGAATTTGCTTTGATACCAACTATCATAGGACCAATCTTTCACCCCCAAATTTTTGGCCTTGTGATGGCATTAAGTAACCCACTTGGTCTTAGCCAACTCACACACACGAATTATAGCAAGTAATTTGCACACAATTGCATAAGTAAAAGAATAGGTACACAAGCACATATGAGAATCGTCCCAACTTTTTATTACTTTTCCCCAAAAGCATAAAGGATACAATGCCAAGTACCTTACACACTTTCCTTGAGTGTTCCCTTACTCTCTACACTCTCCTTGTGTGCTTACACTCCCCTTAAGTGCTTGCTTCTCTTTGTGTGCCTCTGAACACTAACCTTTGTGCCTACCTTAGGGTGCCTCCCCTTAAATGCCTACACTCCCCTTGAGTGCCCTTACACTCCCTTAGAGTGCCTCCTTCAGAGTTTCACCCCCTAGGGTTTCTCCTCCTAGAGTCTCCCCTTGGAGTTCCTCTCCTGAAGTTGCTCTTCCTTGGAGTTTTTCCTCCTTCTTGGAGCCATTGGCTACCCAACCCATTTATAGAGTTGTAATTAACACCCTCAACTACTAGGCTTGCATGACTTGACTATTAGGCCCTTAGTGCGATCATAGGGTAGTGGTCTTAGAAACTACCTCATTCCTCACTTCTCTATCTCGTGCATCCAAATAGGTTTACTTCTTAATATTCAACAAATATCATCAGACTTGTTCTGATTGTGAGCTCAATTTCTTGTCTTCTACTAATCGCCCTAACATTGTTCAGCTTCTCTGTATCTTCCAAGTTCAATGTCCTTTTTACTTCCTTTGTTTATTAAAGTCTTTTTATTTTAGGAATTTTTAGCAAACCAATGCTTTGTACCATGCAAATGGAGAGATATGACTTGTTGAATCAGTAGCCTTTTCATGTTATTGACGAGCATTCTCTTTGTTTTTTCATTTTTTGGTTGATTATTTCATTTATCATATTGTTATTATAAGGAATTATATTTTAAAGGGTAGGAAAATTTTGTTTGTGTTCATTTCTTTAGCTTTAACCTATCCTACACTATATCTTATTACATTTAAGATCTTTGCTCTCATATCCTTATGCTAGACCATTGACAATTTTAGTTCTTTTTATGTTTGTCTTTGCCTTTATTTAATTATACCTTTTATTTTCATGTCTAACATTCATTAGTTATAAAATACTCTTTTATTACTTCTAATACTATCACCTCACTTACTGTGAAAGATTAGTTAGTGAAGACTAAAGAAAACTCAAGTTTATTGTTTTGATGACAACCAATTACAACATTGAGTTCAAGTTTTTATCTTTTAAGATTAATTTTCTATAATAGAATAGACTTCTGTTTTAAGGAAATGGATCATATGTGTAGCTTTAATGCCTAATAAATTGATTATTGATGCTAAGATAAGTAATAAAAAGGGGAATGTTTTGAAACTAAGTGGTTTGTTGAGGCTTTCTAAACATGATATTGGCTACAAATGACATAGTGTCGGGTGGGAGAAATGAGTAATTGGTTATCTTTTGCTTTATTTTCTATTAGTTACAAAACTACGTGATTTTGTGGGTCTAATAGAGTAAGGCCAAATGACACGTCTTTTTTAGGCTTTGCATATTGTAAAAAGTTAAGTTGTTAATGAAAGGCCTAGAAAGATCTTGTTTTAGGACTTTAGGTGGGAGATGGTAATATCTTTGAAGTGCCACTTGTAATTGTTGATGTTAATGTGAACCATTTATGAAAGGTTGTTGATTAGCAAACATATTAATACACTTTGGAAATTTAAGGTAGTGATCTTTATCTAGCTATGCCTCTTTAGCTAGGTGTATAATTGTTGGCTTGCTTTGATTAACTTAGGTAGTTTTCTCTTGGAGAAACACCAACCTCAAGAATCCTTTGGTCCAAAGATTGCTAGCACCCAAACCTATAAAATTGGCTTTAATGTAATAAATGTGACTCTTATAGTTTAAGGATACCACTTGTTTTGCCCTAATACATTTGAAGCTTCGAATTAAGTAAAAAATAGGTTTTTCCTTTCACTAGTTTTCCAAAGCTCATGTTCAGAATGAATATGTGTGATTTTTCATTTACTGTAACCTTACTACTTATGAGCACAAACAACATAAAGAAGTTATTTGCCTTGCGTAAGGATATAAAAAAAGGGATCCATACAAATGGGTATACTTGTTAGGAAGTCAAAATAGTGCTCAACCAAAATCAAATTGGAATAGACTACTATTAATAAAATGTGAAGGGTAATCTCTAATTAAGGGTGATTTAGTTTAATATTCCAATTGTAACTATTGTACCATTTACCTCAAAAAATTAATTTCTTGCAAATTAAAAACTTATTTTGTTCAATCTTAAGCTAAAAGTTATACATTCTTGGTATTGAAGTTTTGTGCTAAAGGAAATTTAGTCATTTATATTAGATTCCATGGAAGAGTTCAAGAGAACTTTGCTAAAGGTTTCATGAAACAACTAGGTAAACATCATTTAAGATGTGTTTTGAAGCAAAAACTCTATTGCAATCATTATCTTTAGATCTTAACTTTATTAATTTATCTTATGTAAGGGTTAGTTTAAAAGCTTTGCACAGCCATCATATAATTTGTAGAGATTTAAAATAGGAGGTAATGTCATTCCCATCCTTGTGCTTCATTCAATGATGCTATTTTTAGTTGTTGTTATCAAATGATATTCTTGAAGTTTATTCACGTTATTTCCACCAATGTAGTAGAACATTCTAATATTTAGCTAAATGGATGATATGGTGCTCATGATAGTTGATTTTGGTTTTTTAAGGTAATTTTTACTAAAATAAAGCCATAGAAAAGATGGGTTTAGGCAAAACTAGAACTTAAGTTATCTTATTTGGTGATTATTCCAATAAACCAAAGTAAAATTATTTGTTCACTTTATTTCTTTACTAATAAGAACACTTTGCTAAAGTTTCACAAAAGATATATCAAATAGTGTAAGGGTTTATGACACTTTTTCATTCATTTAATGGAAGTGTTTATCCAGTGCACTGACAATATGTGAGTCTCATTTGTACATGGCCCTAAAAGTTCTTCAATTCAAAAGATATGATGATAAGTTAGGTTTGCTATCATTCTTTTGGTTCGTCAGTTTGTTGCTTCTTTATAGTTTAATCTCAAACATACAAAGAAAATAGAAAGTGATTATATAGGTCAACATGTAGAGTATTAATGCAATTCTTTTTTAGCTTTTTAATGACCACTTAACATTTCATAGTAGGACTAATTTTTTGATAAAGACTTTATCTAAGAATGAGAGTCCTAAAGTTTAAGTACCATTCTAAATATTTCCTTTACATTAATGCAAAACATTACCTCAATTGGTGTATTGATATGTGTTCATGATTACTTTATGCAAATCTAGGTATAACATATTTTTTTACATTAATGAAACATATTTTTGTTCATGGTTGACATTCTATAGTCATTCAATAGTTTATCTATCTTTTGTAGTAGTGAATTGTCTATCCTTGAACTAATTTTATCACTATAAGTTCTTAGGAAGAAAAAGTTTGTGGAAGTACCATGGTTAGTTGATGTAATATTTTCACAAAAAAGGTTTTGTTCTAGCATTACTTTAGTCAAGATTCATGTTTTACCCTCGATATTTTGTAGGAAAGAATTACATGAAAAATCCAGAAGTGATGGTTGAGTTCTTATAATAGCAAATAGTCATTACATTGTGGCATACATCACGATTACATATGCTTTTTTGTATCATGCCGTATCATTATTAGGTTTCAATGTTTGTGCTATTTGAAATTTTAGTTAATTTGCTTTTGTCCTTGGTAAAAGCTCTAGTTGCACATTCATTTACTTGCCTTTGGACATGAGATGTATTATGCAACTTCTTGTCCCAAAATGATTAGGCCCAAAGAAGGAAATCCTAGGTTTCATTGGACCTTTTTTGTTGCAAGGTCATCTTGTTAGGAAATGGATGTCTAATGAATTTTGTGTGGATTTTTAATGAATATTCATTAGGTTGCTTTATGGATCAACAACATAGACTTGCACACTAGTCAAACGAAGACAGCAACCATAGAAATATCTCTCCCAAAATAATGATTTTTTTTTTGTAAATTAAGACTTGCCATGTTTTTCCTATCCCCAATTACTTCAAACACCTTTTTGCATTTTAGTAACAAAAACTTATACAAGAGAAAAAAGTTGAGTCATGGTCATGTCTAAAAGTCATATAGTTTGTCCATAATTATATCTTTAAATCATTAAATGGCTATTTTGGACTATTTTAATTTAAGTGAGAAGTTAAAAAAAAAAGATGCAAAAATTGAAACAGTAGTTAAAAAGTCATTTATTGTAAATAAATGTGAGGATAAATTACTAATAAAAAGAAAGAAATATAAGTGTTATAAAAAAAAAAAAAACTTCCATAAAATAATTATTGGCCACTTATGAATTTGACAAGTATAATAAGAAATTTCAAAAACTTTTAACTTATTTGGAATTAGGAAGACCATTCCCTTTTATCCCCGTTCCCTTCCCTTAAAAAACAAAAAAAAAAGAGTTCAATATCATTCATAAACTAGATAACTCACCCATACATGCTAATCATGACACAATAACAAACAAATTAACACATTTATTATAATACAAATATTCTTGGTGCATTTCATAAAACACATTTGATCTTATGTGGACAAAATATATGTTCTACCTCTTACAATATGCAACTATTATTTTTCAAGAGATAAGTATAATTTTATTCTTAAACTTTTCAATTTTTTTAATCTACTTTTAAATATTTTAATAATTTTAATTTAATTTTAAATATTTTAATTTTTTTATTTGAGTTCAATTAATAGTAAAAATTAATTAAATTATTAATTTAATATATCAATTGAATAAAAATTAAAATACTTATTAAAAGTGTATTTTTATCTAAAATTAATTCTAAATATTTTAAAATTATATAAAAATTTTTATTTTATTTCTAATTTTGAAGTTGGTATTTAATATAAAATATAATTTTAATATATGTATTTTAATTATTTATTATTTTTAGATTTAATTAATATATTAAATTAATAATTTAATTAATTTTTATTATTTATTAAATATAATTTAAAAATTAAAATATTTAAAATAAAATTAAAATTATCAAATTATTATTTAAAAATACTCTAAATGAAATTAAAAAATTGAGGAAAAAAATAAACCTTACCCCTACTTTCTAGCTTTCATAACACTCCCATCTATTGATAGGTAATAATTGGGCAAGTGCTTAAACTAAAATCCCTAAACCTTCGTCTCCGTTTATCCCATGTGTTTATCGTTGTTCTTTGGTTTATTTTTTTTGTGCGAAGTTATTAATTACTGGAAAAACTCGCAAGAAAGGAAAAGCATGCCTCCAGCTAGAAAAGGCAAAGCCAAGGCCAACTCGGCCGAAACCCGGTGAACATAAAAAAAGCGATCAACTACAGAATCAGAGAGAACAAATATCCATCGTGCATCCAGTCAGTGCTGCTCTCCTCTGTTTCCATCACCGTCCGCGCCAAGCCAGGCTCCAAATCCTCCGCCATCATTGGTTTGACAAATCGAATACTTTCATCCTCCGTCTTTTGAATAATTTTCCCTTTAATTTCCCCTTCTGATTTTTGGCTCGGGCGAACGTAGATTTGAGTGATGTAGGGGTAGTAGTGCAAATAGATGCGCCTGCTAGGGACGGCGAAGCCAACACGGCTCTCCTTGTTTACATCAGTTCCGTGAGTCCTCCTCCCTTTTGTCTCATCACGTCCGAACACCTTTTTAATTTTATTTTTGTGATCCATATTAGTCTTATTTTATGCTTTGTTTTGAAGTTTAATAAAGAAGCAGAGTTCCCTCATGGCCTCCTAAGGGGTGAGGAGGGCTGGGTTGGATTTTTAATCTAGTGTTATTGTTCTCAAACGTTTTCCAAGAATATTTGTCGTTTTATTTTTATATTCGTCTTACCATTTTGCTGATGAGGAAGACAGAAATTTGTGCTATATATATATATCGATTTACTAACTCTAACAGATTTATATTAACTCGGATTATATATTTTGTTTGTTTCAAATGGGTGTTTCCAATTTTGGTGGCAAATAGGCTTTGTGAGGATGTAAGTTTACAGACTAGTTGAGAGTACTGCTTTTTGGCTGGTACCTTAATAGAGAGTGAGACATTGGATGATGCAACACCATTGCCTTTAATGTGGAGCTGAACTGAATAACTTTGCTTTGTGGCTTCTCTTCAGGAAATTTGACCTCAATTCCTCACAAGTAAATTTGTTTTAGTAAGATTTTTGTTTGGCAGAAGTTGCAGTTTGTTAGGCCATTAGAAATTTATTGTTGGTAAAGCATTTAATTTGCCTGTGTATGAATAACTTTTCTTCTTCTAGTAAATAATTGTAGGATTCACTAGTTTCCCTCATTGAGATGACTGGATCACACACTTCCATGACAATAGACTTTTCCCTTAAGTGATTGGTAAAATTAGGAAGACTTGTTAGCTAGATTATTGGTTTGGCAAGTATATGCTTGACGAGGATGTTCAAGCTTAAGGTTCAAAGCATAGAGAAAAATAAATGTAAAACCATCATACTGGTTATAGAATCTAGAATGCTTAAGTTGCTAATAATGGGAAATAATGTAAATTTGCATTAAACTGAAGATAAAAATGTTTTTTTTTGGAATATATATATATAAATATATATGATTTGGTGTAGAAAGTTGTTTTTTACTTATAAAAGTGGAACATATTCTTTTGATCTTTTTTTTTTCATAAATTTGAATGTCTTAAATGCAAATATTCAAATGCTTGCCAAAAATAAATTTTTTAAGTTAGTAAAATTTGAAATCTCTTACTCCATTCTAATCTATCATGATATTAGGAATTTTTTTTATTTTTTTTATCTCTTGCAATAAATCTTTAGATGCTTAGATTATTGTTTTGTGTGAAATGCAATGTTTAATACTTAGATATCTTCTCATTCCACAGGTTTTAGGGTTGAAAAGAAGGCAAGTTTCAATAGGCTTTAGATCTAAATCGAGAGACAAGGTTGTGATTGTGGAAGATATAACTATAAAAAGTGTTGCTAGTGCTTTGGAACAAGTAGTGTAAAAAGCTTACAAAAATCCAACTAATTAAACCTACATAAATGTCAATTAAAAAATGTCAATTAAATTAAAGTAAATTTATAGTTAAATTAACTAATTTTACACTACTTTTTAAATCAATGCTTTTTTAAACCTACATAAATAAAATTTCGAATCACAACCTTGGCAACCTAACTAATTCATTGACCAACATTTTGATTTGACATTTGATGCTATACTACTATAGCCTAGTTAAAATTGGGAAAGGCAAAGGGAGAGAGATGGTCCATCAGTTGAAATGAAAAAAGAATAAAAAAAAAGGTACAAATTGCGAACTCAAATTGTGCCTCAGACAAATAGACTAGAAATACCAGTGAAATCTCAAATAATTAAACAAGACATAATAGACACAAATCAAGATTTTTAAAATTAAATTAAATTGATTAATTGAATTAAAAAATTTAGAAATTGATTCAAAATTTTATTTATGTAGGTTTAAAAAAGCATTGATTTAAAAAGTAGTGTAAAATTAGTTAATTTAACTATAAATTTACTTTAATTTAATTGACATTTTTTAACCTATTGAAAAAAAAAAAATCAAGCAAATACTAATAAACCAACATTATTTAGAGATCTCCTTTCCTACCTTCTAAATAGGGTATTGAAAATTTCATAGAGCTTATTGCTTGTGAAGGCATGAGAAAGAAAACTGCAAAGGCTAGTAAACTTGTTATGTTTAAAGTAGTTCTTGGTATTGAAATTTACCATGTAGGTCTCAAAACCAAGGTCTTATTGTGGAAATAGACTTAGTTTCTGATTTGGAGAGAGGTGGGTTTTAGCTGAGTTTTGATGCAAGGTAAGGGCAAACATGCCTAGTAGTTCCGAAGGTGATTTATTAATTAGTGTCATCCTCAATTAAATTGATTATGATATAATGATAAGCTTTTCACTTGCTTCTTTTTTTTTAAAAAACTTTTCCTTTTTATTTTTGAAGATAACACTCATATTTATGATTTTCTTTTTTGTAGTAAAAATAACACTTAGCTTTATCTTTTTCTTGGCTTTTTATCCTTCTTTGAACTATCATTGGATTAATTATGTCTCTTGTAATCAAACTTGCTAGGCTATTTCTTCTCAACCTCATGCACCTTTCAAATATGATAATCATATTCAATTTTGTTGAAACAATATGCCCTGCTTACCTAAAAGTGAGGTAGAATGATAAAAGAGGCTATTGCTTTTTAATCCTTAGGCAAAGAGACTTCAGAGAGGTCTTTAGTTTTAGTGTTTTAGTGTAAAGTAAGAAGTAATCACTTTAATTGCTTCTATTTATTATATTTTCTTTTTTAAATATTAATAGTTAAATATATTATTTTATCCTTAATTTGATAATTGTTAGTTTATTTATTATTTATGCTAATAAAGACAGTTAATCACAATTAGATAAATGTCACTTGTTTTCTTTTCACTCTTTTGTAAATGGATAAGCATAAAAAATAGTTCTTCTAATCCATTATTCTCTTCAACTATATCTATTTTTGCCTTTTTTTTTTTAAAGTTTTGTCATATTATATTTTATGAGTTTTCATCTAAACTTTAATTCTAAGTTTTTTAAATTCAAGAAACAAATATAATAATAATAATAATAATAATAATATTATTATTATTATTATATAAAAAAATGTTTTCTAGATGATTAAATACTTATAAATTAAAATTTCAAAAACTTGAAAAGTTTGTAAAATAAGATAAAAAATAAATTTAAAAATAAATAGATATTTTAATACATAATTTGATAATTCTGACTAATAAGACACTTAGTGGTATTTATGTAACATTTAGTTATTTGCGTTAATAAATTATTTGTCTTAAGTAATTTTTTTTTTGATTATATTTAGATCTTATATATATATATATATATATATATATTTATTTATTTTTATTTTTATTTTTTTTTTGACAATTTATCATTATTTAAACATGCGCCTAATTTTGTGTCTTGTTTTACCTTGGCACATACTTACACTTTGCCTCTTGAGCATAAACTTTAAGAGTCTTTAGCTTTTTAAGGTGCCTATTGATTTGAGGACAAATCATTTTGAGAAGAACGGGAATGATAAAAATCATATTGTACCAATTCAACTCGACAAGAGAGTAGATACTTTGCAAAATCTTGAAGGACTAATGATAAGAATAAGGTTAAAGAAAATAAAGGAAACTCTTAACAACTTGTTGTTCGACATTTATTATTAGAAAGTTGTCAAGTGCGAGTTAAGGAGGATGAAGTCTTACTAGGGCTTGTGAATGTGTTATCTGTAAAGGAATTTGTGAATCATGATCTTGGGAAGGAAGTTGAATTTGAGAGCCCATGATTGGGCCTTTAAGTAGGTTATTTCCATGGATTTTTATTATTATTTAGTAGGTTGGACGAAATTTCTTATTAAGCCCAACTTATTTAGTGGGTTGGACGAATTTCTTTTTTAAACCCAATTTATTAGTTAGGGTTTATGAGAGTTAGCATATAAAAAGGGCAAAAAGGGTGGCTGGGAGAGGCAAACCCGTTTTCATGAGTGTATGAGCTATTTTCTCTGGTTTTTTGACAACTAATTCTGAACTTTCATATTTGCGTGTGTTGGTTCACTAAACTTATCTTCTTCAACATTGTTGTTGCTAGGAGTGACGTCTGAATTTTATAATTCTAGTTTTTAGTTGTTTATAATCATTGAGTCAAAACTTCAAATCTCTTAACTTTTGTTAAAACGATCATATACCAACATTAGTGTTGGGTTTCGTTTACATATAAACGGAGTTCGTATCATTTGGTATCAGAGTCTTGTGTCATGTGAGAAATTTGGTCCAGCCCGTCCAACAAGTGAGAAGGTAGGATCTTGGGCCAGGAAGAATCTCTGCGGGCTGCCAGCAAAGGCCAGCCCTTTTTTTGCTGCTGCAAAAGGCACCAAAAGGTGCTAGAAGAGTGCAGAAGTGCCTGGAAATGGCCAGGGTCCAGAAACTTTCAGTAAAGGCCAATTAGACACTCCCTAAAACCTTCCTGTGAGCATGTAATTATTAGACTCTAGAATATTCTTTGTAAATATCTTAGATGTTTAAATTGTAGCCACACATTGAGTTAGTGAAGCCACTATAAATAGGCCACTTCTCGCCAACTGTAAATACTTTTGGCAGCCACTCAATACACTCACTTGCAAAGTCCCCCTGTGTACTCTACTTTCCAGCACTCCCAATTCTCCTTCTTGCCTCCCGAGTCTCTTCCGCTACACCGTTCGACGCTCACTTAAGCTTACTTAGCTCGTCTTCACAGGTAAGATCGACTAAGTGCTGCGCAGGTTAGCACGTCCGAAGTCTATCCTCGTGACAGGTGATATTAGAGCACAGTTCCAACCTACAATCTGCTGTCTGTCGTCTGCAGAAACGATGAGCATGGCAAGTGAAGAAGGATTTGCTGTCACCACGGTAGAGGAGCAACAAGCGGGGCAACGGCCTCGTGGGCGTGAGGAGTAGTATGCTCCGTCCAAGCGTAGCAAGTCCAAGGCTCCAGTGAAGGAGACCACAGACAGTCGTGTTGTTGGCTTGGAGCGATGCATCACAGATCTTAGTTCCGTAGTGAGCGACCTCAGCAATCAAGTTGATAACTTAATCCACAAGAATGCAAAGATCACGTGGGCTACCAAGGTCATGATCGAGGAGTTTGGCCGCTCGTTCAGAGGAGAAATACTCTCCCTAAACTAAGATCTGTCCAACCTGCGCAAGTTCATTGAAGGAGAACTTCACGACTGCCGCAGGGAGATGGAGTTTCTGTGCCGAAACAACTCCCACATTGCTAGCATAACCGCGACTGCTAGTATCACTGCACTGTATGGTTTAAAAGTCCCGAAGCCTGCCATGTACAACTGCATACGTAACGCCACTACAGTGGAGAACTTTCTCTTTGGTCTCGACTAGTACATCGAGGCCATGGGAGTTGTTGACGACCTAGCGAAGGTTGGCAACGCCCTAATCTTCCTACGAGATGCTGCCCAACTGTGGTGGAGATGCAAGCACTCAGAGAGGGAGAAAGACTTTTGCGTTATCAACACCTGGGAACAATTCAAGGTGGAGGTATGCAGGTACTTCGTCTCTCACAATGCTAACAGCGAAATTAGAAGGAAGCTACGACGTCTAAGTTAGACTGATAGTATCTTTGACTACATCAAAGAGTTTACTACCCTCATGCTAGAAATTGAGATGTCCGATAGGGAGCTTCTCTTTCACTTCAAGGACGGCTTGAAGGATTGGGCGAGAGTTGAACTGGACAGGCGTGATGTGCAGACTGTGGATGCTGCCATTGCTGCCGCCGAAACTTTCATCGACTACTCTGCCCAGTCCAAGAGCAAGAAGGCCAATCCTAGCAAGAGTGGGGGAGAGAGATCCGGGCAAAAGAGGCAAGAGTCTAGCTGCAATAAAGGAGGATAGCAGAGATCCTCCAGTGGCTGTCCGAAGCATGAGAAGCAGTTTGCTAGCAGGCGCAACACAGGAAATCCCCCACGGCCCTACTTCATTTGTGACGGACCATATTGGGTGAAAGACTGTCCCCAATGTAAAGCAATGAACGCTATGATGGCAGTACACGACCCAGAGAAGGCCGACGAAGAGCCCCAGGCAGACATGAGATCTATTCAGCAATTGGGTAATCTCACCAAACACCACTCTCCCGCAGCCCCTAAAGAGAATGGACTGCTATATGCGTATGTCACCATCGAGGGTAAAATAGTAAGTGCGATGCTTGATATAAGGGCAACGCACAACTTCATAGACGTGCAAGAGGCCAACCATCTAGGCCTCAAATTGACACGAGGGAACGGCACCATAAAGGCAGTCAACTCGGAAGCACGACCTATCCAAGGTGTAGCACAAGGAGTTGTCACCTAGATCGGGGGATGGACAAGGAAGCTAGACTTCACCGTCATTCCCATGGACGACTTCAAGGTGGCGTTCAGTATTGCATTCTTCTGCAACTCCTTAGTGGTTCTCAGTGCTCGCAGTGGCCAAGTTGTTCCCTTGAAGCACAAGCAGAAGTCCCAATTAATGACAATTTCGGTCTTGCAATTTGAACGGGAGCTCAAGTCAGGTCCAGCCGATGCATCTATTACAAAGGAGCAAAGCAACGGGAAGGACATAGTAGCACCTACTCTCACTCTATCGCGCCCTACCCGAGCAATCCTTGCCGAGTACAAGGTCGTCAAGCCTTCCAAACTGCCGGAGAAGGTTCCACCAAAGCAAGATGCGGGTCACCCTATCAAGCTGGAACACGGTGCCAAACCTCCTGCTATGGCCCCTCATCACACAGCACCTCGAGAGCTTGCTGAACCGAAGAAGCAGCTCCACGATCAATCGGATGCAGGCTGTAACAAACCAACCGAAGCCCCCTTCGGCACCTCAGTCCTCTCCTCAAAGAAGAGGAACCATGCTCGGCGTTGGAGGAAGCAATGCCAAGTTTTCGCTGTGAGATTGAAGTAAGAAATCTCCAAGGAATTTATGGTGGTGCCATCGGATTGTGAAACGTCTTTCAAAGTCCATCTTGTTGCATCTGACGGGCATCTCATTGCCCACAAAAGTTGCAAGCTTTACGATGAGGAGAAGCGGTACACTGTCCATGACAAGGGGACAACTGCCGTTATCCCCTGCTTGTGCACTGGGAGACCCTGACCCCGAGGAAAGAAGTTCGTGATCATGACTGATAGCGTTGCCACGAACTACTCCTAGCCTCAGCAGAAACTCAGCCACAAGCAGGTTCGCTGGCAAGACGCCTTTGCCAAGTTCGACTCCACAGTGCAATCTCGGCTGGGCAATGCCAACGTTACAACCGATGTGCTAAGCCGAAAGGCGGAACTAGCTACCCCTGGTGCTAGTACACCTAATTGCAACTTCCTTGGTTGAAACTAGGAAGGTACGGCCTAGAGGATCTGAGTCGAAGCAAATCCCAGCACGCCCCCACAACTGTGGTCACCAACAAGGAGGTGCCACACGCCCTTACCGATAGAGTGATCTGAGGAAGGGAAGTCCCCACTCACACCAAGTACTCGGTGAAACTACACGACGTGCCCAACCGAGAGGTTACTCGAGGACAAGAGGACCAGCTTTGGCAGGTTCTTGATCACGTTGAGCAACTTTAGTAAGAGAATACGACGAGGACGTCACAGGATTGAGTGGGGGAGGATGTCACATGGGAAGTTTGGTCCAGCCCATCCAACAAGTGAGAAGGCAGGATCTTGGGCCAGGAAGACTCTCTGCAGGCTACCATCAAAGGCCAGCCCCTTTTTTGCTGCTGCAGGTGCGATGGTGCTAGAAGAGTGCAGAAGTGCCTGGAAGTGGCCAGAGTCTAAAAACTTCCAACAAAGGCCAACTGGACACTCCCTAGAACCTTCCTGCCAGTATGTAATTATTAGACTCTAGAACATTCTTTGTAAATATTTTAGATGTTCAAATTATAACCACACAATGAGTTAGTGAAGCCATTATAAATAAACCACTCCTCACCAACTGTAAATACTTTTGGCAACCACTCAATACACTCACTTGCAAAGTCCCCCTATGCACTCTACTTTCCAGCACTCCCAATCCTCCTCCTTGCCTTCCGAGTCTCTTCCGCTGCACCGTTCGATGCTCCCTTAGGCTTACTTAACTCGTCTTCACAGGCAAGATCGACAAAGTGTCGCGCGGGCTAGCACGTCCGAAGTCTATCCTCATGACACTTGGCTCTAACTCAGGTTAGTTATATTGTTGTTATCATATCTTTTGTGTATTCTTCATTGTTGGTTGAATAATCAAAAAGAAAAAAAAACACAAAAAAAACAGAAACAAAATTGTGTATTTCGTGGGTTTCTTTTTTGATATTTGTTCCTTCCACAAAAATACTCATTAGTTAATCGAAAAAAAAAATGGGTTTATTGCTCAATTGGTCATTGACTCAATTATATTTAATAATTGATTGTTGTCCAATTGCACTGCTCATATCATTGAATTTCTTGTTATTCTGTTTATTTTATTGCCTATCTTCTTGGTCATGTCACTTCTCTGAAGAGGTAGGTCTAGTATTGATATATTTAAGTTTTGTTTCTTCTGAATTTAGTTTGCTTGGGGCTAATGAAAGAGCTCTTAGAGTTTTGCAATTTATTGTGTGAAACACGAGAGTTGAGGACTACTGTAGTTGAGTGGAGAGCAAACACGTAAGGGAGTGAGTTTTGTGAGGCATATTCTTTATTTACTAACAATCTTGCATGTACAATATCTAATGCTAAAGAAGATAGTTTCCCACATGGAGAGGAGGAAGTAGTTGTTCCAGATTTCAAATTGCTTATGAAATCCTTAGAACATAAGTTTGATAGGATTGACCAAGCGCTTTGGGAAGTTCGAGACAGGATGGATCAAATAGAAGGGCAATCAACTGTCAATCCTAAAAGGCCAGCTGGGAGGGTCATGAAGCAGCAATTTGAACATGACTTTGGTGAAGATGGTAATGATTATTATGATGACGATGATAATGCCAGTAGAAACTTCAGAGGTGGTTTTAGAAGAGGACGTGGTAATAGGAATGGTAGAGGAGCAAGAGGTAATGGAAATGTTTATGATAGGTACAATGGAGGTTAAGATAACAGAAATAGAGGGGAGGAAAGAGTAGACAAAAATCTTAATAGTATTAAAATGAAAATACTTTCTTTCCAAGGAAAAGCTGACCCTAATGTCTATTTGGATTGAGAACGAAGGGTAGAATTAATATATGAGTGCTACAACTTCTCCAAGGAGAAGAAGGTGAAGTTAGTTATGGCAGAGTTCACTGATTATGCTGTGATGAGAAGGAGATTTGTTCCCAGCTCTTATTATAGGGATTTGTATAACAAGTTGTAGAGCCTTACAAAAGGTTCCAAGAGTGTGGAAGAGTATCATAAGGAGATGAAAATTGTTATGGTTAGGGCAAATGTAATGGAGGATAGGGAGGCAACCATGGCTAAGTTCCTCCAAGGGTTGAATAGGAGCATAGCTGATGTAGTAGTGATGAGAACCATGGAGATGATGGGTGGAAGGTTTCAGAAGATACAAAAAATCCAACACAAGCTAGAGCTTCAATTGATGCAAGAGGTCCATTGCAAATTCCAGAAGGCCCAATAACACGAGCTAGGGCCAGAAAGATCAAAGAAGCACTAAATGGGCTGATTTTGGACATTCAGGCCAACCAAGCTTCAAATGGTGCGAATACAAGTTTTAAAAGAAGCCCAGGCCTATTTAATATAATTGGACTACTTAAATAGGTCAAAATAAGTGATAGCATTCACTCCTAAATAGGAGTTCATTGTATGTGCTGGAAGTAGTCCGAAATCCCTCCAAAATAGGGATTTCTCCTAAATAGGAATTTTGCCTCTTTAGGATTGCTATCTAAGCCTATAAATAGGCACCCCTTGTAAGCTTTGGAGATATACAACTTTGAGTGAAATAAACAGCAAGGGTTTTTTCTCCCTCGGTTCTTTTCAAGAACTAAAGAACTTATCAAGAGGTAATTCTTCTTGTGGCGTTCAAATCGACTTATCACTCCCAATTCCTTCCTATCCTGGAGTGTGGCGTCCATATCCATCTTGAATACCCTAGGTTCGTCTTCCTTCGAATATTGGGTCTAGGGTTTGTGTCATTCAACTCTGATTTAGCTTTCCTGGTTGTTCTTTGATTCATTGTGTGCGTTGGGTCCCTAAGCCACGTCTTTTTGGGGTTTTCCGCATCAGTTGGTATCAGAGCCTGGCTCTAAATTAGTGTTCTGCTGTTATTTTGAGTTGAAAAAAAAAAAAAAAGAGAAAAAAAAAAAGAAAAAAAAGAAGGGAAACATCAAATTCAAGTTATTGATAAAGTTAACAGTTTGGTCATATTGGCCACAATAATAACAAAGTTTGCTTGCTCAACTCCAATTCCGTCATCCGTTTTCCTATCCCGCTATCCAAATTTGTCCTCTAAATTTAACTTCCCTTATCCTGATTCTTTTGTGAGTTTAGTTCATTAAAATCGTTTTCCTTGATATCCTTTTTCGTTTTTTTTGATTCCTTGTTCTCTGATTTGTTCAATTCTACACCACTTATCTTATTCTGTTCAGAATCAATACTCTTGATTTACCTTCTTTAGTTCTTTATAGAGCTGAAAGGAGAAATCCGAGTGGTAAAAGGCAAGAGTGAAAGTTCATATAAAGAAAAAGCCATAAAGAGTGTAAACACGAGAGAGTGTGACACCTTCTTTGAGTGAAACACGTGAGGGAGTGCTCTGTGAGGTATCTTATTATTTTGTGTAGAAGTAATACTATGACATCCAAAGACAAAGGTGCAGCTCAAGAGGGAGCTGGTGATGTGTCCTTCATGATCAAAGCTATGCAACAACAATTTGAGCGTATGAATACCAGATTTGATGATATGAGGAAGAGGATGGAGGAGCAATCTAATACTATAGCAGAGTTGCAAAGGAGGCATGGGGAGTATGAGGCTCCTAAAACAAGAAGGCAGTTGAGACGTGCCTATGAACATGAAGATAATGTAGAAGATGATGAAATTGATGATCAAACTTCTGTGGTCCGAACTGCTAACAATAGAAGGGATCAAAGAGAATTTGGGAGGCAAGGCACCTATGACCATAATTTGGGCAGTATTAAAATGACACT
>CM034044.1:6100906-6134294 GCA_019804595.1 Bruguiera parviflora
CATTACCTTTGGCCCAAGGAGTTTGTCATCCATACTGACCATGAATCATTGAAGCACTTAAAGGGACAAGGAAAGTTGAACAAAAGACATGGCAAGTGGATTGAATTCATCGAGACCTTTCCCTACAACATCAAATATAAATAAGGTAAGGACAATGTGGTAGCTGATGCATTATCCCGCAGGTATGCCCTTATCTCCACACTTACTTCAAACTTATTAGGATTTGAACATATTAAAGGTTTATATGTGAATGATCCAGACTTTGCTAACATGTATGGAGCATGTGAGAAGTCAGCCTTTGAGAAGTTTTATAAGCATAAAGGTTTCTTATTTAGGGAAAATCGTTTATGCATGCCTATGAGTTCTTTAAGGGAGTTGGTTGTAAGAGAAGCTCATGAGGGTGGTCTAATGGGTCATTTCGGAGTTAGGAAAACCCTAGATGTCCTAAATGAACACTTCTTTTGGCCACGCATGAAACGAGATGTTGAGAAGATATGTGAGAAATGCATAACATGCAAACAGGCTAAATCTAGAGTTTTATCCCATGGCTTGTATACCCCTTTACCCATACCTAGCCATCCCTGGGTTAATTTATCCATGGACTTTGTACTGGAATTGCCACGAACAAAACGGGGTAGGGATTCTGTATTTGTTGTTGTTGATAGATTTTCAAAGATGGCACACTTCATCCCATGTCATAAAACTGATGATGCGACCAATGTGGCTGACTTATTCTTTAGAGAAGTAGTGCGTTTGCATGGCATGCCACGAAGCATTGTTTCAGACCGAGATACAAAGTTCTTAAGCTACTTCTGGAAGACTTTGTGGGGTAAGTTAGGTACTAAGCTATTGTTTTCAACTACTTGTCATCCACAAACTAATGGGCAGACTGAGGTGGTTAATCGAACTCTTTCTACTCTTTTACGTACTATTATTCGAACAAATTTGAAAACATGGGAAGATTGTTTACCACATGTCGAGTTTGCATATAATAGGAGTGTTCATTCTACTACTAGCTACTCTCCATTTGAAATTGTATATGGTTTTAATCCATTGACTCCTTTGGATATGGTACCTATACCTGTCAATGAGTATGTGAACGTTGATGGTGAACGCAAAGCTGACATGATAAAAAAATTGCATGAGAAGGTACGGCAACATATTGAAAAACGAACTGAGCAATACGCATCCTATGTCAATAAGGGACGAAAGAAGGTGGTGTTTGAACCTGGTGATTAGGTTTGGGTGCATATGCGCAAGGAACGATTCCCAGCTCAGAGGCGTTCAAAGCTACTACCTAGAGGAGATGGTCCCTTCCAAGTTCTAGCACGAATTAATGACAATGCTTATAAGTTGGACCTTCCTGGTGAGTATAATGTGAGTGCCACATTTAACGTTTCTGACCTTTCCCCTTTTGATGTAGGTGATGATTCGAGGGCGAATCCCTTTGAGGAGAGGGGGAATGATGAGAACTATGGAGATAATGGGTGGAAGGTTTCAGAAGATACAAAAAATCCAACACAAGCTAGAGCTTCAATTGATGCAAGAGGTCCATTGCAAATTCCAGAAGGCCCAATAACACGAGCTAGGGCCAGAAAGATCAAAGAAGCACTAAATGGGCTGATTTTGGACATTCAGGCCAACCAGGCTTCAAATGGTGCGAATACAAGTTTTAAAAGAAGCCCAGGCCTATTTAATATAATTGGACTACTTAAATAGGTCAAAATAAGTGATAGCATTCACTCCTAAATAGGAGTTCATTGTATGTGCTGGAAGTAGTCCGAAATCCCTCCAAAATAGGGATTTCTCCTAAATAGGAATTTTGCCTCTTTAGGATTGCTATCTAAGCCTATAAATAGGCACCCCTTGTAAGCTTTGGAGATATACAACTTTGAGTGAAATAAACAGCAAGGGTTTTTTCTCCCTCGGTTCTTTTCAAGAACTAAAGAACTTATCAAGAGGTAATTCTTCTTGTGGCGTTCAAATCGACTTATCACTCCCAATTCCTTCCTTTCCTGGAGTGTGGCGTCCATATCCATCTTGAATACCCTAGGTTCGTCTTCCTTCGAATATTGGGTCTAGGGTTTGTGTCATTCAACTCTGATTTAGCTTTCCTGGTTGTTCTTTGATTCATTGTGTGCGTTGGGTCCCTAAGCCACGTCTTTTTGGGGTTTTCCGCATCAAGTAGAGCTGCAACACTATGTAGAGCTTGAAGACATGGTACACATTGCCATAAAAGTTGAGAGGCAACTTAAGGGAAGGAGCACTTCTGATCATATGCAGAACTTAGGTTCATCTTTTTGGAAGCCGAACTGGGGGAAGAAGGAAGAGAAAATGACTTCTAAGCAAAAAAGCAATTCATATAGACCTAAGACTAGTGGGGGCAGCCTAAAAAGGGGCAAATTTGAAGAAAAACTTGAGAGCACCCACGGAAAAACTAGAGACATCAAATGCTTTAGATGTCTGGGTAGGGGTCATATGGCTTCACAATATCCTAACAAAAGAACCATGTATCTAAAGGAGAATGGTGTCTATGTGCCTGGCAGTAAAGTTAGTGATGAAGACCGAATGCCGCCATTAGATGATGTTAGTGATGTTGATGAAGGGATAAAGTATCTGGAGCATGGTGGAAAGCTTTTAGTAGCAAAGAGAGCCCTTAGTGCGCAAGTTAAGGAGGAGGATGATGCTGAGATTCAGTGGAAAAATATTTTTCATACTTGATGTTTAGTTCAAGATAAACTTTGTTGCTTGATCATCGATGGAGGTAGTTGTACTAATGTAACAAGTATAGAGTTGGTGGAAAAATTGAACTTGCCTACAGCCAAACATCCTAAGCTATATAATTTGCAATGGTTGAATGACAGTGGAGTGGTAAAAGTGACAAAACAAGTTGTGATTCCATTTTTCATTGGTAGATATAAGGACGAATTGTCTTGTGATGTTGTACCTATACAGACCGGGCATTTGTTATTGGGCCAACCTTGGCAATTTGATAGAAAATTTTTGCATGATAGTTACAAGAACTGCTATTCATTGACCATGGATGGAAGACCATTTATATTGGCACTATTGACTCCAAAACAGGTGTATGAAGAGCAAGTGAGACTTTATGAAAGTGAGCAAAAGAGGAGGAGTGAAAAGAAAGAGAGAGTCAAGAGAAAAGAAAGTGCAGGAGGGAAAAAGAAGATAAATGCATTTGAGGGTGCTGAGAACGAGAGTGGTCAGGTTCACAAGAGTGAAGATGAAATAAAACAAGTGAGTATATTTGTAAAAGTAGCAGATGTTAGGGTTGCCTTCCAAGTTAGGCAACAAATGATTTTAATCCTTTACAAGGATTCTTATTTCTCTAACACTAACCTTGATTCATCTTTGCCTAGTACTATTTCATCTTTGTTGCAGGATTATAATGATGTATTCTCTCAGGAGATCCCAGATGGTTTGCCACCAAGGAGAGGGATTGAACATCACATTGATCTTATTCCTGGAGCTTCCATTCCCAATAAGCTAGCGTATAGAAGTAATCCTGAGGAGACAAAGGAGCTTCAGAGACAAGTTGATGAAGAAAGGACATGTAAAGGAGAGCATAAGTCCATGTGCAGTGCCAATGTTGGTTGTGCCAAAGAAAGATAAATCTTGGAGGATGTGTGTCGATTGTAGAGCTATCAACAAAATAACAGTTAAGTATTGACATTCTATACCCAAGCTTGATGATATGCTAGATGAATTACATGGTGCGTGTTACTTCTCTAAAATTGACCTTAAGAGTGGATATCATCAAATTAGGATGAGGGAAGGAGATGAATGGAAAACTGCATTCAAAACCAAGCATTGTTTGTATGAATGGTTAGTTATGCCGTTTGGTTTGACTAATGCACCTAGTACTTTTATGAGATTAATGAATCATATTTTGAGACCTTTCTTAGGAAAGTTTGTTGTGACTTATTTTGATGACATATTAGTATATAGTAGGAATTTGGAAGAGCATGTTGAACATTTGTATTGTGTGCTTGATGTTTTGAGGAACGAGAAATTGTATGCCAATATAAAGTAATGCGACTTTTGCAAGGATCATGTCATTTTTTTGGGTTATGTTGTGTCTGCTCATAGCATAGAGGTTGATAAAGATAAGATTAAGGCAATTCAAGAATGACCTATAACTAAGAGTGTGAGTGATGTGAGGAGTTTCCATGGTTTGTCTAGCTTTTATAGGAGGTTCATTAAGGATTTTAGTACCATAGCTGCACCATTGATTGAGGTGGTCAAAAAGAGTGTGAGTTTCAAGTGGAGTAAAGAACAACAAGATACCTTTGGTTTACTTAAGTCTAAGTTGTTTAGTGCACCACTTTTTGCTTTGCCTGATTTTTCTAAGATTTTTGAAATTAAATGTGATGCATCGGGCATTGGGATTGGGGGAGTTCTCATGCAAGAGAAACAACCTATTGCATTTTTTAGTGAGAAGTTGAGTGGGTCAACATTGAATTTTCCAACTTATGATAAAGAAATGTATGCACTTGTTAGGATTTTAGAAACGTGGCAGCATTATATTTGGCCTAAGGAGTTTGTAATTCACACTGATCATGAGTTTTTAAAATACTTAAAGGGGTAAGGTAAGTTGAATAGGAGACATGCAAAATGGGTTGAATTTATCGAAACTTTTCCTTATGTAATTCAATACAAATCAGGTAAGGAAAATGTTGTTGCTGATGCATTGTCACGTAGGTACACGCTGATTAGCACTTTGAGTGTTAAGTTGTTGGGGTTTGAGCACATTATTGAATTGTATGCTAATGATGTTGACTTTAGTATTGTATATGCTTCATGTGAGAAAACTGCATTTGGTAAATTTTATAGATATGACGGGTATTTGTTTCGAACAGATAAGTTTTGTATTCCACAAGAGTCTCTCAGAGCATTACTTGTGAGAGAAGATCATGGGTGTGGTTTAATGGGACCCTTTGGCATTCGAAAGACTTTTGATGTTTTCAATGAACATTTTTTCTGGCCACATTTGAAAAGGGATGTTGAAAAGGCCTCAAGTGTATTACATGTAAACAAGTGAAGTCTAGAGTTTTACCCCATGGTAAGTATATGCCCTTAGAAATTCCTTGTAAACCTTGGACCAACATTTCTATGGATTTTATTCTTGGGTTACCTAGGTCTAACAAGGGCCGAAATTATATTCTTGTTGTAGTTGACAGGTTCTCAAAGATGGCGCATTTAATTGCTTACACCAAAACGGATGATGCCACACACATTGCAGACTTATTTTTTAAAGAGATTGTTTGCCAACATAGAGTGCCGAAGAGTATTGTGTCAGACTGAGATGCAAAATTTTTGAGCCATTTTCGGAAAACATTATGGGGTAAGTTTGGAACAAAGTTGTTGTTTTCTACAACTTGCCATCCACAAACTGATGGACAAACTGAGATAGTAAATCAAACTCTGGGTACATTGTTGCGTGCTGTTATTGGTAAGAACTCTAGAACCTGGGAAGAATGTTTGGCTTTTCTAGAGTTTGCCTATAATCTTGTTGTTCATAGTGCTACAGGTTATTCTCCTTTCGAGTTTGTTTATGGTTTTAATCCATTGTCAACTTTGGATTTAGTACCATTGCCTATACAGGACAGGGTTAATTTAGATGGGAAAAAGAAGGCGGAAGTGGTTAGGCAATTTCATGAGAAAGCTAGGCTTAACATTGAGAGAAGAACCAAACAATATGAAATGCAAGCCAACAAAGGTCGCAAACATATAACTTTTGAACCTGGTGATTGGGTTTGGGTACATTTGCGGAAGGATAAATTTCCTAAGCAAAGGAAATCAAAATTGCAATCAAGGGGAGATGGTCCTTTTCAAGTAGTAGCAAGAGTCAACGATAATGTATATAAAATTGACTTGCCAGGTGAGTATAATGTGAGTGCAACATTTAATGTTTCTAACCTTTCTCCTTTTCTCTTTGATGATGTAGGTGCTGATTTGAGGACAAATCATTTTGAGGAGAGCGGGAATGATGGAAACCATATTGTACCATCTTAAATCGACAAGGGAGTAGATACTTTGCAAAACCTTGGAGGACTAATGACAAGGGCAAGGCCAAAGAAAATAAAGGAAGCTCTCAATAACTTGTTGTGCGACATTTACTATCAGGAAGTTGCCAAGTACGAGTTAAGGAGGATGGAGTCTTCACCAGGTCTTGCGAATGTGTCATCTGTGGGGGAATTTGGGAACCATGGCCTTTGGAAGGAAGTTGGATTTGAGAGCCCATGATTGGGCCTTTAAGTGGGTTATTTCCATAGGTTTTTATTATTATTTAGTGGGTTAGACGAAATTCCTTATTAAGTCCAGCTTATTTAGTGGGTTAGACAAATTTCCTTTTTAAGCCCAACTTATTAGTTAGGATTTCTGAGAGTTAGCATATAAAAAGGGCAAAAAAGGTGGCTAGGAGAAGCAGACCCATTTTCATTAGTGTATGTGCTATTTTCTTTAGTTATTTGAGAACTAATTCTGAACTTTCATACTTGCATGTGTTGGTTCACTAGATTTATCTTTTTCAACGTTGTTGTTGCTAGGAGTGGCGTCTAAATCTTATAGTTCTGGTTTTTGGTTGTTTATAATCATTGGGTCAGAACTCCAAATCCCTTAACCTTTGTTAGAACTATCCTATACCAACATTGGTGTTGGGTTCCATTTACATATAAACGGAGTTCGTATCACCTATCACTTTTAAAAACATTGCTCACTTAGTTTTGTAAGGTTAGAGATGAACTTGGCTAATCCTTTAACTAAACCACTAGGCAAAAAGTAGTGAAAAATACATTGAAGGAAATGAGATTAATGTTCATAAAAAATGGTCAAAAGTGATAAGAACTCAACTTATGTGATATAAGATCTCTTAAAGTAGGTTCATATAGATAATAACAAGTCACTGATTAACAAGTCACTCTTATGAAAATAAACCAAGCGTGCATATAGTCTTACAGTACCTAACCGTGTCAAATAACATTGTCTCAAAGAATATAATATAGAGGTAAATTCACTAATATTCATTAAGAAATTATGATTCATAGCAATTCTTATTTCTTAATAGTTTTGAATATCAAAGTTTGTATGTCTTAATCTTTGGTTTATAGTCCAAAGGCATCCATAATAATGTATTATATTCTCACTAAAACTTAACAAAGTTCACTCTTTTAAAATATGTAGGGTAATATTAGAAATAAAGGTATTTTAAAAGCCTTTTATCTCATATTAAAATGAAACTCTTGTTCTACATATTTATAAGACAATACTTATCTTATAACTTGTAAAAGAAAAGACTTAAAGAAGGACTCGAGCATGTGTAAGTAGCCCAAATTCATACCAAATATGGGAGGCCCAATGTGACCCTACATAACCTAAAACATTTTCAAATACTTCAAATTTTGTTGGTGAAATTAGTCATTGTTTAGCTAACCATTTTAGGCTATTGAAAAACAAGTTGTTAGAGCAATAAATTACCAACTATAACTATTAGCCATTATCTTCCTCTTTAATATTCATCTTTATAAGACGTTAAACTATAAATAATATAAAAAAAACTTCTTTTCTTTTAGAAAAACAACAAGAGCATTCTCTTATTTTCCTTCTACCTTAATCATTGAAAATTGTTGGGTTTAACAATCTAGTACTATTTTTGTTACCTTGTAAGGTGCATACTAGTTAGAAGATCTATCGTATCTTATGAGAATAGTCACTATAACCTATTGCATTGTGACAACACATTTACAAAGACAATTATCCTTAAGGACAATGCTTTTACATACTTCAAATTAATATTCTTTTATACATATATCTTTTGCATCCATTTATAATCCTTTTTGTATTTTTGTTGACAACTTTATCTCTTATTTTTTTTTCTTCTTTTATTTTATTTTTTTTTGGTTTCAGCAATAGTCTTATTTTTTGACTTGACTCTTTTTAGCAATAATAGGTTAGATTCAACAACTTTTTCATGACTTAATAATTAAATATCAATTACAAAATGCATAAATTAATGATGCGCTTTCGATAGATTTAATGCCTTTTAGTAGTGATGGTAAGTGTCACATGGACAATTTCTTGCTATAAATTTATGTCTTGTAATGGTATTAAGTCTCCATTAGTCTTGGCCAACATTTACACATATACATACATACTAGATAAAAGTCAATCACACATAAGATTCTACACAAAGGAGCAAGAACATATTTATGAGAATTTTTTGAACCTTTTATTACCATAGTGTTGTTATCAAGCCTTCATTGGACTGAACAAAGGCTATAGTTAAGTGTCGATAATTGTCTCTTAATTATTTGGGCAGATTGTCTTAACCAATGATTTGTCCCATCTACTTAGTCATATTTGTAGGAGACATTATCAATTATTGTGTTTGATTTTGCAAATAAAATGTTGTATAAACCATACTTTGCCCAGTATATGTTTAGCCAACTACTTATAAGTAACCTAAAGTGTATGACATGTCATTTGCATCTACTTGCCAACTAGATCATATGCGTAGCTAGCCAACTAGTTAGAGTGCATTGTCATAGTCATGTGCCAATTTATTGTTGGCCAATGCCTTAGCAACTCTATAGCTCACATTTTGCTTACTTAGTATGTTTGGCTCTTACCTTTAACTAATTTTTGATTCATTTTTTGGCTAAGCTTTTGCCAACTATGGTGTGAGACAAGTACCTCTCCATTAAAAAGCATTATAGATTATGATTGTTTGGTGAGAGGAGACACTAATATGTATTAGCCATCATATTGCCATCACCTTATTTATTTCAAGTGCTTAGCTCACACTTCATGCACATGCTAAGCAATTGATGTAAGGTTTTACCAATTGGTTACACATTCATGCTAACTTACTCAAAAGGCTAAAAGTAGGTATGGTGGCACAACTATTTAAGATTTGTCTTTAAGGAGAAAAATAGAGTTGGCTATTTTATAAAAGAGGATAAAATACCAAACTCACATGATTTTGATGTTTAAAATTAGCGAAAGTTGTATAAATTGAATTCATATGTTTCAACCTATTACTAGAGATACATTTGCTATTTTTGTATCTATGGTGACTTTCAAGTCGGCATTTAATACTAGTTGAAAGATCATAAGCCGTTATTGAAGTAGGCTCTAGAAGCAGTTATGTGTAGGCAAATTAGGTTATAGGTTGCTTAAAATAGGTGTTAGTAGTTTAATTTAATTTTCATTTTATTATTATATTCATTTTTTGAAGTTTACTTATTAGTTTTTCTTGTTATTAAACTAATATAGTTAGAATTATGGAAAAATTGATAAAATGTATTTTAAATAAAGATCTTAGCTTACATGTATAATTGGATCAAAGACTTTATATGTTTTTAAAATTTATTTCATGCTACATTTTTTACTTCTTATTATTACATTACTACAAATCAATAACTTAAATATGCTAGAACTAGTGACATCTTCTACATATCTTACGGTGTCATTTTGAACTTATACTTATTATTTTGAGTTTTAAAATTTATTAGTAAAATTATTTTATTAATGTAAAAAAGGAGAATAATAGATAAGAAAGACTTAATACTTTAAAAGATAGACTTGTGTTTTATTTATATTAAAACAATAAAAAAAAGACATTCATACCTTTTAACTCTTTCTCAAAATGGTGCATATATATCATATGTCCCAAATTATTATAAATATAACTAGCCTATAAACTACTTAAAGATTGGGTAAACAAAATAACTAATTGATCTACTAACTTTGCATGCTTTGTCTCAATAATCTTTTGCAAAAGTTTCTCATGAGCAAAATGATAATCAATTTCAATATACTTTGTCCTCTCATGAAAAATTAGATTATAGGGAATATGAATGACAACTACGTTGCCATATGTCAAATTTATAGGTTATGAATGAGCAATCCCAAGTTCAAGCAATATAATTGTTATCTAGATTAACTCATAAGTGGTATGAGTCATTTTCTTATATTCAGATTATATGTTAGATATGGCAACAACTTGCTATTTATCTTTTCAAGAAACCAAATTATGTCTTACAATGATACAATATTCAATTGTTGACTTTTTACAAGATGGTAATCTTGTCCAATTAGCAACATTGTAGTCTTTAATTTCAATATGGTAGTAACTTTGATACAATAAATCTTAACTTGGAGCACCTTTGAGATAGTTGAAAAATTGCATCACATATTCCTAAATTGGTTATAGGTGCTTTGAGAAATTGACTTATCATAGTCACTACAAAGGAGAGTTATAAGGCCTTGTGATAAAAAAAAGTTTAACTTGCCAACTATCCTTGGATCTCATATCTCCTTTAATCTTCAAGAAACTCTCCTTGACTTATGCAAAAGTTTGGTATTATAATTCATAAGATTGTTGAAGAGTTTTTAGGCCCTAACATTCTAGTCTCACTTAATAAGTTAAAAGCATTTTTTTTTTCTTTTTTTAGACAAGGAAAAACTAAGTTGTGATTTAAACACCTAGAACCCTAAAAAAATATTTCAATGGCTCCAAGCAATTTTTTTAGTTTGGGTACCTAGTATGTAAAAAGTTATTTAACTCTTAAATTCCCTTAGCATCATTACTTTTAACTATAATATCATTCATATTTATAATTTGTAATATTTTATTTGCAATAAAATGCTTGTAAAAGACTATATGTTTAGCTTTATATCATTGAAGACTAAATTCCATAACTCAAGTGCTAAGTCTACCAAACCACGCATAAGGAGACTACTTCAAGCCATATTATGACTTCTTTAATTAAAAAGCCAACCTAGACTCACCCTAAGTAATAAACAAGGAGTTCACTACACATACATTTCACCATAAAGTTCATTATGTAAGAAAGTATTTTTAATGTCTAACTAATATCAAACCCAATTATAAATAGTAACTAAGAAGAGAGAGATTTTGATTGAGGCAAGCTTGGTTATAGGAGAGAATTTCTCTTAATAGTTAAGGCTAGGTATTTAAATGTATCCTTCAGCCACCAAATGAGTCTTTGACTTTGATAAGTCAATTGAGCCATTTGGACAATCTTTCATAGTATACAACTAATGACAATAAACAACAAATTTGTTATGCAAAAGAGGAACAACCTTATGGGTGTCATTTTGTTACAATGCAATCATTTCTTTTTCCATTACTCTCTTTCACCCATAGTAACACTAAGCTTTAGAAACATAGTTGTGTATATTAATATAAGACAACAAAGTAACAAAAGCCTAATGTGAAGGGAAAAAGAGATCAAATGAGATATAATTAAAGATAAGATGATATGTGCATTGTTCGAGGCCTTTTAAAAATGAAACAAAGTGATCAAAGTTAGCATCAAAAGAGAGTATGAGAGTTGAATTTCAAAACAAATGGTCAACAAGAAGAGCATTAGAGTTTATAAGCAATTGTACCTTACAATGAGTTTAAGCTTGTAAATTAAGACAAGACAAACAATCAAATAAAATTAATGGAGGTGAAGATGCAAATAAAGGTAGCCCATAAAAATAGGAAAAAAAAGTGTTAGAGATTAAACAATATCGCATATAGAAGGTGACTTGAATCATGAGGTGCTTATTTGAAGAAAATGACGTTAGCAAATATAAAGAAATTATGTAAAAGAGGATTGTAACAATAATAACCTTTTGTGTTCAAAAATAACTTAAAAAAGATACACTAAATTGCATGAGAATTCAACTTGTCAATACTTAGACTAAGCCAATGAAGAAAATATTCACATCTATTTATATGTAGAGGTAATGAATACAAACATTTTGAGGAAATAAAACTCTTTAAAGGAACTAGTAATTGAGCAAAAATGATGGTTGACAATTAAATGAAAAACAATTAATAAGAACAACATCACTATAGAACAATTTGAAAACTTGTATGCATATTAAAAAGGTTTATGTAATTTTTATTATATGCCTATTCTTTCTTTTAACAACACCATTATATTATGGAATATAAAAATAAGATGATCAATAAATAATACTAAAATTAGCCATGAAGTCTTTAAAAAGATTAGAAATATATTTAGTGGCATTATTACTATAAGTATGTGAATTTATAAATCAAACTAGGTTTTAATTTTAGTAGAAAAGTATGAAAAATAAAGAATAACTCAGATTAATTTTTCATTAAATAAAGTTGTATTATTCTAGAATAATCGTCTACTAGGTTTTAATTTTATGGTTCCTGCACCATTTTTACTAGTTGTTGAATCTTCAATTAAAGTAATTTTGGACAATGTATTGGAGTATTGTAAGTTAGAAAAATTATTGGATGTACCTAAACTATGATTTGTAATTTCATAATCGATAATCTAAGGCTTTAACGTGGAAGCATTGGAGGAGAGTCCAACTATTGGAGTACCTTTCTAGGTCATAGATGCATTAAGAAGAGATGCATTATGGATTGCCTTATACTTGAGTAGTTTAGAATACTCCTCATCTAACACCGTTACATGATTGTGATCAGTTTTAATATTTTGGTTTACAAATCTTAATGAACTATTCTTCACAATATAGAGGTGATAACATTTGCCCACCAAAATTTCGCAAGTCCCTCTTGTGTAGTTATCAAGTATATAATGAATACAATGTCAAGGTAAGCCTTTAATAATTCCCCCTCTTTGAACACCATGACTATGACTACTAGAGTAACCTTCATCTTTATAGAACAAAACACTATTATCATTAAATGATTAAGTGACAAGAAAAGATTTATCAATTATACGCATACTATTATACTAAGAATTATATCATGTAGATATTCTTAAAATTAGAAAATATTTATTTGCAACAGATGAAAATTTTATCCCTTTCATGATCACTCTTGCACTCTATCTTTTCTAGTAGAAAAGGGTGAAAATGAATTTTTTAAGAAGATGCTATTTTTTTGTCGAGCTTAAATTGGGTTATAATGCCCATTTACAAGATCAACATTTTAAAATATGATAAGCTTTGGAATCTAAGCCCAGTTAATTGGGTTTTCTTTTTCTCTCTTTTTTAAAAATTAGATTTTTAATTTTAATTAAATTAAAATTTTAAATAATTTTATTCTTGTACTTTTTATTTAGTGATAATTAAATTTTTTTTCATATGTTTTATATATTAAGTTAGATAAGTATAATTATTTTTGAACTAGAAAAGACAAAATTTTTTATTTTATTTTTTCTCTTACATTTAGTTTTATCATTTTTGACTGTTTTAACAATGTAACTTGCACAACAAATCCAAAAGCAAGAAAAAAAAAAAGGGTTCGGCCAAGAAGGGCAAAGCCAAGAGACGCTTGAAACATTTCTTGCCAATCTTCTGCGCACGAGTTTAGTAAACCCGACTAAACTGCAGAGAAAGAGGAGAAAGCCACATCCGACTAGGATACGAGAATCATCAAATTTTTTGAAGCACATAAAAAGCATCAGAATAATTATTCACCTATTTAAGGTTTGGATTCTAATTCAGTGTTGATGAAAAGTTGTTCAAAGAGAAAAAAAAAAAAAACAGCGTACCAGACCAAATGGAATCTCAGATTCATGACAAATATTATTTGGCCATTATAAAAGCAAACGAAGGCTACATGGTACTAAAAAAGGAAGTGGGCTTGGAGGCGTTGGGATGTCCACCGTCCCTTCCAACATCAACAGAACCTTCTTCATGGAAGGACGCAGAGATGGCTCATCGAGAGTGCACCAAATTCCCACTTTTACCATCCAGTCTAATTGTCTCCTGTCCACTTCTTCTTCACCCACTAGCTTTTCCAATTCCCCAGCCTCAAAACAATTGTAAACCCATTCTTCAAGAATGGCCTCTGTTTCAGGGAGACTATGATCCACATTCCTACGTCCACATATGATCTCCAACAACACAACCACAAAGCTATAAACATCTGCTTTAGCTGTCACAGGCAGGTTGCGATGCCATTCTGGTGCTACATACCTTCTTGTTCCTCTAATAGCCGTGAACGTTTTGGACTGGTCTGGCTTCATCAACTTTGCCAATCCAAAATCTGATATTTTCGGACACCTATGCTCATCCATTAGTATGTTTTGAGGTTTTATATCCCAATGGATGATTTGTGTCTCACACTCTTCATGCAAATATAGAATCCCACGTGCTATATTGCGAGCAATCTCTAATCTCTCAGTGAAGTTTAGTTTTTTCTCTGGCAAAAACAGTACATCAGCAAGGGAGCCATTGCTCATGTACTGGTATAACAAGAGCTTGTTTGGTCCATCTATGCAATAACCAAATGATACGAACTCCATTTATATGTAAACGGAACCCAACACTAATGTTGGCATAGGATCGTTCTAACACAGGTTAAGGGATTTGGAGTTCTGACCCAATGATTATAAACAACCAAGAACCAGAACTATAAGATTCAGACGCCATTCCTAACAACAACAACGTTGAAGAAGATAAGTCTAGTAAACCAACACACGTAAGTATGAAAGTTCAAAATTAGTTCTTAAAGAACCAGAGAAAATAGCTCATACACTCATGAAAACAGGTTTGCCTCCCCCAGCCACCCTTTTTGCCCTTTTTATATGCTAACTCCCAGAAACTCTAACTAATAAGTTGGTCTTAATAAGGGAATTCGTCCAACCCACTAAATAAACTGGGCTTAATAAGGAATTTCATTCAACCCACTAAATAAGCTGGGCTTAATAAGGAATTTCGTCCAGCCCACTAAATAATAGTAAAAACACATGAAAATAACCCACTTAAATGCCCAATCATGGGCTCTCAAATCCAACTTCCTTCCTAAGGCCATGGTTCATAAATTACTCCATAGATGACACATTCATAAGCCCTGGTAAAGACTCCATCCTCCTTAACTCGTACTTGGCAATTTCCTGATAGTAAATGTCACACAGTAGGTTGTTGAGAGCTTCCTTTATTTTCTTTGACCTTGCCCTTGTCATTGGTCCTCCAAGGTTTTGCAAAGTATCTACTCCCTTGTCGATTTGAGTTGGTAGAATATGGTTTCCATCATTCCCGCTCTCCTCGAAATGATTTGTCCTCAAATTAGCATCTACATCATCAAAGAGAAAAGGAGAAAGGTCAGAAACATTAAATGCTGCACTCACATTATACTCACCTGGAAAGTCAAGTTTATATGCATTATCGTTGACTCTTGCCACCACTTGAAAAGGACCATCTCCCCTTGGTTGCAACTTTGATTTCCTTTGCTTAGGAAATCTATCCTTCCACAAATGTACCCAAACCCAATCACCAGGTTCAAAAGTGATATGCTTGCGACTTTTGTTGGCTTGTGTTTCATATTGTTTGGTTCTTTTCTCAATGTTAAGCCTAACTTTCTCATGAAGTTGTCTACCACTTCTGCCTTCTTTTTCCCATCTAAATTAACCCTGTCCTATATAGACAATGGTACTAAATCCAAAGGCGACAATGGATTAAAACCATAAACAAGCTCGAAAGGAGAATAACCTGTAGCACTATGAACATCACGTTCATAGGCAAAATCCACAAAAGGCAAACATTCTTCTCAGGTTCTCGAGATCTTACCAATAACGGCACACAACAATGTACCAAGAGTTTGATTTACTACCTCAGTTTGTCCATTAGTTTGTGGATGGCAAGTTGTAGAAAACAACAACTTTGTTCCAAGCTTACCCCACAATGTTTTCCAAAAATGGCTCAAAAATTTTGCATCATGATCTGACACAATTAGGCTTATGCTCTCCTTTACATGTCCCTTCTTCATCAACTCATCAACTTGCCTTTGAAGCTCCTTTGTCTCCTTAGGATTACTTCTATACGCTGGCTTATTGGGAATGGGAGCTCCAGGAATAAGATCAATGTGATGTTCAATCCCTCTCCTTGGTGGCAAACCATCTGGGATCTCCTGAGGGAACACATCATTATAATCCTGCAACAAAGATGAAATAGCACTAGGCAAAGATGAATCAAGGTTAGTGTTAGAGAAATAAGAATCCTTGTAAAGGATTAAGATCATTTATTGCCTAGCCTGGAAGGCAACCCTAACATCTGCTCTTTTTGCAAACACACTCACTTGTTTTCTTTTATCTTCACTCTTGTGAACCTAACCACTCTTTTACTCAGCACTCTCAAATGCATTTATCTTCTTTTTCCCTCCTACACTTTCTTTTCTCTCAACTCTCTCTTTCTTTTCGCTCCTTCTCTTTTGCTCACTTTTATAAAGTCTCACTTGGTCTTCATACACTTGTTTTGGAGTCAATAGTGCCAGTGTAAATGGTCTTCCATCCATGGTGAATGAATAGCGGTTCTTGTAACCATCATGCAAAACTTTTCTATCAAATTGCCAAGGACGGCCTAATAACAAATGTTTGGTTTGCATAGGTACAATATCACAAGACAATTCGTCCTTATATCTACCAATGGAAAATGGAACCACAACTTGTTTAGTCACTTTTACCACTCCACTATCATTCAACCATTGGAAATTATATGGCCTAGGATGTTTGGTTGTAGGCAAGTTCAATTTTTCCATCAACTCTGTACTTGCTATATTAGTGCAACTACCTCTATTGATTATCAAGCAATAGAGTCTATCTTGAACTAAACATCGAGTATGGAAAATATTTTCCCGCTGAATCTCAGCATCATTCTTCTCCTTAACCTACGCACTAAGGGCTTTCCTTGCTACTAAAAGCCTTCCACCATACTCCGGATACTCTATCCCTTCATCAACATCACTAGCATCCTCTAATGGTGGCATTTGGTATTCATCACTAACATCTCTGCTAGACACATAATCACCATTCTCCTTAAGGTACATGGTTCTCTTGTTAGGACATTTTGAAGCCACATGACCCCTACCCAGACATATGTCTCTAGCTTTTCCTTGGGTGCCCTCAAGTTTTTCTTCAATTTTGCCCCTTTCCAGGCTGCCCCCACTAGTCTTGGGTCTATGTGAATTGCCTTTTTGCATAGAAGTCATCTTCTCTTCCTTCTTCCCCCAGTTTGGCTTCCAAAAAGATGAACCTAAGTTCTACTTATGACCAGAAGTGCTCCTTCCCTTAAGTTGCCTTTCAGCTTTCATGGCAATGTGTACCATGTCTTCAAGCTCTACATAGTGTTGTAGCTTTACCACATCAGCTATACTCCTATTCAACCCTTGGAGGAACCTAGCCATGGTTACCTCCCTATCCTCCAGCACATTTGCCCTAACCACAGCAATTTCCATTTCCTTATGATACTCTTCCACACTCTTGGAACCTTGTGTAAGGCTCTGCAACTTATTATACAAATCCCTATAATAAGAGCTGTGAACAAATCTCCTTCTCATCACAGTCTTCAACTCATTCCAAGTTTCTATGGTTCTCTCAAAATTCCTTCTCCTTGTGGTAACTTGCTGGTCCCACCATACTATAGCATAATCAGTGAACTCTACCATAGCTAACTTCACCTTCTTCTCCTCAGAGAAGTTATGGCAATCATATATTAGTTCTACCCTTCGTTCCCAATCCAAATAGACATCAGGGTCAGCTTTCCCTTGGAAAGAAGGTATTTTCATTTTAATACTACTAAGATTTTTGTCTACTCCTTCCTCCCCTCTATTTCTGTTATCCCAACCTCCATTGTACCTATCATAAACATTTCCATTGCCTCTAGCTCCTCTACCATTCCTATTACCACATCCTCCTCTAAAACCACCTCTGAAGTTTCTACTAGCATTATCACCATCATTATAATAATCATCACCATCTTCACCAAGGTCATGTTCAAATTTCTCCTTCATGACCCTCCCAGCTGGCCTCTTAGGATTGAGACTTGATTCCCCTTCTATTTGATCCATCCTATCTCAAACTTCCTAAAGTGCTTGGTCAATCCTCTCAAACTTATGTTCTAAGAATTTCATAAGCAATTTGAAATCTGGAACAACTACTTCCTCCTCTCCATGTGGGAAATTGCCTTCTTTATCATTAGACATCGTACATGCAAGATTATTAGTAAATAAAGAATATGCCTCACAAAACTCACTCCCTTGCATGTTTGCTCTCCACTCAACTACAGTAGTCCTCAACTCTTGTGTTTCACACAATAAATTGCAAAACTCTAAGTGCTCTTTCAGTAGTCCCAAGCAAACTAAATTCAGAACAAACAAAACTTGAATATATCAATCCTAGACCAACCTCTTCAGAGAAGTGACAGGACCAAGAAGATGGGTAATAAAGTAAACAGAATGACAAGAAATTCAATGATATTAGTAGTGCAATTGGACAACAATCAATTATCAAATATAATTGAGTAAATGACCAATTAAGCAATGAACCCGTTTTTTTTTTTTTTCAATTAACTAATGGGTATTTTTGTGGAAGGAACAAATATTAGAAAAGAAACCCACAAAATACACGATTTTGTTTATATTTTTTTTTTGCGTTTTTCTTTTTTTCTCTTTTTGATTATTCAACCAACATCGAAGAATAGATGAAAGATATGATAATAATAATATAACTAACCTGAGTTAAAGCCAAGGCTCTGATACCAAATGATACGGACTCCGTTTATATGTAAACAGAACCCAACACCAATGTTGGTATAGGATTGTTCTAACACACGTTAAGGGATTTGGAGTTCTGATGGGATCCGGTGCATTAGTGTTGGTATGATCGCACCGTAACTAAGCTGGTCTTAATAAGGGAATTCGTCTAACCCACTAAATAAGCTGGGTTTAATAGGGAATTTCGTCTAGCCCACTAAATAATAGTAAAAACACATGAAAATAGCCCACTTAAAGGCCTAATCATGGGCTCTCAAATCCAACTTCCTTCCTAAGGCCATGGTTCGCAAATTCCTCCACAGATGACACATTCGCAAGCCTTGGTGAAAACTCCATCCTCCTTAACTTGTACTTGGCAACTTCCCGATAGTAAATGTCACACAACAGGTTCTTGAGAGCTTCCTTTATTTTCTTTGACCTTGCCTTTGTCATTGGTCCTCTAAGGTTTTGCAAAGTATCTACTCCCTTGTCGGTTTGAGTTGGTACAATATGGTTTCCATCACCAAGCAAGCAAACTAAGTTCCATGATGGGTTTTCACAATAACCTTAATCTTAGTCTCAAATTCTCATTCCCCTTCGTCTAAAACTTGATCAAGTCTCTTGACAGCGACCAACTTCTGACTTTCTGATATCAGCCCTTAATAAACTGTACCAAAGGAACCTCTGCCGATCTCTTCCTGAAAGCCATTGGTCACATCTTCTAGTTTTGCATAGGTGAATGATCGAATGGAAACTTGCTCATACCATTGGACATTGTCGTTGTCAATGGTTTTATAAGCTTGTAAATGCCAACTGTGAACGACTAGTGCAAAAATTGCCAGCATAACGAGGACAGAGGAAACACATGAAACACTGGCAATTAAGATTTCTATCTTGATATTTTTCCTCGTGGTTCTCTTGTCTCGAGGCTCAATTCGGTCTATGCTAGGGTCAGAGATTGATATTGGCGTACCCACCTTTATAAAAGCTATGTTTGAATCATTTGTATCTCTTCTCTCAAATTTCAAAGGGAGCTTTTTCTTTTTGCATTGCGCATCTTTGTAAAATACCGCTTCACAGTTGCAGTCCTCTTGGCAGGCTTCCTTGTAGTCTTCTTTGCTTGCTTACAAGAGAGTTGAGTATGAATTTTCTTCCCAAACGGTAAAGGCCAGCTCTTGAATGCTGTATTTGGTGTTGACATTCTTTTCTTTGAAACTTTCAGCGACGAAAACCCTCTCACAGCTAGAAGACCAAATTCCTTGTTCTACATAGGAAAATCTTGGAAGACAATTGCATGGGGTTCCAAATCGTTTAACACACAATAACTATTAAGACCACACAATCCCATTGGGCTGCATTTGTTTCCAGTGGAAGACCAAGCAATTGGCCAATTGCCATTCTGTGATAGATTATATGAATAGAACCTAAAAATGCCATTTGCATCCATTTTTGCCAAATAACTCATTTGAGGGATTCCCTCCCAGATTGAGATCTCCAATGTCAATGCCTATGGCATTGAGTAAGTATAAATGGCCATCATTATACAAACTTCATTTATATGTAAATAAAACTTAATACCAATGTTAGTATAGGATTAAGGGATTTGAAGTTTTGACCTAATGATTATAAACAACTAAAAATTCAAAATTAATTCTCAAAGAATCAGAGAAAATAATTAATACACTCAAAAAAACGGGTCTACCTCATCCAATTACCCTTTTTGCCTTTTTTATATACTAACTCTAAAAACCCTAACTAATAAATTGGATTTAATAAAAAAATTTGTCCAACACACTAAATAATAATAAAAATCCATGGAAATAACCCATTTAAAGTCTCAATTATGGGCTTTAAAATCTAACTTCCTTCCCAAGGCCATGGTTCTCAAATTCCTCCACAGATGACACATTCGCAAGCTCTAATGATGCTTCTATCATCTCTAACTCGTACTTGGCAACTTCCTGATTGTAAATGTCATGCAATAAATTGTTAAAAACTTCCTTTATTTTCTTTGATCTCACCCTTGTCATTGGTCATCCAAGATTTTACAATGTATCAACTCTCTTGTTAATTTGAGTTGATACAATATGACTTTCATCATTCCCACTCTCCTCAAAATGATTTGTTCTCAAATTAGTGCTTAAGTCATCAAAGATAAAAGGAGAAAAGTCAAAAACATTAAATGTTACACTTACATTATATTCATTTGACAAATCAAGTTTATTGCATTATCATTGACTTTTACTACCACTTGAAAAGGACCATCTCTCCTTGGTTGCAACTTTGATTTCCTTTACATAGAAAATCTATACTTCTGTAAATGTATCCAAACCTAATCACCAAGTTCAAAAGTGATATCCCTACGACCTTTGTCAGCTCGTGTTTCATATTATTTGGTTCTTCTCTCAATGTTAAGCCTAACTTTCTCAAGAAATTGCCTAACCACTTCTGTCATTTTTTTTTCCATCTAAATTAATCCTATCTTGTATAGGCAATGGTACTAAATCCAAAAGTGATAATGGATTAAAATTATAAACAAGTTCAAAAGAAAAATAACCTGTAGCACTATGAACAATACGATTATAGACAAATTTTATAAAAGGCAAATATTCTTCCCAGGTTTTAAAGTTCCTATTAATAACAACCCACAACATTGTATCAAGAGTTTGATTTACTACCTTAGTTTGTCTATCGGTTTGTGGATGATAAGTTGTAGAAAACAACAACTTCGTTCCAAGTTTACCTTACAATGTTTTCCAAAAATGGTTCAAAAATTTTACATCACAGTCTAGCACAATACCCTTTGGCAGTCCATATAAGCGAACAATCTCTCTAAAAAAATAAGTTTGTAACATGTGTGGTATCATCCATTTTGTTGCAAGCAATGAAATGCACCATCTTTGAGAACTTGTTAACTATAACAATAATACAATCTTAGCTCTTCTTAGACCTAGGTAACTCAAGAATAAAATCCATAGAAATATTGGTCCAAGGTTTACAAGGAATTTCTAAGGGCATATACTTACCATGGGGCAACACTCTAAACTTAGCTTGTTTACAGATAATACACTTAGCATAGACTCTTTCAATATCTCTTTTCATATATGGCCAGAAAAAATGTTCATTTAAAACATCAAAAGTTTTTTAAATGCTAAAGTGTCTCATTAAATCACCCTTATGAGTTTCTCTCACAAGTAATGCTCTCATAGACCTTTAAGAAATACAAAACTTATTTACTCTAAACAAATACCCCTCATATCTATAGAATTTACCAAAGACAACTTTCTCACATATAATATATACGTTACTAATGTCAACATCATTAGCATTCAATTCAATAATGTACTCAAACCCTAGCAACTTAACGCTCAAATTGCCAATCAATGTGTACCTACGAGACAATGCATTAACAATAGCATTTTCCTTACCTAATTTGTATTGAATTATATAAGGAAAAGTTTCAATAAATTCAACCCATTTTGTATGTTTCCTATTCAACTTATCTTGCCCTTTTAAGTACTTTAAAAACTTGTGATCAATATAAATTGCAATCTCCTTGGGCCAAAAGTAATACTGCCATGTTTCTAAAATTCTAACAAGTGCATACATTTCTTTATCATAAGTTGGATAATTCAATGTTGCCCCACTCAACTTCTCATTAAAGAATGCAATAGGACAATTTTCTTGTATGAGAACTCCCCCAATCCCAATGCCCGCTACATCACATTCATTTTCAAAGATCTTAGCAAAATCAAGCAAAGCAAGAAGTGGTGCATTACATAACTTAGACTTAAGCAAATCAAGCATGAGTCCATGTGTAGTGCCAGTGTTGCTTGTGCCAAAGAAAGATGGATCTTGGAGAATGTCTATCGATTGTAGAGCTATCAACAAAATAATAGTTAAGTATCGACATCCTATACCTAGGCTTGATGATATGCTAGATGAATTACATGGTGCGTGTTACTTCTCTAAAATTGACCTTAAGAGTTGATATCATCAAATTAGGATGAGGGAAGGAGATGAATGGAAAACTGCATTCAAAACCAAGCATGGTTTATATGAATGGTTAGTTATGCCGTTTGGTTTGACTAATGCACCTAGTACTTTTATGAGATTAATGAATCATATTTTGAGGCCTTTCTTAGGAAAGTTTGTTGTGGCTTATTTTGATGACATATTAGTATATAGTAGGAATTTGGAAGAGCATGTTGAACATTTGCATTATGTGCTTGATGTTTTGAGGAACGAGAAATTGTATGCCAATATGAAAAAATGCAACTTTTGCAAGGATCATGTAATTTTTTTGATGTTATATTGTGTCTGCTCATGGCATAGAGGTTGATAAAGAGAAGATTAAGGCAATTCAAGAATGGCCTACACCTAAGAGTGTGAGTGATGTGAGGAGTTTCCATGGTTTGGCTAACTTTTATAAGAGGTTCATTAAGGATTTTAGTACCATAGCTGCACCATTGATTGAGGTAGTCAAAAAGAGTGTGGGTTTCAAATGGAGTAAAGAACAACAAGATGCCTTTGATTTACTTAAGTCTAAGTTGTGTAATGCACCACTTCTTGCTTTGCCTGATTTTTCTAAGATCTTTGAAATTGAATGTGATGCATCGGGCATTGGGATTGGGGGAGTTCTCATGCAAGAGAAACAACCTATTGCATTCTTTAGTGAGAAGTTGAGTGGGGCAACATTGAATTTTCCAACTTATGATAAAGAAATGTATGCACTTGCTAGGACTTTAGAAACGTGGAAGCATTATCTTTGGCCTAAGGAGTTTGTAATTCACATTGATCATGAGACTTTAAAATACTTAAAGGGGTAAGGTAAGTTAAATAGGAGACATGCAAAATGGGTTGAATTTATCAAAATGTTTCCTTATGTAATTTAATACAAATCAGGCAAGGAAAATGTTGTTGCCGATGCATTGTTACGTAGGTACACACTGATTAGCACTCTGAGTGCTAAGTTGCTGGGGTTTGAGCACATTATTGAATTGTATGCTAATGATGCTGACTTTAGTAACGTGTATGCTGCATGTGAGAAAGCTGCATTTGGTAAGTTTTATAGACATGAGGGGTATTTGTTTTGAGTAAATAAACTTTGTATTCCACAAGGGTCTCTGAGAGCATTACTTGTGAGAGAAGCTCATGGGGGCGGTTTAATGGGACACTTTGGCATTTGAAAGACTTTTGATGTTTTAAATGAACATTTTTTCTGGCCACATATGAAAAGGGATGTTGAAAGGGCCTGTGCCGAGTGTATTACCTGTAGACAAGCTAAGTCTAGAGTTTTTCCCCATGGTAAGCATATGCCCTCAGAAATTCCCTGTGAACCTTGGACCAACATTTCTATAGATTTTATTCTTGGGTTACCAAGGTCCAAGAAGGGTCGAGATTGTATTCTTGTTGTAGTCGATAGGTTCTCAAAGATGATGCATTTCATTGCTTGCACCAAAATGGATGATGCTACACACATTGCAGACTTATTTTTTAAAGAGACTGTTTGCCTACATGGAGTGCCGAAGAGTATTGTGTCAAACTGTAATGCAAAATTTTTGAGCCATTTTTGGAAAACATTGTGGGGGTAAGCTTGGAACAAAGTTGTTGTTTTCTATAACTTGCCATCCACAAACTGATGGACAAATTGAGGTAGTAATTTGAACTCTGGGTACATTGTTGCGTGCTATTATTGGTAAGAACTCTAGAACCTGGGAAGAATGTTTGCCTTTTGTGGAGTTTGCCTATAATTGTGTTGTTCATAGTGCTACAGGTTATTCTCCTTTCGAGCTTGTTTATGGTTTTAATCCATTGTCGCCTTTGGATTTAGTACCATTGCCTATACAGGACAAGGTTAATTTAGATGGGAAAAAGAAGGCGAAAGTGGTTAGGCAACTTCATGAGAAAGCTAGGCTTAACATTGAGAGAAGAACCAAACAATATGAAACACAAGCCAACAAAGGTTGCAAGCATATCACTTTTGAACCTAGTGATTGGGTTTGGTTACATTTGCAGAAGGATAGATTTTCTGAGCAAAGGAAATCAAAGTTGCAACCAAGGGGAGATGGTCCTTTTCAAGTGGTGGCAAGAGTCAACGATAATGCATATAAATTTGACTTGCCAAGTGAGTATAATGTGAGTGCAACATTTAATGTTTCTGACCTTTCTCCTTTTTTCTTTGATGATGTAGGTGCTGATTTGAGGACAAATCATTTTGAGGAGAGCGGGAATGATGGAAACCATATTGTACCAACTCAAATTGACAAGGGAGTAGATACTTTGCAAAACCTTAGAGGACCAATGACAAGGGCAAGGTCAAAGAAAATAAAGGAAGCTCTCAACAATTTGTTGTGCAACATTGACTATCAGGAAGTTGCCATGTACAAGTTAAGGAGGATGGAGTCTTCACCAGGGCTTACGAATGTGTCATCTGTGGAGTAATTTGCGAACCATGGCCTTGGGAAGGAAGTTGGATTTGAGAGCCCATGATTGGGCCTTTAAGTGGGTTATTTTCATGGGTTTTATTATTATTTAGTGGGTTGGACGAATTTCCTTATTAAGCTCAGCTTATTTAGTGGGTTGGAGGAAATTCCTTATTAAGCCTAGCTTATTTAGTGGGTTGGAGGAAATTCCTTATTAAGCCCAACTTATTTAGTGGGTGGACAAATTTCCTTATTAAGCCAAGCTTATTAGTTATGGTTTGTGGGAGTTAGCATATAAAAAGGGCAAAAAGGGTGGCTGGGAGAGGCAGACCCATTTTCATGAGTGTATGAGCTATTTTCTCTTGTTCTTTGAGAACTAATTCAAAACTTTTATACTTGCGTGTGTTGGTTCACTAGACTTATTTTCTTCAATGTTGTTGTTGTTAGGAGTGACGTTTGAATCTTATAGTTTTGGTTCTTGTTTGTTTATAATCATTGGGTCAGAACTCCAAATCCCTTAACCTATGTTAGAACGATCCTATACCAACATTGGTGTTGGGTTCCGTTTACATATAAATGGAGTTCGTATCACCAGGGCTTGCGAATGTGTCATCTGTGGAGGAATTTGCGAACCATGGCCTTGGGAAGGAAATTGGATTTGAGAGCCTATGATTGGGCCTTTAAGTGGGTTATTTCCATGGGTTTTTATTATTATTTGGTGGGTTGGACGAAATTCCTTATTAAGCCCAGCTTATTTAGTGGGTTGGACAAATTTTCTTATTAAGCCCAGCTTATTAGTTAGGGTTTTTGGGAGTTAGCATATAAAAAGGGCAAAAAGGGTGGCTGTGAGAGGAGACCCGTTTTCATGAGTGTATGAGCTATTTTTTCTAGTTCTTTGAGAACTAATTTTGAACTTTCATACTTGCGTGTGTTGGTTCACTAGACTTATCTTCTTCAACGTTGTTGTTGCTAGGAGTGGCATTTGAATCTTATAGTTTTGGTTCTTGGTTGTTTATAATCATTGGATCATAACTCCAAATTCCTTAACCTGTGTTAGAACGATCTTATACCAACATTGGTGTTGGGTTCTGTTTACATATAAACGGAGTTCGTATCAACTACCTCAAGTTAGAACCCTTCCAACTTATAGTCTCATCATTTAAGGTACCTTAAATTTCTTAAGTCTTTGAATTTTAATCATCTATAATGTTTAATGTTGAAAGAAATTTTAATTTCATGGTCATTTTGGGTCAATAATGCCATGCAACAAAAGGAGAAGCCTTGGTAGGTTAAAACGAAGTTATGGGCTTAACCTTCAACAATTGAACTAATCAAACATGTTGAGAAAAAAGCTAATGAAGATTAATGACTCTATTGTTTTGATGGAATTCAATGGACTTGGAGTTCTAAAGTTATAATGATTGGCTAGTTACACTAAATATAATATTTCATGCAAACAAAAATGTTAGTATCATGACTCATTGTAATAAAAGAAGAGCTCATTTTAGAAAGAAATGAAGTGAATGACTAATCAATAAGGTATTGTACAAACCATATTTACTCATTAATTCAAATCCTTATTTATATGATCAATCATGAGACAAAGGTTCCTTTTTCAATTCCTTCATTGCTAGCACAATACGTAATTATTTGATTAATAATGCACAAAACCTTGTGAAATTTAATAATGAACATCTTGATCTAAAACATTTTCTTTCATTGCATTATAATGCAAGGATGACTATATCAATTTAGTAATCTTCTAACATAAAGTCTCATTATTTATGGTAACATAAAAGTTCTTTAGACTATGAATTTAAATCATCTACAATGTTTGATATCGATATAAATGTCAATTTCATGATGATTTTGTTTCTACAATGTCATGCAATAAAAGGAGAAGCCTTGGTAGCCAAAAACGAAGTTATGTGCCCATCCTTAAATAGTTGAACCAACCAAATATGTTAAGAAAAGCAAATGAAGATTAATGACTCTATTGTTTGATAGAATTCAATGGTCTTGGAGTTCCAAAGTTATAATGATTTGCTTGTTACAATAAATATAATATTTTAGGCAAATGTAAATGTTAATTCCATGACTCATTATAATGAAAAAATGGCTCATTTTAGGAAGAAAAGAAGTGAACGACAAATCAATAAAGTATTACAACAACCATATTTACTCATTCATTCAAATCCTTATTTATATGATTAATCATGAGACCAAGGTTCCTTTTACAATGTGGCCACTGTTGGAAAAATATATAATTACAAGACTAATAATGCACAAAACTTTGCTGAGTTCAATAATGAACATGTTGACCTGAAAAATCCTATTTTGTTGAATCATATGCAAAGATGTGCTCAAATATAATTACTACCTCAAGTTAAAACCCTTCTAACTTACAATCTCATTACTTAGGGTACCATAAATTTCTTTAGTTTATGAATTTTAATCATTTATAATGTTTGATGTTGACACAAATGTTAATTTCATGATCATTTTGGCTTAACAATGTCATGCGGCAAAAGGAGAAGCCTTGGTAGCCAAAAACAGTGTTATAGGCTTATCCTTTAACAATTGAACCAACAAAAAATGTTGAGAAAAGCTAATGAAGATGAATGACTCTATTATTTGATGGAATTCCATAGACATGAAATTCCAAAGATATAACGATTCACTTGTTGCAATAAATATAATATTTTGGAACAACATAAATGTTAATTTTGAGAAACTTTTATGTGATGACTGATTGTTTTGAAGGAAGAGCTCATTTTAGGAAGAAATGAAGTGAAGGCCAATCAATAAGAAATTGCATAAACCATATTTACTCATTGATTCAAATCTTCATTTATACGATCAATTTTGAAAGCAAGGTTCCTCTTACAATGCCACCATTGTTGGCATAATATATAATTACCAAACTAATAAAGCATGAAATCTTGCTAAGTTCAATAATGAATATCTTGATTCGAAAAGTCTTGTTTCACTATATCATACATGAAGATGTGCTCAAATATAATGACTACCTCAAGTTAGAAACATTCTAACTTATAGTCTCATCATTTAGGGTACTTAAACTTTTTTGAGTTTAAGAAGTTTAATCATTTATAATGTTTGATGTTGACACAAATGTTAATTTCATGATAATTTTGGGTCAACAATGCCATGCAACAAAAGGAGAAGCCTTGGTAGCCAAAAACAGAGTTATGGGGGCATCCTTTAACAATTGAACCAACTGAATATGTTGAGAAAAGCTAATAAAGATCAATGACTTTATTGTTTAATGGAATTCAATGGAATTGAAGTTCCAAAGATATAATAATTGGTTAGTTACAATAAATATAATATTTAAAACAAACATAGATGTTAATTCCATGATTTATTGTAATGAAAGAATAGCTCATTAGGAAGAAATGAAGTGAAACACTAATCAATTAGGTATTGCACAAACCATATTTACTCATTCATTCAAATCCTTATTTATACGATCAATCATGAGACCAAGGTTTCTATTATAATGCCTTCAGTGTTGGCATAATACATAATTACTAGACTAATAATGCACGAAACCTTGCTAAGTTCAATAATGAACATCCTGATTCGAAACTTCCTATGTTATTGCATCATATGCAAAGATGTGCCCAAATATGATGACTATATGAAGCTAGAACCCTTCTAACTTACAATCTCTTCATTTAGGGCACTTTAAAAGTGCTTTAGGCTATGAATTTTTTATCATGTATAATGTTTGATGATGACACAAATGTTTATTTCACATTCATTTTGGGTCTATAATGCCATGCAACAAAAGGAGAAGCCTTGGTAGCCAAATATGAAGTTATGGGCTCATTGTACAACACTTGAACCAACCAAACATGTTGAGAAAATTTAATGAAGATCAATGACTATTGTTTAATGAAATTCAAAGTTCTTAGAGTTACAAAGCTATAATGATTTGCTTATTGCAATAAATATAATATTTTGGGAAAATATAAATGTTAATTTCATGACTCTTTTATGTGAACGACTAATTGTTTTGAATGAAGAGCTCATTTTAGGATGAAATGATGTGAAAATCTAATTAATAAGGAATTGCACAAACCATATTTACTCATTGATTCAAATCCTTATTTATATGATTAACAATGAGACCGAGGTTCCTCTTACAATTACTCCATTGCTAGCATAATACATAATTACCCGACTAATAATGCATGAAACCCTATTAAGTTCAATAATGAACATCTTGATCTGAAACTTCTTATTCCATTGCATCAGATGCAAAGATGAGCTCAAGTATGGTGGCTACCTTAAGTTAGAACCCTTATAACATATAGTTGAATCATTTAAGGTACCATAAAAGTTCTTTAGGCTATGAATTTTAATCACCTACAATATTTGATATTGACATAAATGTTAATTTCACGATCATTTAGGGTCAATAATGCCATGCAATAGAAAGAGAAGCCTTGGTAGCCAAAAACGAAGTTATGGGCTCATACGTTAACAATTTAACTAGCCAAACATGTTGAGAAAAGCTAATGATGATCAATGATTCTATTGTTTGATGGAATTCAATGGACTTGGAGTTCTAATGTTATAATGATTTGCTTGTTACAATAAATATAATATTTCCAGCCAACATAAATGCTAATTTCATGACTCAATGAATGAAAGAAGAGCTCATTTTAGGAAGAAATGGAGCAAAAGGGTAATTAATAAGGAATTACACAAACCATATTTACTTATTGATTCAAATCCTTATTTCTATGACCAGTCATAAGATGAAGGTTCCTCTTACAATTCCTTCATTGCCAACACAATACATAATTACTTGATTAACAATGCACGAAACCTTATTAAGTTCAATAACGGACATCTTGACCCGAAAAGTCCTATTTCATTACATCATATGCAAAGATGTGCTCAAATCTAATGACTACCTCAAGTTAGAACCCTTATAAATTAAGGAAGTCATATTATTTAGGGTACCATAAACTTTTTTTGTTTATGAATTTTAATCATCTATAATGTTTAATGTTATTATAAATGTTAATTTCACGACCATTTTGGGTCAACAATTCCATGCAATAAAAGGAGAAGCCTTGGTAGCCAAAAACGAAGGTATAGGCTCATCTTTTAACAATTGAAGCAACCAAACATGTTGATGAAAGCTAATGAAGATCAATGACTCTATTGTTTGATGGAATTCAATGGACTTGGAGTTCCAAAGTTATAATGATTTGCTTGTTCCAATAAATATAATATTTCTAGAAGACATAAATGTTAAGTTCATGACTCATCCAATGAAAGAAGAGCTCATTTTATGAAAAAATGGAGCAAAAGGCTAATTAATAAGGAATTATATAAACTAGATTTACTCATTCATTCAAATCCTTAATTCTTTGATCAAGCATGAGACCAAGGTTCCACTTACAATTCTTCCATTGTTGGCATAATACATAATTACCCGAAAAATAATCCATAAAATCTTACAAAGTTCAATAATGAACATCTTGATCCAAAATATCCTATTTCATATTATCATATGCAAGGATGTGCTTAAATATGATGACTACATCAAGTTAACCCTTCTAACATATAGTCTCATCATTTAGGGTACTATAAAAGTTCTTTAGACCATGAATTTAAATCATCTAAAATGTTTGATTTTGACACAAATGTCAATTTCATGACCAATTTGGGTTAACAATGACATGCAACAAAAGAAGAAGCCTTGGTAGCCAAAAAAGGAGTTACGGGCTCATCCTTCAATGTTTGAACCAACCAAACATGTTGAGAAAAGCTAATGAAGATCAATGACTCAATTGCTTAATGGAATTCAATGGACTTAGAGTTCCAAAGTGATATGAACTTCGTTTATATGTAAACGGAACCCAACACCAATGTTGTTATAGGATCATTCTAACACAGTTTAAGGGATTTGGAGTTCTGACCCAATGATTATAAATAACCAAGAACTAGAACTATAAGATTTAGATGCCACTCTCAACAACAACAACGTTGAAGAAGATAAGTCTAGTGAACCAATACACGCAAGTATGAAAGTTTAGAATTAGTTCTCAAAGAACCAGAGAAAATAGCTCATACACTCATGAAAATGGGTCTGCCTCCTCCCGCCACCCTTTTTGCCCTTTTTATATGCTAAACCCTAGAAACCCTAACTAATAAGCTGGGCTTAATAAAGAAATTCGTACACCCTAACTAATAAGCTGGGCTTAATAAGGAAATTTGTCCAACCCACTAAATAAGCTGGGCTTAATAAGGAAATTCGTCCAACTCACTAAATAATAATAAAAACCTATGGAAATAATCCACTTAAAGGCCTAATCATGGGCTCTCAAATCCAACCTCCTTCCCAAGGCCATGGTTCGCAAATTCCTCCACAAATGACACATTCGCAAGCCCTAATGAAGACTTCATCCTCCTTAACTTGTATTTGGCAACTTCCTGATAGTAAATGTCACACAACAGGTTGTTGAGAACTTCCTTTATTTTCTTTGACCTTGCCCTTGTCATTGGTCCTCCAAGGTTTTGCAAAGTATCAACTCCCTTATTGATTTGAGTTGGTACAACATGGTTTCCATCATTCCTGCTCTCCTCAAAATGATTTGTCCTCAAATCAGCACCTACATCATCAAAGAGAAAGGGAGAAAGGTCAGAAACATTAAATGTTGCACTCACATTATACTCACCAAGCAAGTCATCTTCTCTCAATTGAACCAACTAAACATGTTGAGAAAAGCTAATGAAGATCACTGACTCGATTGTTTGATGGAATTCAATGGACTTAGAGTTCCAAAGTTATAATGATTCACTTGTTAAAATAAATATAAAATTTAGGGCAAACATAGATGTTAATTTCATGAATCATAATAATGAAAGAAGAGCTTATTCTAGGAAGAAATTAAGTGAAAGGATAGTTAATAAGGTATTGCACAAACCATATTTACTCAATGATTCAAATCATTATTTATAGGATGATACAAACTCTGTTTATATGTAAACAAAACCCAACACCAATGTTGGTATAGGATCGTTCTAACAAAGGTTAAGGGATTTAGAGTTTTGAGCCAATGATTATAAACAACCAAGAACCAGAACTATAAGATTTAGTGGCCACTCCTAGCAACAATAACGTTGAAGAAGATAAGTCTAGGGAACCAACACACGCAAGTATGAAAGTTCAGAATTAGTTCTAAAAGAACTAGAGAAAATAGCTCATACACTCTTGAAAACGGGTCTGCCTCTCCCAGCCACCCTTTTTGCCCTTTTTATATGCTAACTCCCAAAAACCCTAACTAATAAGCTGGTCTTAATAAGGGAATTCATCCAACCTAGTAAATAAGCTGGGCTTAATAAGGAATTTCGTCCAACCCAGTAAATAAGCTGGGCTTAATAAGGAATTTCGTCCAACCCACTAAATAATAATAAAAACACATGAAAATAACCCATTTAAAGGCCCAATCATGGGCTCTCAAATCCAACTTCCTTCCTAAGGCCATGGTTCGCAAATTCCTCCATAGATGACACATTCACAAGCCCTGGAGAAGATTCCATCCTCCTTAACTCGTACTTGGCAACTTCTTGATAGTAAATGTCGCACAACAGGTTGTTGAGAGCTTCCTTTATTTTCTTTGACCTTGCCCTTGTCATTGGTCCTCCAAGGTTTTGCAAAGTATCAACTCCCTTGTTGATTTGAGTTGGTACAACATGGTTTCCATCATTCCTGCTCTCCTCAAAATGATTTGTCCTCAAATCAGCACCTACATCATCAAAGAGAAAGGGAGAAAGGTCAAAAACATTAAATGTTGCACTCACATTATACTCACCAAGCATGTCATCTTCTCTCAATTAAACCAACTAAACATGTTGAGAAAAGCTAATGAAGATCACTGACTCGATTGTTTGATGGAATTCAATGGACTTAGAGTTCCAAAGTTATAATGATTCGCTTGTTAAAATAAATATAAAATTTAGGGCAAACATAGATGTTAATTTCATGAATCATAATAATGAAAGAAGAGCTTATTTTAGGAAGAAATGAAGTGAAAGGATAGTTAATAAGGTATTGCACAAACCATATTTACTCATTGATTCAAATCATTATTTATAGGATGATACAAACTCCGTTTATATGTAAACGGAACCCAACACCAATGTTGGTATAGGATTGTTCTAACAAAGGTTAAGGGATTTAGAGTTCTGAGCCAATGATTATAAACAACCAAGAACCAGAACTATAAGATTTAGATGCCACTCCTAGCAACAATAACGTTGAAGAAGATAAGTGTAGGGAACCAACACACGCAAGTATGAAAGTTCAGAATTAGTTCTAAAAGAACTAGAGAAAATAGCTCATACACTCTTGAAAACGGGTTTGCCTCTCCCAGCCACCCTTTTTGCCCTTTTTATATGCTAACTCCCA
>CM034044.1:6134304-6145557 GCA_019804595.1 Bruguiera parviflora
TTCGTCCAACCCACTAAATAATAATAAAAACACATGAAAATAACCCACTTAAAGGCCCAATCATGGGCTCTCAAATCCAACTTCCTTCCTAAGGCCATGTTTCACAAATTCCTCCACAGATGACACATTCGCAAGCCCTGGTGAAGACTCCATCCTCCTTAACTCGTACTTGGCAACTTCTTGATAGTAAATGTCGCACAATAGGTTGTTGAGAGCTTCCTTTATTTTCTTTGACCTTTCCCTTGTCATTGGTCCTCCAAGGTTTTGCAAAGTATCTACTCCCTTGTCGATTTGAGCTGGTACAATATGGTTTCCATCATAGGATCAATCATGAGACCAAGATTCCTCTTACAATGCCTCTATTAGGGACACAATACATAATTACCAAACTAATAATGTACGAAACCTTGCTAATTTCAATAATGAACATCTTGATCAAAAATTTCCTATTTCATTGCATCATATGCAAAGATATGCTCAAATATGATGACTACCTCAAGTTAGAACCCCTCTAACATATAGTCTCATCATTTAAGGTACCATAAAAGTACTTGAGTCTATGAATTTTAATTATCTATAATGTTTGATGTTGGCATAAATGTTAATTTCATGATCATGTTGGGTCTACAATGCCATGCAACAAAGGGAGAAGCCATGATAGCCAAAAACGAAGTTATGGGCTCATCCTTCAACAATTGAACAACCAAACATGTTAAGAAAATTTAATGATGATCAATTACTCTATTGTTTGATGAAATTCAATGGACTTGGAGTTCCAAAGATATAATGATTTGCTTGTTGCAATAAATATAATATTTTAGGAAAACATAAATGTTAATTTTATGAAACTTTTGTTTGAATGATTGATTGTTTTGAAAGAAGAACTCATTTTAAGAAGAAATGATGCAGAAGGCTAATCAATAAGAATTTAAACAAACCATATTTACTCATTGATTCAAATCTTTATTTATATGATCAATCACGAGACCAAGGTTCCTTTACAATTACTCAACTGCTGGCACAATATATAATTACCTATCTAATAATGCACAAAGCCCTACAAAGTTCAATAACAAACATCTTGATCTAAAAATCCCTATTTCATTGCATCATATGCAAAGATATGCTCAAGTATGATGACAAACTCAAGTTAGAACCCTTTTAATATATAGTCTAATCATTTAGGGTACCATAAAAGTTCTTTACACTATGAATTTTAATCGCCTATAATGCTTGACGTTTTAATTTCACAATCATTTTAAGTCTAAAATGCCATACAACAAAACAAGAAGTCTTGGTAGCCAAAAATAGAGTTATGGGTGCCTACTTCAACAATTGAACCAACTAAACATGTTGAAGTGAAAGGATGATCAATAAGGAATTGCACAAACTATATTTACTCATTAATTTAAATCCTTATTTATATGATCAATCATGAGAGCAAGGTTCCTCTTATAATTACTCTATTGCTGGCACAATACATAACTACCTAACTAATAATGCATGAAACTCTGTTAAATTCAATAATGAACATCTTAATTCGAAGCATCCTATTTCATTGCATCGTATGCAAAAATGTGCTCAAATATGATGACTACCTCAAGTTAAAAACCTTTTAACATAAAATCTAATCATTTAGGGTACCATAAAAGTTCTTTAGGCTATGAACATTAATCACTTATAATGTTTGATGTTGACACAAATGTTAATTTCACGATCATTTTGGGTTTATGATGCCATGCAACAATTGGAGAAAACTTGGTAGCCAAAACGAAGTTAAGGGCTCATCCTTTAACAATTCAACCAACCAAAAATGTTGAGAAAAGCTAATAAAGATCAATGACTCGATTGTTTGATGAAATTTAATGGACTTAGAGTTCCAAAGTTATAATGATTCACTTGTTAAAATATATATAGTATTGAGGGTACACATAAATGTTAATTTCATGACTCATTATAATGTAGGAAGAGCTCCTTTTAGGAAGAAATGAAGTGAAAGGCTAATCAATAAGGTATTACACAAACCATATTTACCCATTGATTTAAATCCTTATTTGTATGATCAATCATGAGACCAAGGTTCCTCTTACAATACCTCCATTGCTGGCACAATACATAATTACCTGACTAATAATGCATGAAACCTTGCTAAGTTTGACTCTCATCATTTAGGGTACCATAAAAGTTCTTAAACCTATGAATTTTAATCATCTATAGTGTTTGACGTTGACACAATGTTAATTTCATGATCATTTTGGGTCAATAATGCCATATAACAAAAAGAGAAGCCTTGGTAGCCAAAAACAAAGTTATAGGCTCATCCCTCAATAATTAAACCATCCAAACTCGTTGAGAAAAGCTAATAAAGATCAATGACTCGATTGTTTGATGGAATTCAATGGACTTCTAGTTCTAAAATTATAATGATTTGCTTGTTAAAATAAAGAATGAAGTAAAAGGCTAATTAATAAGGAATTGCATAATTCATATTTACTCATTGATTCAAATCCTCATTCATATGATCAATTATAAGACCAAGGTTCCTTTTACAATGCTTCCATTGTTGGCATAATACATAATTAAACAAGTAAAAATGCATGAAACTTTGCTAAGTTTAATAATGATCATTTTCAACTGAAACATCCTATTTTGTTGCATCTTATGCAAATATGTGCATAAATATGATGACCACCTCAAGTTAGAACCCTTTTAACATATTGTCTTATCATTTTAGGTACCATAAAAGTTCTTTAGACTATGAATTTTAATTGTTTATAATGTTTGATGTTGACACAAATGTTAATTTCATGATCATTTTGGGACAACAATGCCATGCAATGAAAAGAGAAGTCTTGGTAGCCAAAAATGGAGTTATGGGCTTATCCTTCAACATTTGAACCATATATGTTGAGAAAAGCTAATGAAGATCAATGATTGGATTGTTTGATGGAATTCAATGGGCTGGGAGTTCCAAAGTTATAAGGATTTACTTGTTAGAACAAATATAATATTTAGGGCAAACATAAATGTTAATTTCATGACTCATTGTAATGAAAGAAGATCTCATTTTAGGAAAAAATGAAGTGAAAGGCTAATCAATAAGGTATTGCACAATCCATATTTACTCATTGATTCAAATCCTTATGCATATGATCAATCATGAGACCAAGGTTCTTCTTACAATGCCTTCATCGTTGGCACAATACATAATTACCCGACTAAAAATGCACAAAACCTTGCTAAATTGAATAACAAAAATTTTGATCTAAAACTTGCTATTTCATTCAATCATATGCAAAGATGTGCTCAAGTATGATGACTACCTTAAGTCAGAACCCTTCTAACATACAGTATCATCATTTAGGGTACCATAAAAGTTTGTTAAGCTATAAATTTCAATTGTCTATAATATTTCATGTTGACATAATATTAATTTCCCGATCATGTGGGGTTAACAATGTCATACAACCAAAGGAGAAGCCTTGGAAGCCAAAAATAGAGTCATGGGCTCATCCTTCAACAATTGAACCAACCAAATATGTTGATAAAAGCTAATGAAGATCAACAACTCAATTGTTTGATGGAATTTAATGGACTTAGAGTTCCTAAGTTATAATGATTCACTTGTTACAATAAATATAATATTTAGGGCAAACATAGATGTTAATTTCATGACTCCTTGTGATGGACACCATACTATACCAACTCAAATTGACAAGGGAGTAGATACCTTGCAAAACCTTGGAGGACCAATGACGAGGGCAAGGTCAAAGAAAATAAAGGAAGCTCTCAACAACTTGTTGTGCGACATTTACTATCAAGAAGTTGCCAAGTACAAGTTAAGGAGGATAGAGTCTTCACTAGGGCTTGCGAATGTGTCATTTGTGGAGGAATTTGCGAACCATGGCCTTGGGAAGGAAGTTGGATTTGAGAGCCCATGATTGGGCCTTTAAGTGGGTTATTTCCATGGGTTTTCATTATTATTTAGTGGGTTGGACGAATTTCCTTATTAAGCCTAGCTTATTTAATGGGTTGGATGAATTTCCCTATTAAGCCCAGCTTATTAGTTAGGGTTTCTGGGAGTTAGCATATAAAAAGGGCAAAAAGGGTGGCTGGGAGAGGCAGACCCATTTTCATGAGCGTATAAGCTATTTTCTCTAGTTCTTTGAGAACTAACTGTGAACTTTCATACTTGGGTGTGTTGGTTCATTAGACTTATCTTCTTCAACGTTTTTGTTATTAGGAGTGGCGTCCGAATCTTATAGTTTTGGTTCTTGGTTGTTTTTAATCATAGGGTCAGAACTCCAAATCCCTTAACCTGTGTTAGAACGATCCTATACCAACATTGGTATTGGGTTCCGTTTACATATAAACGAAGTTTGTATCATTTGGTATCAGAGCCTTGGCTCTAACTCAGGTTAGTTATATTACTGTTATCCTATTTTTTGTGTATTCTTCATTGTTAGTTGAATAATAAAAAAAGACAAAAAAAATGCAAAACAAAAAAAAAGAAACAAAATCGTGTATTTTATGGGTTTCTTTTCTGATATTTGTTTCTTCCATAGAAATACCCATTAGTTAACCGAAAAAAAAAAGGTTCGTTGCTCAATTAGTCATTTACTCAATTATATTTGATAATTGATTATTGTTCAATTGCACTGCTCATATCATTGAATTTCTTGTCATTCTATTTGCTTTATTGCCCATCTTCTTGGTCATGTCACTTCTTTAAAGAGGTAGGTCTAGGATTGATATATTCAAGTTTTGCTTGTTCTAAATTTAGTTTGCTTGGGACTACTGAAAGAGCTCTTAAAGTTTTGCAATTTATTGTGTGAAACACGGGAGTTGAGGACTACTGTAGTTAAGGGGAGAGCAAACACACAAGGGAGTGAGTTTTGTGAGGCATATTCTTTATTTACTAACAATCTTGCATGTGCGATGTCTAATGCTAAAGAAGGCAGTTTCCCACATGGAGAGGAGGAAGTAGTTGTTCTAGATTTCAAATTGCTTATGAAATCCTTAGAATAGAAGTTTGATATGATTGACCAAGTGCTTTGGGAAGTTCGAGACAGGATGGATCAAATAGAAGGGGAATCAAGTGTCAATCCTAAGAGGCCAACTGGGAGGGTCATTAAGGGGCAATTTGTACATAACTTTGGTGAAGATGGTGATGATTATTATGATGATGGTAATAATGCTAATAGAAACTTCAGAGGTAGTTTTAGAGAAGGACATGGTAATGAGAATGGTAGAGGAGCAAGAGGCAATGGAAATGTTAATGATAGGTACAATGGAGGTTGGGATAACATAAATAGAGGGGAGGAAGGAGTAGACAAAAATCTTAATAGTATTTACTTTCTTTCCAAGGGAAAGCTAACCCTGAAGTCTATTTGGATTGGGAATCAAGGGTAAAATTAATATATGAGTGCCACAACTTCTCTGAGGAGAAGAAGGTGAAGTTAGTTGTGGTAGAGTTCACTGATTATGCTGTAGTATGGTGGTTCTAGCAAGTTACCACTAGGAGAAGGAATTTGAGAGAACCATAGAAACTTGGAATGAGTTGAAGACTGTGATGAGAAGGAGATTTGTTCCCAGCTCTTATTATAGGGATTTGTATAACAAGTTGCAGAGCCTTACCTAAGGTTCCAAGAATGTGGAAGAGTACCATAAGGAGATGGAAATTGCTATGGTTATGGCAAATGTAATGGAGGATAGGGAGGCAACCATGGCTAGGTTCCTCCAAGGCTTGAATAGGAGTATAGCTAATGTGGTAGAGCTGCAACACTATGTAGAGCTTGAAGACATGGTACACATTGCCATGAAAGTTGAGAGGCAACTTAAGGGAAGGAGCACTTCTGGTCATAAGCAGAACTTAGGTTCATCTTTTTGGAAGCCAAACTAGGGGAAGAAGGAAGAGAAGATGACTTCTAAGCAAAAAAGCAATTCACATAGACCTAAGACTAGTGGGGGCAACCTGGAAAGGGGCAAATTTGAAGATAAACTTGAGGGCACCCATGGAAAAACTAGAGACATCAAATACTTTAGATGTCTGGGTAGGGGTCATGTGGCTTCACAATGTCCTAACAAGGGAACCATGTACCTTAAGGATGTTAGTGATGCTAGTGATGAAGACCAAATGCCACCATTAGAGAATGTTAGTGATGTTGATTAAGGGATAGAGTATCCAGAGCATGGTGGAAGGCTTTTAGTAGCAAGGAGAGCCCTTAGTGCGCAGGTTAAGGAGGAGGATGATGCTGAGATTCAATGGGAAAATATTTTCCATACTCAATGTTTAGTTCAAGATAGACTCTGTTGCTTGATCATCGATGGAGGCAGTTGCACTAATGTAGCAAGTACAAAGTTGTTGGAAAAATTGAACTTGCCTACAACCAAACATCCTAGGCCATATAATTTGCAATGGTTGAATGACAATGGAGTGGTAAAAGTGACTAAACAAGTTGTGGTTCCGTTTTCCATTGGTAGATATAAGGACGAATTGTCTTGTGATGTTGTACCTATGCAGACCGAGCATTTGTTATTGGGCTGTCCATGGGAATTTGACAAAAAAATTTTGCATGATGGTTATAAGAACCGCTATTCATTCACCATGGATGGAAGACCATTTACACTGGCACCATTGACTCCAAAATAGGTGTATGAAGACCATGTGAGACTTTATGAAAGTGAGCAAAAGAGGAGGAGTGAAAAGAAAGAAAGTGTCGAGAGAAAAGAAAGTGCATGAGGGAAAAAGAAGATAAATGCATTTGAGAGTGCTGAGTACGAGAGTGGTCAGGTTCACAAGAGTGAAGATGAAAGAAAACAAGTGAGTGTGTTTGCAAAAGGAGCAGATGTTAGGGTTGTCTTCCAAGCTAGGCAACAGATGATCTTAATCCTTTACAAGGATTCTTATTTCTCTAACACTAACCTTGATTCATCTTTGCCTAGTACTATTTCATCTTTGTTGCAGGATTATAATGATGTGTTCCCTCAGGAGATCCCAGATGGTTTGCCACCAAGGAGAGGGATTGAGTATCACATTGATCTTATTCTTGGAGCTCACATTCCCAATAAGCCAGCATGTAAAAGTAATCTTGAGGAGACAAAGGAGCTTCAGAGGCAAGTTGGTGAGTTGATGAAGAAGGGACATGTAAAGGAGAGCATGAGTCCATGTGCAGTGCCAAAGTTGCTTGTGCCAAAGAAAGATGGATCTTGGAGGATGTGTGTCGATTGTAGAGCTATCAATAAAATAATAATTAATTATCGACATCCTATACCCAAGCTTGATGATATGCTAGATGAATTACATGGTGCGTGTTACTTCTCTAAAATTGACCTTAAGAGTGGATATCATCAAATTAGGATGAGGGAAGGAGATGAATGGAAAACTGCATTTAAAACCAAGCATGGTTTGTATGAATGGTTAGTTATGCCGTTTGGTTTGACTAATGCACCTAGTACTTTTATGAGATTAATGAATCATATTTTGAAGCCTTTCTTAGGAAAGTTTGTTGTGGCTTATTTTGATGACATATTAGTATACAGTAGGAATTTGGAAAAACATGTTGAACATTTGCATTGTGTGCTTGATGTTTTGAGGAACGAGAAATTGTATGCCAATATGAAGAAATGTGACTTTTGCAAGGATCATGTCATTTTTTTGGGTTATGTTGTGTCTGCTGATGGCATAGAGGTTGATAAAGAGAAGATTAAGGCAATTCAAGAATGGCCTACACCTAAGAGAATGTGCGGAGTTTCCATGGTTTGATTAGCTTTTATAGGAGCTTCATTAACGATTTTAGTACCATAGCTGCACCATTGATTGAGGTGGTCAAAAAGAGTGTGGGTTTCAAGTGGAGTAAGGAACAACAAGATGCCTTTGATTTACCAAAGTCTAAGTTGTGTAATGCACCACTTCTTGCTTTGCTTGATTTTTCTAAGTTCTTTGAAATTGAATGTGATGAATCAAGCATTGGAATTAGAGGAGTTCTCATGCAAAAGAAACGACCTATTGCATTCTTTGGTGAGAAGTTGAGTGGGGCAACATTGAATCATTCAACTTATGATAAAGAAATGTATGCACTTGTTAGGACTTTAGAAACGTGGCAGCATTATCTTTGGCCTAAGGAGTTTGTAATTCACATTGATCATGAGTCTTCAAAATACTTAAAGGGGCAAGGTAAGTTGAATAGGAGACATGCAAAATGGGTTGAATTTATTGAAACTTTTCCTTATGTAATTCAACAGAAATTAGGTAAGGAAAATGTTGTTGCCAATGCATTGTCACGTAGGTACACACTTATTAGCACTTTGAGTGTTAAGTTGCTCAGGTTTGAGCACATTATTGAATTATATGCTAATGATGCTGACTTTAGTAACGTATATGCTACATGTGAGAAACTTGCATTTGGTAAGTTCTATAGACATGAGGGGTATTTGTTTTGAGTAAATAAGTTTTGTATTCCATAAGAGTCTCTGAGAGCATTACTTGTGAGAGAAGCTCATGGGAGTGGTTTAATGGGACACTTTGGCATTCAAAAGACTTTTGATATTTTAAATAAACATTTTTTCTGGCCACATATGAAATGGGATGTTGAAAGGGCCTGTGTGATACGAACTCCGTTTATATGTAAACGGAACCCAACACCAATGTTGGTGTAGGATCGTTCTAACATAAGTTAAGGGATTTGGAGTTCTGACCCAATGATTATAAACAACCAAGAACCAGAACTATAAGATTTAGGCACCAATCCTAACAACAACAACATTGAAGAAGATAAGTCTAGTAAACCAACACATGCAAGTATGAAAGTTCAGAATTAGTTCTCAAAGAACTAGAGAATATAGCTCATACACTCATGAAAACAGGGCTGCCTCTCCCATCCACCCTTTTAGTCCTTTTTATATGCTAACTCCTAGAAACCCTAACTAATATGCTGGGCTTAATAAGGAAATTCATCCAACCCACTAAATAAGCTGGGCTTAATAGGGAATTTCGTCCAACCCACTAAATAATATTAAAAACCCATGGAAATAACCCACTTAAAGGCCCAATCACGGGCTCTCAAATCCAACTTCCTTCCCAAGGCCATGGTTCACAAATTCCTCCACAAATGACACATTCGTAAGCCTTGGTGAAGACTCCATCCTCCTTAACTTGTACTTGGCAACTTCCTAAAAGTAAATGTTGCACAATAAGTTGTTGAGAGCTTCCTTTATTTTCTTTGACCTTGCCCTTGTCATTGGTCCTCTAAGGTTTTACAAAGTATTTACTCCCTTGTCGATTTGAGTTGGTAGAATATGGTTTCCATCATTCCCGCTCTCCTCAAAATGATTTGTCCTGAAATCAGCACCTACATCATCAAAGAGAAAAGGAGAAAGGTCAGAAACATTAAATGTTGCACTCACATTATTCTCACCTGGCAAGTCAAGTTTATATGCATTATCGTTGACTCTTGCCACCACTTGAAAAGGACCATCTCCCCTTGGTTGCAACTTTGATTTCCTTTGCTTAGGAAATCTATCCTTCCGCAAATGTACCCAATCCCAATCACCAAGTTCAAAAGTGATATGCTTGTGACCTTTGTTGGCTTGTGTTTCATATTGTTTCATTCTTCTCTCAATGTTAAGCCTAGCTTTCTCACAAAGTTGCCTAACCACTTCTGCCTTCTTTTTCCCATCTAAATTAACCCTATCCTGTATAGGCAATGGTACTAAATCCAAAGGCAACAATGGATTAAAACCATAAGCAAGCTCGAAAGGAGAATAACTTGTAGCACTATGAACAACACGATTATTGGCAAACTCCATAAAAGGCAAACATTCTTTCCAAGTGCTAGAGTTCTTACCAATAACGGCACCCAACAATATGCCAAGAGTTCGATTTACTACCTCAGTTTGACCATCAGTTTCTGGATGGCAAGTTGTAGAAAACAACAACTTTGTTCCAAGCTTACCTCACAATGTTTTCCCAAAATGGCTCAAAAATTTGCATCACGGTCTAACACAATACATTTCAGCACTCCATGTAGGCAAACAATCTCTTTAAAAAATAAGTTTGCAATGTGTGTGGCATCATCCATTTTGGCGCAAGCAATGAAATGGGCCATCTTTGAGAACCTGTCAACTACAACAAGAATACAATCTCAGCCCTTCTTGGACCTAGGTAACCCAAGAATAAAATCCATAGAAATGTTGGTCCAAGGTTCACAAGAAATTTCTAAGGGCATATAATTACCATGGGGCAAAACTCTAGACTTAGCTTGTCTATAGATAATACACTTGGCACAGGTCCTTTCAACATCCCTTTTCATATGTGGCCAGAAAAAATGTTCATTTAAAACATCAAAAGTCTTTGGAATGCCAAAGTGTCCCATTAAACCACCCTCATGAGCTTCTCTCACAAGTAATGCTCTTAGAGACCCTTGTGGAATACAAAGCTTATTTACTCGAAACAAATACTCCTCATGTCTATAGAACTTACGAAATGCAACTTTCTCACATGCAGCATATACGTTACTAAAGTCAGCATCATTATCATACAATTCAATAATGTCCTCAAACCCCAGCAACTTAACACTCAAAGTGATTATCAGTGTGTACCTACATGACAATGCATCAGCAACAACATTTTCCTTACCTGATTTGTATTGAATTACATAAGGAAAAGTTTTTGATAAATTCAACCCATTTTGCATGTCTCCTATTCAACATACCTTGCCCCTTTAAGTATTTTAAAGACTCATGATCAGCGTGAATTACAAACTCCTTAGGCCAAAGATAATGCTCCCATGTTTCTAAAGTCCTAATAACTGCATACATTTTTTTATCATAAGTTGGATAATTCAATGTTGCCCCACTCAACTTCTCACTAAAGAATGTAATAGGTCGTTTCTGTTGCATGAGAACTCCCCCAATCCCAATGCTCGATGCATCACATTCAATTTCAAAGATCTTAGAAAAATCAGGCAAAGCAAGAAGTGGCGCATTACACAACTTAGACTTAAGTAAATCAAAGGAATCTTGTTGTTCCTTACTCCACTTGAAACCCACACTCTTTTTGACCACCCTAATCAATGGTGCAACTATGGTACTAAAATCCTTAATGAACCTCCTATAAAAGCTCGCCAAACCATGGAAACTCCGCACATCACTCATGCTCTTAGGTGTAGTGATGCGGAAAACCCCAAAAAGACGTGGCTTAGGGACCCAACGCACACAATGAATCAAAGAACAACCAGGAAAGCTAAATCAGAG
>CM034044.1:6145657-6230693 GCA_019804595.1 Bruguiera parviflora
TCGGTGACCCATTAGTTCGATAAAATTCAATGGATTGAGTATGGCAATAAGGTATAGACATGGTTGTTACCCGGAAGATAATGTGCAGTATTGACACAAAAGTAAGTTCGAGGTCATTTAAGAATTAAACCATCCAATACTAAATAAATCATAGTCAAAGACCGCATTGCTCAACGAATTTTAATTGACTCACACCTCCAAAATTCTAAAGAAGTCCTTGTTGTGTTGAATATAACATGTTGGTTAAATACAAAAGTAAATTTTCACATCATTTTCTGTGAATTAGGCCTTTCAAGATATTCAAGTGTAGCAAAGGTGTACATACATGCTTGCTTGCACCAATTTAATTTGTTTTGCAGCCATAGAATATAATTTGAGTGTCCATTTATGTGCATAAGTCCCTGGAACAAATATAGGACACTTTTTCATAAGAAATAAGAAAATATTCACATGAATCATAAATTGAGCCCTTTAATACTTGTAAAAAAGCAAATTAGGAACGATGACCCATTAGTTCGATAAAATTCAATGGCTTGAGTATGGCAAAGAGGTATAGAGGTGGTTGCAACCTTGAATATAATGTGCAGTGTGGACCCAAAAGTAAGTTCGAGGTCTTTCAAGAATTAAACCATCCAATTCTGAACAAATCATAGTCAACGACCCCTTTGCTCCACGAAATTTAATTGACACAAACCTCCAAAATTCTAAAGATGTCCTTGTTGTGTTGAATATAACATGTTGGTTAAATACAAAAGTGACTTTTCACATCATTTTGTGTGATTTAGGCCTTGCAACTTATTCAAGTGTAGCAAAGGTGTACATACATGCTTGCTCGCACCAATATAATTTGTTTTGCAGCCGTAGAATATAATTTGAGTGTCCATTTATGTGCATAAGTCCTTGGAACAAATGTAGGACACTTTTTCATAAGAAATGAAGAAATATTCACATGAAGCATAAATTGAGCCATTTAATACTTTTAAAAAAGCAAATTAGGATCGGTGACCCATTAGTTCGATAAAATTCAATGGATGGAGTATGGCAAAAAGGTATAGACATGGTTGTGTCTCGGAATATAATGTGCAGTATTGACACAAAAGTAAGTTTGAGGTGATTCAAGAATTAAACCATCCAATACTGAACAAATCATATTCGAAGACCCCTTTGCTGCACGAAATTTAATTTACACAAACCCCCAAAATTCTATAGACGTCCTTGTTGTGTTGAATATAACATGTTGGTTAAATACAAAAGTTAATTTTCACATCATTTTCGTTGAATTAGGCCTTGCAACATATTCAAGTGTAGCAAAGGTGTACATATATGCTTGCTCACACCAATATAATTTGTTTTGCTGCCATAGAATATATTTTGAGTGTCCATTTATGGCATTAAGTCCATGCAACCAATGCACGACACTTTTTCATAAGAAATAAGTAAATAATCACATGAATCATAAGTTGAGCCCTTTAATACTTGTAAAAAAGCAAATTAGGATCGGTGACCCATTAGTTCGATAAAATTCAATGGATTGAGTATGGCAAAAAGGTATAGACGTGGTTGTTTCGCGGAATATAATATGCAGTATAGACACAAAAGAAAGTTCGAGGTCATTCAAGAATTACAACATCCAATTCTGAACAAATCAAAGTCATGTTCCTCTTTGCTCCACGAAATTTAATCGACAGAAACCACCAAAATTCTAAAGACGACCACGCTGTGTTGAAAATAACATGTTGGTTAAATACAAAAGTTAATTTTCGCATCATTTTCTTTGAATTAGGCCTTGCAACATATTCAAGTGTAGCAAAGGTGTACATACATGCTTGCTCGCACCAACATAATTTGTTTTGCTGCCATAGAATATAATTTGAGTGTCCATTTATGGCATTAAGACCTTGCAACCAATGTAGGACACTTTTTCATAAGAAATAAAGAAATAGTCGCATGAATCATAAATTGAGCCCTTTAATACTTGTAAAAATGCAAATTAGGATCGGTGACCCATTAGTTCGATAAAATTCAATGCATTCAGTATGGCAAAAAGGTATAGACGTGGCTGTTACCTGGAATATAATGTGCAGTATAGACACAAAAGAAAGTTCGAGGTCATTCAAGAATTACAACATCCAATTCTGAACAAATCAAAGTCATGTTCCTCTTTGCTCCACGAAATTTAACAGACACAAACCTCCAAAATTCTAAAGACATCCTTGTTGTGTTGAATATAACATGTTGGTTAAAAACAAAAGTTAATTTTCACATCATTTGGTTTGAATTAGGTCTTGCAACATATTCAAGTGTAGCAAAGGTGTACATACATGCTCGCTCGCACCAATATAATTAGTTTTGAAGCCATAGAATATAATTTGAGTGTCCATTTATGTGCATAAGTCCTCGGAACAAATGTAGGACACTTTTTCATAAGAAATATGGAAATATTCACATGAATCATAAATTGAGCCCTTTAATACTTGTAAAAAAGCAAATTAGGAACGGTGACCCATTACTTCGATAAAATTCAACGACTTGAGAATGGCAAAGAGGCATAGAGGGGGTTGCAACCTTGAATATAATGTGCAGTATAGACCCAAAAGTAAACTCGAGCTAATTCATGAATTAAACCATCCCATACTGAACAAATCATAGTCAAAGACCCCTTTGCTCCACCAAATTTAATTGACACAAACCTCCATAATTCTAAAGACGTCCTTGTTGTGTTGAATATAACATGTTGGTTATGTAAAAATGTTAATTTTCACATCATTTTGTGAGAATTAGGCTTTGCAACATATTGAAGTGTAGCAAAGGTGTACATACATGCTTGCTCACACCAATATAATTTGTTTTGTTGCCATAGAATATAATTTGAGTGTCCATTTATGGCATTAAGACCCTGCAACCAATGTAGGACACTTTTTCATAAGAAATAAAGAAATAAAGAAATAGTCGCATGAATCATAAATTGAGCCCTTTAATACTAGTAAAAAAGCAAATTAGGATCGGTGACCCATTAGTTCGATAAAATTCAATGCATTCTGTTCGGTAAAAAGGTATAGTCGTGGTTGTTACCTAGAATATAATATGCAGTATAGACACAAAAAGAAGTTCGTGGTCATTCAAGAATTACAACATCCAATTCTGAAGAAATCATGGTCATATTCCTCTTTGCTCCACGACATTTAACAGACCAAAACCTCCAAAATTCTAAAGACGTCCTTGTTGTGTTGAATATAACATGTTGGTTAAAAACAAAAGTTAATGTTCACATCATTTTGTTTGAATTAGGCTTTGCAACATATTCAAGTGTAGCAAAGGTGTACATACATGCTTGCTCGCACAAATATAATTCGTTTTGCTGCCATAGAATATAATTTGAGTGTCCATTTATGGCATTAAGACCTTGCAACCAATGTAGGACACTTTTTCATAAGAAATAAGGAAATAGTCACATGAATCATAAATTGAGCCCTTTAATACATGTAAAAAAGCAAATTATTAACGGTGACTCATTAGTTCGCTAAAATTCAACGGCCTGAGTGTGGCAAAGAGGTATAGAGGTGGTTGCTACCTCGAATATAATGTGCAGTATAGACCCAAAAGTAAGTTTGAGGTCATTGAAGAATTAAACCATCCCATACTGAACAAATCATAGTCAAAGACACCTTTGCACCATGAAATTTAATTGACACAAACCTCCAAAATTCTAAAGACGTCCTTGCAGTGTTGAAAACAACATGTTGGTTAAATACAAAAGTTAATTTTCACATCATCTTTCGGGAATTAGGCGTTGCAACATATTCAAGTGTAGCAAAGGTGTACATAAGACGTCCTTGTTGTGTTGAATATAACATGTTGGCTAAAAACAAAAGTTAATTTGCACATCATTTCGTTTGAATTGGGCCTTGCAACATATTCAAGTGTAGCAAAGGTGTACATACATGCTTGCTCGCACAAATATAATTTGTTTTGCTGCCATATAATATAATTTGAGTCTCCATTTATGGCATTAAGTCCATGCAACCATTGTAGGACAATTTTTCATAAGAAATAAAGAAATAGTCACATGAATCATAAATTGAGCCCTTTAATACATGTAAAAAAGCAAATTAGGAACGGTGACCCGTTAGTTCGATAAAATTCAACGGCTTGAGTATGGCAAAGAGTAGAGGTGGTTGCTACTTTTAATATAATGTGCAATATAGACCCAAAAGTAAGTTCGAGGTCATTCATGAATCAAACCATCCCATACTGAACAAATCATTGTCAAACACCCCTTTGCTCCACGAAATTAAATTGACACAAACCTCCAAAATTCTAAAGACGTCCTTGCCGTGTTGATCATAACATGTTGGTTAAATACAAAAGTAAATTTTCACATCATTTTCAGTGAATTAGGCCTTTCAAGATATCCAAGTGTAGCAAAGGTGTAAATACATGCTTGCTCGCACCAATAAAATTTGTTTTGCCGCCATAGAATATAATTTGAGTGTCCATTTATGGCATTACGACCCTGCAACCAATGTAGGACACTTTTTCATAAGAAATAAAGAAATAAAGAAATAGTTGGATGAATCATAAATTGAGCCCTTTAATACTTGCAAAAAAGCAAATTAGGATCGGTGACCCATTAGTTCGAAAAAATTCAACGCATTCAGTTTGGCAAAAAGGTATAGTCGTGGTTGTTACCCGGAATATAATATGCACTATAGACACAAAAGAAAGTTCGAGGTCATTCAAGAATTACAACATCCAATTCTGAACAAATCAAAGTCATGTTCCTCTTTGCTCCACGAAATTTAACAGACACAAACCTCCAAAATTCTAAAGACGTCCTTGTTGTGTTGAATATAACATGTTGGTTAAAAACAAAAGTTAATTTTCACATCATTTTCTTTGAATTAGACCTTGCAACATATTCAAGTGTAGCGAAGGTGTACATACATGCTTGCTCGCACCAATATAATTTGTTTTGCTGCCATAGATTATAATTTGAGTGTCCATTTATGGCATTAAGTCCAGGCAACCAATGTAGGTCAATTTTTCATAAGAAATAAAGCAATAGTCACATGAATCATAAATTGAGCCCTTTAATACGTGCAAAAAAGCAAATTAGGAATGGTGATCCATTAGTTTGATAAAATTCAACGGCTTGAGTATGGCAAAGAGGTATAGAGGTGGTTGCTACCTTGAATATAATGTGCAGTATAGACACAAAAGAAAGTTCGAGGTCATTCAAGAATTACAACATCCAATTATGAAAAAATCATAGTCATATTCCTCTTTGCTCCATGAAATTTAATAGACACAAACCTCCAAAATTCTAAAGACGTCCTTGTTGTGTTGAATATAACATGTTGGTTAAAAACAAAAGTTAATTTTCACTTCATTTTGCTAGAATTAGGCCTTGCAACATATTCAAGTGTAGCATAGGTGTACATACTTGCTTGCTCGCACCAATATAATTTGTTTTGCAGCCGTAGAATACAATTTGAGTGTCCATTTATGTGCATAAGTCCTTGGAACAAATGTAGGACACTTTTTCATAAGAAATAAAGAAATATTCACATGAATCATAAAGTGAGCCCTTTAATACTTGTGAAAAAGCAAATTAGGATCGGTGACCCATTAGTTCGATAAAATTCAATGGCTTGAGTATGGCAAAGGGGTATAGAGGTGGTTGCTACCTGGAATATAATGTGCACTATTGGCACAAAAGTAAGTTTGAGGTCATTCAAGAATTAAACCATCGCATACTGAACAAATCATAGTCAAAGACCCCTTTGCTCCATGAAATTTAATTGACACAAACCTCCAAAATTCTAAATGTGTCCTTGTTGTGTTGAAAATAACATGTTGGTTAAATACAAACTTTAATTTTCACGTCATTTTGTGTGAATGAGGCCTTGCAACATATTCAAGTGTAGCGAAGGTGTACATACATGCTTGCTTGTGCCAATATAATTTGTTTTGCTACCATAGGATATAATTTGAGTGTCCATTTATGGCTTTATGTCCTTGCAACAAATGTAGGACACTTATTCATAGGAAATAAAGGAATAGTCACTTGAATCATAAATTAAGCCCTTTAATACTTGTAAAAAAGCAAATTAGGATCGGTGACCCACTAGTTCGATAAATTTCAATGGATTGAGTATGGCAAAAAGGTATAGACGTGGTTGTTACCTGGAATATAATGTGCAATATAGACACAAAAGTAAGTTCGAGGACGAATGACAAGGGCAAGGTCAAAGAAAATAAAGGATGCTTTCAACAACCTGTTGTGCGACATTTACTATCAGGTTGTTGCCATGTACAAGTTAAGGAGGATGGAGTCTTCACCAGGGCATGCGAATGTGTCATCTGTGGAGGAATTTGCGAACCATGGCCTTGGGAGGGAAGTTGGATTTGAGAGCCCATGATTGGGCCTTTAAGTGGGTTATTTTCATGTGTTTTTATTATTATTGAGTGGGTTGGACGAAATTCCCTATTAAGCCCATCTTATTTAGTGAGTTGGACGAATTCCCTTATTAAGACTAGCTTATTAGTTAGGGTTTCTGGGAGTTAGCGTATAAAAAGGGAAAAAAGGGTGGCTAGGACAGGCAGACTCATGAGTGTATGAACTATTTTCTCTGGTTCTTTGAGAACTAATTCTGTACTTTCATACTTACGTGTGTTGGTTCACTAGACTTATGTTCTTTAACGTTGTTATTGCTAGGAGTGACATCTGAATCTTATAGTTCTGGTTCCTGGTTGTTTATAATCATTGGGTCAGAACTCCAAATCCCTTAACCTTTGTTAGAATGATCCTATACCAACATTGGTGTTGGGTTCCGTTTACATATAAACGGAGTTCATATCATTTGGTATCTGAGCCCTGGCTCTAACACAGGTTAGTTATGTTGTTGTTATCATATCTTTCATGTATTCTTCGTTGTTGGTTGTATAATCAAAAAGAGAAAAAAAATACAAAAAAAAACAAAAGAAATTGGAGACAGAATCGTGTATTTCGTGGGTTTCTTTTCTATTATTTGTTTCTTCCACAGAAATACCCATTAGTTAACTGAAAAGAGAAAAAAAATGGGTTCATTGTTTAATTGGTCATTTACTCAATTATATTTGATAATTGATTGTTGTCCAATTGCACTGCTCATATCATTGAATTTCTTGTCATTCTGTTTGCTTTATTGCCCATCTTCTTGGTCCTGTCACTTCTTTGAAGAGGTAGGTCTAGGATTGATATATTCAAGTTTTGTTTGTTCTGAATTTCGTTTGCTTGAGACTACCGATAGAGCTCTTAGAGTTTTGCAATTTATTATGTGAAACACGAGAGTTGAGGACTACTGTAGTTGAGTGGAGAGCAAACACACAAGGGAGTGAGATTTGAGAGGCATATTCTTTATTTACTAACAATCTTGTATGTACGATATCTAAAGCTAAAGAAGGCAGTTTCCCACATGGAGAGGAGGAAGTAGTTGTTCCAGATTTCAAATTGCTTATGAAATCCTTAGAACAGAAGTTTGATAGGATTGATCAAGTGCTTTGGGAATTTTGAGATAGAATGGATCAAATAGATGGGGAATCAAGTGTTAATCCTAAGAGGCTAGCTGGGAGGGTCATAAAGGAGCAATTTCAACATGACCTTGGTGAAGATGGTAATGATTATTATGGTGACAGTGATAATGCTAGTAGAAACTTCAGAGGTGGTTTTAGAGGAGGATGTGGTAATGGGAATGGTAGAGGAGCAAGAGGCAATGGAAATGTTTATGATAGGTACAATGGAGGTTGGTTCAATAAAAATAGAGGGGTGGAAGGAGTAGACAAAAATCTTATTAGTATTAAAATGAAAATACCTTCTTTCCAAGGGAAAGTTGACCTTAATGTCTATTTGGATTAGGAACGAAGGGTAGAATTAATATATGAGTGCCACAACTTCTCTGAGGAGAAGAAGGTGAAGTTAGCTGTGGCAGAGTTCACTAATTATGCTGTAGTATGGTGGGACCAGCAAGTTACCACACGGAGAAGGAATTTTAAGAGGGCTATAGAAACTTGGAATGAGTTGAAGACCGTGATGAGAAGGAGATTTGTTCCCAGCTCTTATTATAGGGATTTGTATAACAAGTTGCAGAGCCTTACACAAGTTTCCAAGAGTGTGGAAGAGTATCATAAAGAGATGGAAATTGCTATGGTTAGGGCAAATGTAATGGAGGATAGGGAGGCAACCATGGCTAGGTTCCTCCAAGGGTTGAATAGGAGCATAGCTGATGTGGTAGAGCTGCAACACTATGTAGAGCTTGAAGACACGGTACACATTGCCATGAAAGTTGAGAGGTAACTTAAGGGAAGGAGCACTTATGGTCATAAGCAGAACTTAGGTTCATCTTCTTGGAAGCCAAACTAGGGGAAGAAGGAAGAGGAGATGACTTCTACGCAAAAAAGCAATTCACATAGACCCAAGACTAGTGGGGGCAGCCTGGAAAGGGGCAAATTTAAAGAAAAACTTGAGGGCACCTATGGAAAAACTAAAGACATCAAATGCTTTAGATGTTTGGGTAGGGGTCATGTGGCTTCACAATGTCTTAACAAGAGAACCATGTACCTTAAGGAGAATGGTGATTATGTGTCTGGCAGTGATGCTAGTGATGAAGACCAAATGCCACCATTAGAGGATGCTAGTGATGTTGATGAAGGGATAAAGTCTTCGGAGCATGGTGGAAGGCTTTTAGTAGCAAGAAGAGCCCTTAGTGCGTAGGTTAAGGAGGAGAATGATGCTGAAGTTCAGCAGGAAAATATTTTTCATACTCGATGTTTAGTTCAAGATAGACTCTGTTGCTTGATAATCGATGGAGGTAGTTGCACTAATGTAGCAAGTACAGAGTTGGTGGAAAAATTGAACTAGCCTACAACCCAACATCCTAAGCCATATAATTTGCAATGGTTGAATGATAGTGGAGTGGTAAAAGTGACTAAACAAGTTGTGGTTCGATTTTCCATTGGTAGATATAAGGATGAATTGTCTTGTGATGTTGTACCTATGCAGACCAAACATTTGTTATTGGGCAGTCCTTGGCAATTTGACAAAAAAGTTTTGCATGATGGTTACAAGAACCGCTATTCATTCACCATGGATGGAAGACCATTTACACTGGCACCATTGATTCCAAAATAGATGTATGAAGAGCAAGTGAGACGTTATGAAAGTGAGCAAAAGAGGAGGAGCAAAAAGAAAGAGAGAGTTGAGAGAAAAGAAAGTGTAGGAGGGAAAAAGAAGATAAATGCATTTGAGTGTGCTAAGTACAAGAGTGGTCAGGTTCACAAGAGTGAAGATGAAAGAAAACTAGTGAGTGTGTTTGCAAAAGGAGCAGATGTTATGGTTGCCTTCCAAGCTAGGCAACAAAAGATCTTAATCCTTTACAAGGATTCTTATTTCTCTAACACTAACCTTGATTCATCTTTGCCTAATGCTATTTCATCTATGTTGTAGGATTATAATGATGTGTTCCCTCAGGAGATCTTAGATGGTTTGCCACCAAGGAGAGGGATTGAACATCACATTGATCTTATTCTTGGAGCTCCCATTCCCAATAAGCCAGTTTATAGAAGTAAACAAAGGAGCTTCATAGGCAAGTTGATGAGTTGATGAAGAAGGGACATGTAAAGGAGAGCATGTGTCCATATGCAATGCCAATGTTGCTTATGTCAAGAAAAGATGGATCTTGGAGAATGTGTGTCGATTGTAGAGCTATCAACAAAATAACAATGCTAATTTAAGGACAAATCATTTTGAGGAGAGCGGGAATGATGGAAACCATACTGTACTAACTCAAATCGATAAGGGAGTAAATACTTTGCAAAACCTTGGAGGACCAATGACAAGGGCAAGGTCAAAGAAAATAAAGGAATCTCTCAACAACCTATTGTGCGACATTTACTATCAGGAAGTTGCCAAGTACGAGTTAAGGAGGATGGAGTCTTCACCAGGGCTTGCAAATGTGTCATCTATGGAGGAATTTGTGAACCATGGCCTTGGGAAGGAAGTTGGATTTGAGAGCCCATGATTGGGCCTTTAAGTGGGTTATTTTCATGTGTTTTTATTATTATTGAGTAGCTTGGACGAAATTCCTTATTAAGCCCAGCTTATTTAGTGGGTTGGACGAAATTCCTTATTAAGCCCAGGTTATTTAATGGGTTGTACGAATTCTCTTATTAAGACCAGCTTATTAGTTAGGGTTTCTGGGAGTTAGCATATAAAAAGGGAAAAAAGGGTGGCTGGGAGAGGCAGACTCGTTTTCATGAGTGTATGAGCTATTTTCTCTGGTTCTTTGAGAACTAATTCTAAACTTTCATACTTGCATGTGTTGGTTCACTAAACTTATCTTCTTCAACATTGTTGTTATTAGGAGTGGCGTCTGAATCTTATAGTTCTGGTTCTTGGTTGCTTATAATCATTGGGTCAGAACTCCAAATCGCTTAACCTGTGTTAGAACGATCCTATACCAACATTGGTGTTGGGTTCCGTTTACATATAAACGGAGTTCGTATCATTTGGTATTAGAGCCTTGGCTCTAACTTAGGTTAGTTATATTGTTGTTATCATATCTTTCGTGTATTCTTTGTTGTTGGTTGAATAATCAAAAAGAGAAAAAGGAAATATGCAAAAACAAAAAACAAAAAACAAAAACAAAATCGTGTATTTTGTGGGTTTCTTTTCTGATATTTGTTCCTTCCACAAAAATACCTATTAGTTAACCAAAAAAAAAAAAAGATGGGTTCATTGCTCAATTGGTCATTTACTCAATTATATTTGATAATTGATTGTTGTCCAATTGCACTGCTTATATCATTCAATTTCTTGTCATTCTGTTTGCTTTATTGCCCATCTTCTTGGTCCTATCACTTCTTTGAAGAGGTAGGTCTAGGATTGATATATTCAAGTTTTGTTTGTTCTGAATTTAGTTTGCTTGGGACTATTGAAAGAGCTCTTAGAGTTTTGCAATTTATTGTGTGAAACATAAGAGTTGTGGACTACTGTAGTTGAGTGTATGAGCTATTTTCTCTAGTTCTTTGAGAACTAATTTTGACCTTTCATACTTGCGTGTGTTGGTTCCCTAGACTTATCTTCTTCAACATTGTAGTTGCTAGGAGTGGCGTCTGAATCTTATAGTTCTGGTTTTTAGTTGTTTATAATCATTGGGTCAGAACTCCAAATCCCTTAACCTTTGTTAGAACGATCCTATACCAACATTGGTGTTGGGTTCCATTTATATATAAACGGAGTTCGTATCATCTTTGTCATGGTGAATCCATTGAATTTTATCAGACAAAGGGTTTACTGATCATGATTACCTTCTTTTCCATGTATTAAATGGCCAAATTTCTAATTAATGTGACTATTTCTTTATTTCTTACGAAAAAGTCCTAGATTTATTGCAAGAACTTATTCACATAAAATGATACTCAAATTATGTTTTGGGTCAACAAAACAATTTATATTCTTCTAAGCAATCATTTATGTACACCTTTGGTACTCCTATATATGTTGCAAGGCTCATTCACACAAAATGAAGTAGAAATTAACTTTTGTGAGCAAACAACATTTTATATTCAAAGCAACAAGAATGTCTTTAGAGTTTTGGCACTTTGAATCAATTGAATTTCATGTAGCAAAGGAGTCTTTGACCGTGATTTATTTTTCCTTCAAGCATTGAATGGTTTATTTCTTGAATGAGCTTGAAATTACTTTTGCGTATATACTAAACATTATATTCAAGTCAACAACCATGTCAATACCACTTTGCCATCCTGAATCCATTGAATTTTGTCAGACAATAAGGTTACTGATCTTGATTTCCTTCTTTTGCATGTATTGAAGGGCTGAATTTCTAATTAATGTGACTATTTCTTTATTTCTTATGAAAAACAATCTAACATTTGTTGCAAGGACTTAGTCACATAACATTTTGTATTCTTTTGAACAAACATGTATGTACACTTTTGGTACTCCTGCATATATTGCAAGGACTCATTCACAGAGAATGAGGTGGAAATTAACTTTTGTGGGTAAACAACATGTTACATTCAATGCAAGAAGGGTGTCTTTAGAGCTTTAGGACTTCGAATAAATTAAATTTTGTGGTGCAAAGGAGTCTTTGACTACGATTTGTTAATTCAACAAGTATTGATTCATTTAGTTCTCTAATGACCTCCAAATTACTTTTGTGTCAATGCTAAACATTATATTCTAGGCAACAACCATGCCTATACCCCTTTGCCATGCCGAATCCATTGAATTTTGTGAAACAAAGGGGTTATTGATCTTGATTACCTTCTTTTACAAGTATTAAGTGGCTCAATTTCTAATTAATGTTACTATTTTTTATTTCTTACGAAAAAGAGTCCTACATTTGTTGTAAGGAATTATTCACAGAAAATGATATTAAAAATAAGTTTTACGTCAACAAAACAATTTATATTCATCTAAACAAACATGTATGTACTCCTTTGGTACTCTTGCATATGTTGCAAGGACTAATTCATACAAAATGATGTGGAAATTAACTTTTATGGGTAATCAACATGTCAACATGTTATATTCAATGTAACAATAACGTCTTTAGAGCTATGGCACTTTGAATCAATTGAATTTTGTGTAGCAAAGGAGTCTTTGATCATGATTTGTTTGTCCTTCAAGTATTGAATGGTTTAAATCTCGAATGACCTCAAAATTACTTTTGTATGTACACTAAACATTATATTCAAGGCAACAACTATGTCTATACTTCTTGTAAATGGTGAATCCATTGAATTTTATCAAATAAAGGGGTTACTGATCATGATTACCTTTTTTTCCATGCATTAAGTGGCCGAATTACTGCTTAATGTGACTATTTCTTTTTCTCGTACAAAAAAGTGTCCTACATTTGTTTCAAGGAATTATTCATAGAAAATGAAATTGAAAATAGGTTTTAATTCTAATGGTGCAAAGGATTGTTTCACCATGATTTGATTGTCTTACAAGTATTGAATCGTTTAATTCTCAAATGAGCTCAAAATTACTTTTGTGTTAATGCTAAATAGTATATTTCGGGCAACAACCATGTCTATACCACTTTGCCATGCTCAATCCATTGAATTTTGTTAGATAAAGGGGTTACTGATATTGATTACCTTCTTTTACAAGTATTAAGTGACTTAATTTCTGATTAATGTGACTATTTCTTTATTTCTTATGAAAAAGAGTCCTCGATTTGTTGCAAGGACTTATTCACATAAAATGATACTCAAATTATGTTTTATGTCAACAAAACAATTTATATTCTTCTAATCAATCATTTATGTATAACTTTGGTACTCCTACATATGTTGCAAGGACTCATCCATACAAAATGAAGTGGAAATTAACTTGTGTGGATAAACAACAAATTATATTCAAAGCAACAAGAATGTCTTTAGAGCTTTGGCACTTTGAATCAATTGAATTTCGTGTAGCAAAGGAGTCTTTGATCTTGATTTGTTTGTCCTTCAAGTATTGAATGGTTTAATTTTCGAATGAGTTCGAAATTACTTTTGTGCAGATACTAAACATTATATTCAAGGCAACAACCATGTCGATACCTCTTTGCCATCCTGAATCCATTGAATTTTGTCAGACAATGGGGTTACTGATCTTGATTACCTTCTTTTGCATGTATTAAGTGGCTGAATTTTTTATTAATGTGACTATTTCTTTATTTCTTACCAAAAATAGACTAACATTTGTTGCAAGGACTTATTCACATAACATTTTGTATTCTTCTGAACAAACATGTATGCATAGCTTTGGTACTCCTGCATATGTTGGAAGGACTCATTCACACAAAATGATGTGAAAATTAACTTTTATGGGTAATCAGCATGTCAACATGTTATATTTAATGCAACAAGAACATCTTAGAGCTTTGGCACTTTGAATCAATTGAATTTTGTGTAGCAAAGGAGTCTTTGATCATGATTTGTTTGTCCTTCAAGTATTAAATGGTTTAATTCTCGAAGGAGCTCAAAATTACTTTTGTGTATATACAAAACACTATATTTAAGGCAACAACCATCTCTATACCTCTTTGCCATGGTGAATCCATTGAATTTTATCAGACAAAAGGGTTACTAATCATGATTACCTTCTTTTCTGTGTATTAAGTGGCCAAATTTCTGATTAATGTGACTATTTATTTATTTCTTACGAATAATAGTCCTAGATTTGTTGCAAGGACTTATTCACATAAAATGGTACTCAAATTATGTTTTATGTCAACAAAACAATTTATATTCTTTTGAGCAATCATTTATGTACACCTTTGGCACTCCTACATATGTTGCAAGGACTCATTCACACAAAATGAAGTGGAAATTAACTTTTGTGGGCAATCAACATGTTATATTCAGTGCAACAAGGACATCATGAGACCTCTGGCACTTTGTATCTATTAAATTTCATGGAGCAAAGGAGGCTTTGTCCATGATTTGTTTATTCTATAAGTATTGAATGGTTTAATTCTCGAATGACCTTGGAATTACTTTTTTGTCTATAATAAACATTATATTTAAGGCAACAACCATACCTAAACCTCTTTGCCATGCTGAATCCATTGAAATTTATCAGACAAAGGGGTTACTGATCTTAATTACCTTCCTTTACATGTATTAAGTGGCTCAATTTTTGATTAATGTGACCATTTCTTTATTTCCTATGAAAAAGAGTCCTACATTTTTTGCAAGGACTTATTCACATAAAATGATACTCAATTTATGTTTTATGTTAATAAAACAATTTATATTCTTCTGAGCAATCATTTATGAACACCTTTGGTACTCCTACATATGCTGCAAGGACTCACTCACAAAAAATGAAGTGGAAATTAACTTTTGTGGGTAATCAACATGTTATATTAAGTGCAACAAGGATGCCTTGAGAGCTTTGGCACTTTGTATTTATTGAATTTCATGGAGCAAAGGAGTCTTTGACCATGATTTGTTTGTCCTACAAGTATTGAATGGTTTAATTCTTGAATGACCTAGAAATTACTTTTTTTGTATAGATTAAACATTATATTCAAGATAACAACCATGTATATACCTCTTTGTAGATCCATTGAATTTGATTAGACAAAGGGGTTATTGATCTTGATTATCTTCTTTTACAAGTATTAAGTAGCTCAATTTCTAATTAATGCGACCTTTCTATTTCTTATGAAAAAGAGTCCTACATTTGTTGCGAGAACTTATTAACATAAAATGAAACTCAAATTATATTTTATGTCAACAAAACAATTTATATTGTTTAGAACAAATATGTATGTACACCTTTGGTAATCTTGCATATGTTACAAGGACTCATTCACACAAAATGATATGGAAATTAACTTTTGTGGGAAAACAACATGTTATATTCAGTGCAATAAGGATGTCTTTAGAGCTTTGGCACTTTGTGTCTATTGAATTTTGTGGAGCAAAGGAATCTTTAACCATGATTTATCTGTCCTACAAGTATTGAATGGTTTGATTCTTGAATGACCTTGAAATTACTTTTGTGTATATACTAAATATTATATTCAATGCAATAACCATGTTTGTACCATTTTGCCATGTTAAATCCATTCAATTTGATTAGACAAAGGGGTTACTGATCTTGATTACCTTCTTTTACAAGAACTAAGTAGCTCAATTTCTGAGTAATGTGAAAATTTTTTTATTTCTTATGAAAAAGAGTCCTACATTTGTTGCGAGAACTTATTCATATTTTATGCCAACAAAACAATTTATATTGTTCTCAACAAAATTGTATGTACACCTTTGGTACTCCTACATATGTTGCAAGGACTCATTCACATAAAATGATATGGAAAAGAACTTTCATGGGTAAATAACATGTTATATTCAATGCAACAAGGACGCCTTGAGAGCTTTGGCACTTTGAATTGATTGAATTTCATTTAGCAAAGAAGTCTTTGACCGTGATATGTTTGTCCTTCAACTATTGAATGGTTTGATTCTCAAATCACCTCAAAATTACTTTTGTGTCTATACTAAATGTTATATTCCAGGCCATAACCATGTCTCTACCTATTTTCATTTTATCAGACAAAAGGATTACTAATCTTGATTACCTTTTTTTACTTGTATTAAGTGGCTGAATTTTGGATTAATGTGACCATTTCTTTATTTCTTATGAGAAAGAGTCCTACATGTGTTTAAAGGACTTAATCACATAAAACGATACTCAAATTATATTTTATATCAACAAAACAATTTATATTCTTCGGAACAAACATGTATGTGCACCTTTGGTACTCCTACATATGTTGCGAGGACTCATTCACACAAAATGACATGAAAATTAACTTTTGCGGGTAAACAACATGTTATATTCAATGCAACAAGGATGTCTTGAGTGCTTTGGCACTTTGAATCAATTGAATTTCATGTGCAAAGGAGTCTTTGACCACGATTTGTTTGTCCTACAAGTATTGAATGGTTTAATTCTCGAATGAGCTCGAAATTACTTTTGTGACAATGCTAAACATTATATTCCAAGCAAAAACCATGTCTATACCACTTTACCATGCTAAATCCATTGAATTTTGTTAGACAAAGGGGTTACTAATCTTGATTACCTTCTTTTACAAGTTTTAAGTGACTCAATTTCTAATTAAGATGACTATTTCTTTATTTCTTAGGAAAAATAGTCCTACATTGGTTGCAAGGAATTATTCACAAAAAATGATATTGAAAATAAGTTTTATGTCAACAAAACAACTTATATTCATCGAAACAAACATGTTTGTACTCCTTTGGTACTCCTCCATATGTTGCAAGGACTCATTCACACAAAATGATGTGGAAATTTACTTTTGTGGGTAATCAACATGTTATATTCAAAGCAACAAGAACATCTTTAGTGATTTGGCACTTTGAATCAATTGAATTTCGGGTAGCAAAGTAGTCATTGTTCGTGATATGTTTGCCCTACAATTATTGAATGGTTTAATTCTCGAATGACCTCAAAATTACCTTTTTGTCTACACTAAACATCATATTGGAGGCAACAACCATGTCTATACCCCTTTGCTATGGTGAATCCCTTGAATTTTATCAAACAAAGTGTTTACTAATCTCGGTTACCTTATTCTACTTGTATTGAGTAGCTGAATTTTTGATTAATGTGACTATTTCTTTACCTCTTACGAAAAAGAGTCCTACTTTTGTTAAAAGTACTTATTCACATAAAAAAATACACAAATTATGTTTTATGTCAACAAAAAAATTTATATTCTTCTGAACAAACATGTATGTACACCTTTGGTACTCCTGCATATGTTGCAAGGACTCATTCACACAAAATGATGTGGAAATTAAGTTTTATGGGTAAACAACATGTTATATTTAGTGCAACAAGCACGTCATGAGAGATTTGGCACTTTGAATCGATTAAATTTCGTGTAGCAATGGAGACTTTGACCGTGATATGTTTGTCCTACAATTATTGAATGATTTAATTCTCGAATGACCTCAAAATTATTTTTGTGTCTATACTAAATGTTATATTCGAGGCAACAACCATGTCTATAGCACTTTGCCATGTTGAATCATTTGAATTTTATCAAACAAAGGGGCTATTGATCTTGATTACCTTCTTTTATAAGTATTAAGTGGCTCAATTTCTAAGTGATGTGACTATTTCTTTATTTCTTATGAAAATGAGTCCTTCATTTGTTGCGAGGACTTATTCACATAAAATAATACCCAAATTATATTTCATGTTAACAAAACAATTTATATTGTTCTGAACAAAATTTTATGTACACATTTGGTGCTCCTACATATGTTGCAAGGGCTCATTCACACAAAATGATATGGAAATTCACTTTTGTGGGTAAACAACATGTTTTATTCAGTGCAACAAGGATGTCTTGAGAGCTTTGCCACTTTATATCCATTGAATTTTGTGGAGCAAAGGAGTCTTTGACCATAATTTGTTTGTCCTACAAGTATTGAATGGTTTAATTCTCAAATGACCTAGAAATTAATTTTGTGTCAATGCTAAACATTATATTCAATGCAACAACCATGTCTATACCACTTGGCCATGCTGAATGGATTGAATTTCATGGAGCAAAGGAGACTTTGACCATGATTTGTTTGTCTTACAGGTATTGAATGGTTTAATTGTTGAATGACCTTGAAATTACATTTGTGTTTACACTAACCTTTATATTCAAGGCAACAACCATGTCTATACCACATTGATATGCTAAATCAATTGAATTTTATCAAACAGAGGCTACTGATTGATGGAAACCATATTGTACCAACTCAAATCAACAAGGGAGTTAATGCTTTGCAAAACCTTAGAGGACCAATGACAAGGGCAAGGTCAAAGAAAATAAAGGAAACTCTCAACAAATTGTTGTGCGACATTTACTATCAGGAAATTGCCAAGTACGAGTTCAGTAGGATAGAGTCTTCACCAAGGCTTGCAAATGTATCGTCTGTGGAGGAATTTGCGAACCATGGCCTTGGGAAGGAAGTTGGATTTGGGAGCCCATGATTGGGCCTTTAAGTGGGTTATTTCCATGGGTTTTTATTATTATTTAGTGGGTTGGACGAATTGCCTCATTAAACCCAGCTTATTAGTTAGGGTATAAATTTCCTTATTAAGCCCAGCTTATTAGTTAGGGTTTCTAGGAATTAGCATATAAAAATGGCAAAAAGGGTGGCTAGAGGAGGCAAACCCGTTTTCATAAGTGTATGAGCTATTGTCTTTGGTTCTTTAAGAACTAATTCTGAATGTTCATACTTGTGTGTGTTGGTTCACTAGACTTATCTTCTTCAACGTTGTTGTTGTTAAGAGTGGCGTCTGAATCTTATAGTTCTGGTTTTTAGTTGCTTATAATCATTGGGTCATAACTCCAAATCCTTTAACCTTTGTTAGAACAATGCTATACCAACATTGGTGTTGGGTTCCGTTTACATATAAACAGAGTTCGTATCATTTGGTATCAGAGTCTTGGCTCTAACTCAAGTTAGTTATATTGTTGTTATCATATTCTTTGTGTATTCTTTGTTGTTGGTTGAATAATCAAAAAGAGAAAAAAAAAATAGAAACAAAATTGTGTATTTTGTGGGCTTTTTTTCTGATATTTGTTTCTTCCACAGAAATACCCATTAGTTAACCAGAAAAAAAAAAAAAAACGAGTTCATTGCTCAATTAGTCTTTTACTCTATTATATTTGATAACTGATTGTTGTCCAATTACATTGCTCATATCATTAAATTTCTTGTCATTCTGTTTGCTTTTTGCCCATCTTCTTGGTTGGGTCATTTCTCTGAAGAGATAGGTCTATGATTGATATATTCAAGTTTTGTTTGTTTTGAATTTAGTTTGCTTAGGAATATTGAAAGAGCTCTTAGAGTTTTGCAATCTATTGTATGAAACATGAGTGTTGAGGACTACTGTAGTTGAGTGGAGAGCAAACACACAAAGGAGTGAGTTTTGTGAGGCATATTCTTTATTTACTAACAATCTTACATGTACAATGTCTAATACTAAAGAAGGCAGTTTCCCATATGGAGAGGAGGAAGTAGTTGTTCCAGATTTCAAATTGCTTATGAAATCCTTAGAATAGAAGTTTGATAGGATTGACCAAGCATTTTGGGAAGTTCGAGACAAGATGGATCAAATAGAAGGGGAATCAAGTGTCAATCCTAAGAGGCTATCTAGAAGGGTCATGAAGAAGCAATTTAAACATGACTTCGATGAAGATGGTGATGATTATTATGACGACGGTGATAATACTAGTAGAAACTTTAGTTGTGGTTTTAAAAGAGGGTGTTGTAATAAGAATGGTAGAGGAGCTAAAGGCAATGGAAATGTTTATGATAGGTAAAATGGAGGTTGGGATAACAGAAATAGAACGGAGGAAAGAGTTGACAAAAATTTTAGTAGTATTAAAATGAAAATACATTCTTTTCAAGGGAAAGCTAACCCTGATGTCTATTTGGATTGGGAACGAAGGGTAGAATTAATATATGAGTGCCACAACTTCTCTCAGGAGAATAAGGTGAAGTTAGCTCTAGCAGAGTTCACTGATTATGCTGTAGTATAGTGGGACCAGTAAGTTACCACTAGGAGAAGGAATTTTGAGAGAACCATAGAAACTTGGAATGAGTTGACGACTGTGATGAAAAGGAGATTTGTTCCCAACTCTTATTATAGGGATTTGTATAACAAGTTGCAGAGCCTTACACAAGGTTCCAAGAGAGTGGAAGAGTACCATAAGGAGATGGAAATTGCTATGGTTAGGGAAAATGTAATGGAGGATAGGTAGGCAACCATGGCTAGATTCCTCCAAGGGTTGAATAGGAGTATAGCTTTATGTGGTAGAGCTGCAACACTATATAGAGCTTGAAGACATGGGGAAGGAGCACTTTTGGACATAAGCAGATCTTAGGTTCATCTTCTTAGAAGTCAAATTAGGGGAAGAAAGAAGAGAAGATGACTTCTAACCAAAAAAACCAATTTACTTAAACCTAAGACTAGTGGGGGTAGCCTAGAAAGGGGCAAATTTGAAGAAAAACTTGAGGGCACCCATGGAAAAACTAGAGACATCAAATGCTTTAGATGTCTAGGTAGGGGTCATATGGCTTCCTAATGTCCTAACAAGAGAACCATGTGTCTTAAGGAGAATGGTGACTATGTGTTTGGCAGTGATGCTAGGGATGAAGACAAAATGCCACCATTAGAGGATACTAGTGATGTTGATGAAGGGATAGAGTATCCAGAGAATGGTGGAAGGCTTTTCGTAGCAAGGAGAGCCCTTAATGATACAAACTCTGTTTATATGTAAATGGAACCCAACACCAATGTTGGTATAGGATCGTTCTAACACAGGTTAAGGGATTTGGAGTTCTGACCCAATGATTATAAACAACCAAGAACTAGAACTATAAGATTCAGATGCCACTCCTAACAACAACAATGTTGAAGAAGATAAGTCTAGTGAACCAACACACCCAAGTATGAAAGTTCAGAGTTAGTTCTCAAAGAACCAGAGAAAATAGCTCATACACTCATGAAAATGGGTCTGCCTCTTCCAGCCACCCTTTTTGCCCTTTTTATATGCTAACCCCCCAAAATCCTAACTAATAAGTTGGACTTAATAAAGAAATTCGTGCACCCTAACCAATAAGCTGGGCTTAATAAGGAAATTCATACCCTAACTAATATGCTAGGCTTAATAAGGAAATTCATACCCTAACTAATATGCTGGGCTTAATAAGGAAATTCATCCAACCCACTAAATAATAATAAAAACCCATGAAAATAACCCACTTAAAGGCCCAATCATGGGCTCTCAAATCCAACTTCCTTCCCAAGGCTATGGTTCACAAATTCCTCCACAAATGACATATTCGCAAGCCCTGGTGAAGACACCATCCTCCTTAACTCGTATTTGGCAACTTCCTGATAATAAATGTCGCACAATAAGTTGTTGAGAGCTTCCTTTATTTTCTTTGACCTTGCTCTTATCATTGGTCCTCCAAGGTTTTGCAAAGTATCAACTCCCTTGTTGATTTGAGTTGGTACAACATGGTTTCCATCACTTAGTGTGCAAGTTAAGGAGGAGGAAGATGCTAAAATTCAGTGGGAAAATATTTTCCATACTCGATGTTTAGTTCAAGATAGACTTTGTTGCTTGATCATCGATGGAGGTAGTTGCCCTAATGTAGCAAGTACAGAGTTGGTGGAAAAATTGAACTTGCCTAAAACCAAACATCCTAGGCCATATAATTTGCAATGCTTAAATGACAGTGGAGTGGTGAAAGTGACTAAACAAGTTGTGGTTCCATTTTCCATTGGTATATATAAGGACGACTTGTCTTGTGATGTTGTACTTATGTAGATTGGGCATTTGTTATTGGGCTGTCCTTGGCAATTTGATAGAAAAGTTTTGAATGATGGTTACAAGAACCACTATTCATTCACCATAGATGGAAGACCATTTACACTGGTACTATTGACTCAAAAATAGGTGTATGAAGACCAAGTGAGACTTTATGAAAGTGAGCAAAAGAGGAGGAGCGAAAGGAAAGAGAGAGTCAAGAGAAAAGAAAGTACAGGAGGGAAATAAAAGATAAACACATTTGAGAGTGTTGAGTATAAGAGTGGTTAGGTTTACAATAGTGAAGATGAAAGAAAACAAGTGAGTGTGTTTGCAAAAGGAGCAGATATTAGGGTTGCCTTCCAAGCTAGGCAACAAATGATCTTAATCCTTTACAAAGATTCTTATTTCTCTAACACTAACCTTGATTCATCTTTGCCTAGTGCTATTTTGATGACATATAAGTATATAGTAGGAATTTGTTAGAGCATGTTGAACATTTGCATTGTGTAGTTGATGTTTTGAGGAAAGAGAAATTGTATGCCAATTTGAAGAAATGCGACTTTTGCAAGGATCATGTCATTTTTTTTGGTTATGTTGTGTCTGCTCACGGCATAATGGTTGATAAAGAAAAGATTAAGGCAATTCAAGAATGGCCTACACCTAAGAGTGTGAGCGATGTAAGGAGTTTCCATGGTTTGGCTAGCTTTTATAGGAGGTTCATTAAGGATTTTAATACCATAGTTGTACCATTGATTGAGGTGGTCAAAAAGAGAGTGGGTTTTAAGTGGAGTAAGGAACAACAAGATGCCCTTGATTTACTTAAGTCTAAGTTGTGTAATGCACCACTTCTTGCTTTGCTTGTTTTTTCTAAGATCTTTGAAATTGAATGTAATGCATTGGGCATTAGGATTGGGGGAGTTCTCATGCAAGAGAAACAACCTATTGTATTCTTTAGTGAGAAGTTGCATTCTTTACTGATCATGGGTCTTTAAAATACTTAAAGGGGCAAGGTAAGTTGAATAGGAGACATGTAAAATAGGTTGAATTTATCAAAACTTTTCCTTATGTAATTCAATACAAATCAAGTAAGGAAAATTTTGTTGTTGACGCATTGTCACGTAGGTACACATTGATTAGCACTTTGAATGTTATGTTGCTGGGGTTTGAGCACATTATTGAATTGTATGCTAATGATGCTGACTTTAGTAACATATATGCTACGTGTAAGAAAGCTGCTTTTGGCAAGTTCTATAGACGTGAGGGGTATTTGTTTAAAGTAAATAAAATTTGTATTCCTCAAGGGTCTTTAAGAGCATTAATTGTTAGAAAAGCTCATAAGGGTGGTTGAATGGGACACTTTGGCATTCGAAAGACTTTGGATGTTTTAAATGAACATTTTTTTTGGCCACATATGAAAAGGGATGTATAAAGGGTCTATGCCAAGTGTATTACCAGTAGACAAAATAAGTCTAGAGTTTTGCCCCATGGTAAGTATATGCCCTTAGAAATTCCTTGTGAACCTTAGACCAACATTTTTATGGATTTTATTCTTGGGTTACCTAGGTCCAAGAAGGGCTAGGATTGTAATCTTATTGTGGTTGACAGGTTCTTAAAGATGACATTTCATTGCTTGCACCAAAACGGATGATGCCACACATTGCAAACTTATTTTCTAGTGAGATTGTTTGCCTACATGAAGTGCTGAAGAGTATTGTGTTAGACCGTGATGCAAAATTTTTGAGTCATTTTTGGAAAACATTGTGGGGTAAGCTTGGAGCAAAGTTGTTGTTTTCTACAACTTGCCATCCACAAACTAATGGACAAATTGAGGTAGTAAATCGAACTCTTGGTACATTATTGCGTGCTGTTATTGGTAAGAACTCTAAAACCTTGAAAAAATGCTTTCCTTTTGTGGAGTTTGCCTATAATCGTGTTGTTCATAGTGCTATAGGTTATTCTCCTTTCGAGCTTGTTTATGGTTTTAATCCATTATCGCCTTTGAATTTAGTACCATTGGCTATACAGGACAAGGTTAATTTAGACGGGAAAAAGAAGGTGGAAGTGGTTAGGCAACTTCATGAGAAAGCTAGGCTTAACATTGAGAGAAGAACCAAATAATATGAAACACAAGTCAACAAAGGCCGCAGGCATATCACTTTTGAACTTGGTGATTGGGTTTAGGTACATTTGCGGAAAGATAGATTTCCTAGGCAAAGGAAATCAAAGTTGCAACCAAGGGGAGATGGTCCTTTTCAAGTGGTGGCAAGAGTCAATGATAATGCATATAAACTTAATTTGCTAGGTGAGTATAATTTGAGTGCAATATTTAATGTTTCTAACCTTTCTCCTTTTCTCTTTGATGATGTAGGTGCTAATTTGAGGACAAATCATTTTGAGGAGAGCGGGAATGATGGAAACCATATTGTACCAACTCAAATCAACTAGGGAGTTGATGCTTTGCAAAACCTTGGAGGACCAATGACAAGGGCAAGGTCAAAGAAAATAAAGGAAGCTCTTAACAACTTATTGTGTGACATTTACTATCAAGAAGTTGTCAAGTATGAGTTAAGGAAGATGGAGTTTTCACCAGGGCTTGTGAATGTATCATCAATGGAGGAATTTGCGGACCATGACCTTGGGAAGGAAGTTGGATTTGAGAGCCCATGATTGGGCCTTTAAGTGGGTTATTTGCATGGGTTTTTATTACTATTTAGTAGGTTGCACAAATTTCCATATTAAGCCCAGGTTATTAGTTAGGGTATGAATTTCCTTATTAAGCCTAGCTTATTAGTTAGGATTTCTGGGAGTTAGCATATAAAAAGGGCAAAAAGGGTGGCTGGAGGAGGCAGACCTGTTTTCATGAGTGTATGAGCTATTTTCTCTGGTTCCTTGGGAACTAATTCTGAACTTTCATACTTATGTCTGTTGGTTCATTAGACTTATCTTCTTTAACGTTGTTGTTCTTAGGAGTGGCATCTAAATCTTATAGTTTTGGTTTTTGGTTGTTTATAATCATTGGTTCAAAACTCTAAATTCCTTAACCTTTGTTAGAACGATCCTATACCAACATTGGTGTTGGGTTCCATTTACATATAAATAGAGTTCGTATCAGAGTGTCATCTGTGGAAGAATTTGTGAACCATGGCCTTGGGAAGGAAGTTGGATTTGAGAGCCCATGATTGGGCCTTTAAATGGGTTATTTCCATGGGTTTTTATTATTATTTAGTGGGTTGGATGAATTTCCTTATTAAGCCCAGCATATTAGTTAGGGTATGAATTTCCTTATTAAGCCCATTTTATTAGTTAGGGTTTCTGGCAGTTAGCATATAAAAAGGGCAAAAAGGGTGGCTGGAGGAGGCAGACCCGTTTTCATGAGTGTATAAGCTATTTTCTCTAGTTCCTTGAGAACTAATTCTGAACTTTCATAATTGCATGTGTTGGTTCACTAGACTTATCTTCTTCAACGTTGTTGTTGTTAAGAGTGGCATCTGAATCTTATAGTTCCGATTCTTAGTTGTTTATAATCAGTGGGTTAGAACTCCAAATCCTTTAACCTTTGTTAGAACGATCATATACCAACATTGGTGTTGGGTTCCGTTTACATATAAACAGATTTCGTATCACTGATCTTGATTACCTTCTTTTACAAGTATAAAGTGACTCAATTTCTAATTAATGTGACTATTTCTTTATCGCATACAAAAAAGAGTCCTACATTTGTTGTGAGGTCTAATTTACATAAAATGATACTCAAATTAAGTTTTATGTCAACAGAACATTTTATATTGTTCTGAAAAAACATGTATGTACACCTTTGGTGCTCCTACATATGTTTCAAAGACTCATTCACAGAAATTGATGTGGAAATTAACTCTTATGTATAAACAAAATGTTATATTTAGGGCAACAAGGACATCTTGAGAGCTTTGGCACTTTGTATCTATTCAATTTCATGGAGTAAAGGGGTCTTTGACCATGATTTGTTTGTCCTACAAGTATTGAATGGTTTAATTCTTAAATGTCCCCAAAATTACTTTTGTGTCAACACTAAACATTATATTCAATGCAACAACCATGTTTATACCACTTTGCCATGCTGATTGCATTGAATTTCGTAGAGTGAAGGAGTCTTTGACCATGTTTTGTCTGTCCTACAAGTATTGAATGGTTTAATTCTCGGACGACCTCGAATTTATTTTTTTCTCTACACTTAACATTATATTCAGGGCAACAACCATGTCTATACCACTTTGTCATGCTAAATGCATTCAATTTCATGGACTGAAGGAGTCTTTGACCAAGATTTGTCTGTCCTAGAAGTATTGAATTGTTTAATTCTTGAATGACCTCAAAATTACTTTTGTGTCTATACTAAACATTATATTCAAGGCTACAACTATACCTATACCTCTTTGTCATGCTAAATCCATTAAATTTTCACAGAAAAAGGGGTTATTGATCTTGATTACCTACTTTTTCGAGTATTAAGTGGCTCAATTTCTGACTAATGTGACTATTTCTTATTTCTTACGAAAAGGAGTCCCACATTTATTGCAATGACTTATTCACATAAAAAAATACTAAAATTATGTAACAAAACAATTTATATTTTTCTAAACAAACATTTACGTACACCTTTGCTACCCTTGCATATGTTGCAAGAACTTATTTACACAAAATGATGCGGAAATTAACTTTTATGGGTAAACAACATTTTATATTCAAAGTAACAAGGATTTCTTGAGAACTTTTGCACTTTTTATCTTTTGAATTTTGTGGAGCAAAGGAGTCTTTAACCATGATTTGTTTGTCTTAGAAGTATTAAATGTTTTAATTCTTAAATGACCTCAAAATTACTTTTGTGTCAATGCCAAACATTATATTCAATGCAACAACCATTTTTCTACCACTTTGCCATAATGAATGTATTGAATTTCGTGGAGTGAAGGAGTCTTTCACCATAATTTGTTTGTCCTACAAGTATTGAATGGTTTAATTCTCGAATGACCTTGAAATTACTTTTGTCTCAATGGTAAACATTATATTGAAGGCAATAACCATGACTAAAGCACTTTGCATACTGAATGCATTGAATTTTGTGGAGTGAAGGAGTCCTTGACCATGATTTGTTTGACCTTGAAATTGCTTTTTTGTCTGTACTAAACAATATATTCAAGACAACAACCATGTCTATACCACTTTGTCATGTTGAATCAATTGAATTTTATCAGACAAAGGGTTACTCATCTTGATTAGCTTCTTTTGCATGTATTAAATGGCACAATTTTTGAATAATGTGACTATTTCTTTATTTCTTATCAAAAAGAGTCCTACATTAGTTACAAGGACTTATTCACATAAAATTATACTCAAATTATATTTTGTCTAATGGAAACCATATTGTACCAACTCAAATTGACAAGGGATTAGATACTTTGCAAAACCTTGGAGGACCAATGACAAGGGCAAGGTCAAAGAAAATAAAGGAAGCTCTAAACAACCTGTTGTGTGACATTTACTATCAGGAAGTTGCCAAGTACGAGTTAAGGAGGATGGAGTCTTCACCAGGGCTTGTGAATGTGTCGTTTATGGAGGAATTTGGAAACCATGGCCTTGGGAAGGATGTTGGATTTGAGAGCCCATGATTGGGCCTTTAAGTGGGTTACTTTCATGTGTTTTTATTATTATTTAGTGGGTTGGACGAAATTCCTTATTAAGCCTAGCTTATTTAGTGGGTTGGACGAATCTCCTTACTAAGCCCAGCTTATTAGTTAGGCTTTCTGGGAGTTAGCATATAAAAAGGTCAAAAAGGGTGGCTGCAAGAAGCAAACCCGTTTTCATGAGTATATGAGCTATTTTCTCTAGTTCTTTGAGAACAAATTTTGAACTTTCATACTTGTGTGTGTTAGTTCCCTAGACTTATCTTTTTCAATGTTGTTGTTGCTAAGAGTGGCATCTGAATCTTATAGTTTTGGTTCTTGGTTGTTTATAATCATTGTGTCAAAACTCCAAATCCCTTAACCTTTATTAGAATGATCCTATACCAACATTGGTGTTGGGTTCCGTTTACATATAAACGGAGTTCATATCATTTGGTATTAGAGCCTTGGCTCTAACTTAGGTTAGTTATATTGTTGTTATCCAAAACTTTGTTCCAAGTTTACCCCACAATGTTTTCCAAAAATGGCTCAAAAATTTTGCATCACGGTCTAGCACAATACTCTTTAGCTCTCCAAGTAGGCGAACAATCTGTTTAAAAAATAAGGCTATTATTTTGTTGTTAGCTCTACAATCGATACACAGCCTCCAAGATCCATCTTTCTTTGGCACAAGCAACACTAGCACTGCGCATGGACTCATGCTCTCCTTTACATGTCCCTTCTTCATCAACTCATCAACTTGCCTCTAAAGCTCCTTTGTCTCCTCAGGATTACTTCTATACGTTGGCTTATTCGGAATGGGAGCTCCAGGAATAAGATCAATGTGATGTTCAATCCCTCTCCATGATGGCAAACCATCTAGGATCTCCTGAGGGAACACATCATTATAATCCTACAACAAAGATGAAATAGCACTAGGCAAAGATGAATCAAGGTTAGTGTTAGAGAAATAAGAATCCTTGTAAAGGATTAAGATCATTTGTTGCCTACCTTAGAAGGCAACCCTAACATCTGCTCCTTTTGCAAACACACTCACTTGTTTTCTTTCATCTTCACTTTAGTGAACCTGACCACTCTCGTACTCAGCACCCTCAAATGCATTTATCTTCTTTTTCCCTCCTGCAGTTTCTTTTCTCTCAACTCTCTCTTTCTTTTCGCTCCTCCTCTTTTCCTCACTTTCATAAAGTCTCACTTGGTCTTCATACACCTGTTTTGGAGTCAATGGTGCCAGTGTAAATGGTCTTCCATCCATGGTGAATGAATAGCAGTTCTTGTAACCATCATGCAAAACTTTTCTGTCAAATTGCCAAGGATAGCCCAATAACAAATGTTCAGGCTGCATAGGTACAACATCACAAGACAATTCGTCCTTATATCTACCAATGGAAAATGGAACCACAACTTGTTTAGTCTCTTTTACCACTCCACTATCATTCAACCATTGCAAATTATATGGCCTAGGATGTTTGGTTGTAGGCAAGTTCAATTTTTCCACCAACTTTGTACTTGCTACATTGGTGCAACTACCTTCATCGATGATCAAGTAACAGAGTCTATCTTGAACTAAACATTGAGTATGGAAAATATTTTCCCGCTAAATCTCAGCTTTATTCTCCTCCTTAACCTGCACACTTAGGGCTCTCCTTGCTACTAAAAGCCTTCCACCATGCTCCGGATACTCTATCCCTTCATCAACATCACTAGCATCCTCTAATGGTGGCATTCAGTCTTCATCACCAGCTTTACTGCCAAACACATAGTCACCATTCTCCTTAAGGTACATGGTTCTCTTGTTAGGACATTGTGAAGCCACATGACCCCTACCCAAACATCTAAAGCATTTGATGTCTCTAGTTTTTCCTTGGGTGCCCTCAAGTTTTTCTTCAAATTTGCCCCCTTCTAGGCTGCCCCCAGTAGTCTTGGGTCTATGTGAATTGCTTTTTTGCTTAGAAGTCATCTTCTCTTCCTTCTTCTCCCAGTTCAGCTTCCAAAAAGATGAACCTAAGTTCTGCTTATGACCAAAAGTGCTCCTTCCCTTAAGTTGCCTTTCAACTTTCATGGCAATGTGTACCATGTCTTTAAGCTCTACATATTGTTGCAACTCTACCACATCAGCTATGCTCCTATTCAATCCTTGGAGGAACCTAGCCATGCTTACCTCCCTATCCTCCATTACATTTGCCCTAACCATAGCAATTTCCATCTCTTTGTGGTACTCTTCCACACTCTTGGAACCTTGCGTAAGGCTCTGCAGCTTGATATACAAATCTCTATAATAAGAGCTGGGAAAAAATCTCCTTCTCATAACCGTCTTCAACTCATTCCAAGCTTCTATGATTCTCTCAAAATTCCTTCTCCTAGTAGTAACTTGCTGGTCCCACCATACTACAACATAATCAATGAACTCTGCCACAGCTAACTTCACCTTCTTCTCCTCAGAGAAGTTGTGGCACTCATATATTAATTCTACCCTTTGTTCCCAATCCAAATAGACATCAGGGTCAGGTTTCCCTTGGAAAGAAGGTATTTTCATTTTAATACTACTAAGATTTTTATCTACTCCTTCCTCCCCTCTATTTCTGTTTACCCAACCTCCATTGTACCTATCATAAACATTTCCATCGCCTCTTGCTCCTCTACCATTCCTATTACCACGTTCTCCTCTAAAACCACCTCTGAAGTTTCGACTAGCATTATCACTGTCATCATAATAATCATCACCATCTTCACCAAGGTCATGTTCAAATTGCTCCTTCATGGCCCTCCCACCTGGCCTCTTAGGATTGACACTTGATTCCCCTTCTATTTGATCCATCTTGTCTCTAACTTCCCAAAGCCCTTGGTCAATCCTATCAAACTTCTATTCTAAGGATTTCATAAGAAATTTGAAATCTGGTACAACTACTTCCTCCTCTCCATGTGGGAAACTGCCTTCTTTATCATTAGACATCGTACATGCAAGATTGTTAGTAAATAAAGAATATGCCTCACAAAAATCACTCCCTTGCGTGTTTGCTCTCCACTTAACTACAGTAGTCCTCAACTCTCGTGTTTCACACAATAAATTGCAAAACTCTAAGAGCTCTTTCAGTAGTCCTAAGCAAACTAAATTCAGAATAAACAAAACTTGAATATATCAATCCTAGACCTACCTCTTCAGAGAAGTGACATGACCAAGAAGATGGGCAATAAAGCAAACAGAATGACAAGAAATTTTATGATATGAGCAGTGCAATTGGACAACAATCAATTATCAAATATAATTGAGTAAATGACCAATTGAGAAATGAACTCTTTTTTTTTCTTTTTGTGTTTTTTTTCTCTTTTTGATTATTCAACCAAGAACGAAGAATACACGAAAGATATAATAACAACAATATAACTAACCTAAGTTAGAGCCAAGGCTCTGATACCAAATGATACAAACTCCGTTTATATGTAAATGGAACCCAACACCAATGTTGGTATAGGATTGTTCTAACACAGGTTAAGGGATTTGGAGTTCTGACCCAATGATTATAAACAACCAAGAACTAGAACTATAAGATTCAGACGCCACTCCTAACAACAACAACGTTGAAGAAGATAAGTCTAGTGAACCAACACACGCAAGTATGAAAGTTCAGAATTAGTTCTCAAAGAACTAGAGAAAAAAGCTCATACACTCATGAAAATGGGTCTGCCTCTCCCAGCTACCCTTTTTGCCCTTTTTATATGCTAACTCCCCAAAACCCTAACTAATAAGCTGGACTTAATAAAGAAATTCGTCCAACCCACTAATAAGCTAGGCTTAATAAGGAATTTTGTCCAACTCACTAAATAAGCTGGGCTTAATAAGGAATTTCATCCAACCCATTAAATAATAATAAAAACACATGAAAATAACCCACTTAAAGGCCCAATCATGGGCTCTCAAATCCAACTTCCTTCCCAAGGCCATGGTTCTCAATTTCCTCCACAGATGACACATTCGCAAGCTCTGGTGAAGACTCCATCCTCCTTAACTTGTATTTGGCAACTTCCTGATAGTAAATGTTGCACAATAGGTTGTTGAGAGCTTCCTTTATTTTCTATGACCTTGCCCTTGTCATTGGTCCTCCAACGTTTTGCAAAGCATCAACTCCCTTATGGATTTGAGTTGGTACCGCATGGTTTCCATCACTTTTCATATGTGGCCAGAAAAAATGTTCATTTAAAACATCAAAAGTCTTTTGAATGCCAAAGTGTCTCATTAAACCACCCCCATGAGCTTCCCTCACAAGTAATGCACTCAAAGACCCTTGTGGAATACAAAGTTTATTTACTAGAAACAAATACCACTCATGTCTATAGAACTTACCAAATGCAACTTTCTCACATGCATCAAACAGGTTACTAAAGTCAGCATCATTAGCATACAATTCAATAATGTGCTCGAACCCCAGCAACTTAACACTCAAAGTGCTAATCAGTGTGTACCTACGTGACAATGCGTCAGCAGCAATATTTTCCTTACCTGATTTGCATTGAATTACATAAGGAAAAGTTTCGATAAATTCAACCCATTTTGAATGTCTCCTATTCAATTTACCTTCCCCCTTTAAGTATTTTGAAGACTCATGATCAGTGTGAATTACAAACTCCTTCGGCCAAAAGGTAATGCTGCCATGTTTCTAAAGTCCTAACAAGTGCATACATTTCTTTATCATAAGTTGGATAATTCAATGTTGCCCCACTCAACTTCTCAATGCAATGGGTCATTTCTCTTGCATGAGAACTCTCCTAATCCCAATGCATCACATTCAATTTCAAAGATCTAAGAAAAATCACGCAAAGTAAGAAGTATCGCATTACATAACTTAGACTTAAGTAAATCAAAGGCATCTTGTTGTTCCTTAATCCACTTGAAACCCACACTCTTTTTGAATACCTGAGTCAATGGTGCAGCTATGGTACTAAAATCCTAAATGAACCTCCTATAAAAGCTAGCCAAACCATGGAAACTCCTCACATCACTCACCCTTTTAGGTGTAGGCCTTTCTTGTATTGACTTAATCTTCTCTTTATCAACCTCTATGCCATGAGTAGACACAACATAACCCAAAAAAGTGACATAATCCTTGCAAAAGTCTCATTTTTTCATATTGGCATACAATTTCTCGTTCCTCAAAACATCAAGCACATAATGCAAATGTTCAACATGCTCTTCCAAATTCCTACTGTATACTAATATGTCATCAAAATAGCACTAGGCAAAGATGAATCAAGGTTAGTGTTAGAGAAATAAGAATCTCTGTAAAGGATTAAGATCATTTGTTGCCTAGCTTGGAAGGCAACCCTAATATCTGCTCCTTTTGCAAACACACTCACTTGTTTTCTTTCATCTTCACTCTTGTAAACCTGACCACTCTTATACTCTACACTGTTAAATGCATTTATCTTCTTTTTCCCTCCTACACTTTCTTTTCTCTTGACTCTCTCTTTCTTTTCGCTCCTCCTCTTTTGCTCACTTTCATAAAGTCTCACTTGGTCTTCATACACCTATTTTGGAGTCAATGGTGCCAGTGTAAATGGTCTTCCATCCATGGTGAAAGAATAGTGGTTCTTGTAACCATCATGCAAAACTTTTTTGTAAAATTGCCAAGGATAGCCCAATAACAAATGCTCGATCTATATAGGTACAACATCACTAGACAATTCGTCCTTATATCTACCAATAGAAAATGGAACCACAACTTGTTTAGTTGCTTTTACCACTCCACTATCATTCAACCATTGCAAATTATATGGCCTAGGATGTTTGGTTGTAGGCAAGTTCAATTTTTCCACCAACTCTGCACTTGCTACATTAGTGCAACTACCTTCATCGATGATCAAGCAACAGATTCTATCTTGAACTAAACATCGAGTATGGAAAATATTTTCCCACTGCATCTCAGCATCATCCTCCTCCTTAACCTGCGCATTAAGGGCTCTCCTTGCTACTAAAAGCCTTCCACCATGCTCCGGATACTCTATCCCTTCATCAACATCACTAGCATCCTCTAATGATGGCATTTGGTCTTCATCACTAGCATCATTGCCAGACACATAGTCACCATTCTCTTTAAGGTACATGCTTCTCTTGTTAGGACATTGTGAAGCCACATTACCCCTACCAAAACATCTAAAGCATTTGATGTCTCTAGTTTTTCCTTGGGTGCCCTCAAGTTTTTCTTCAAATTTGCCCCTTTCCATGCTGCCCCTACTAGTCTTAGGTCTATGTGAATTGCATTTTTGGATAGAAGTCATCTTCTCTTCCTTCTTCCCCTAGTTCGACTTCCAAAAAGATGAATCTAAGTTCTGCTTATGACCAGAAGTGCTCCTCCCCTTAAGTTGCCTCTCAACTTTCATGGCAATGTGTACCATGTCTTTAAGCTCTATATAGTGTTGCTACTCTACCACATCAGCTATGCTCCTATTCAACCCTTAGAGGAACCTAGCCATGGTTGCCTACCTATCCTCCATTACATTTGCCCTAACCATAGCAATTTCCATCTCCTTATGGTACTCTTCCACACTCTTGGAACCTTGCGTAAGGCTCTGCAGTTTGTTATACAAATCCCTATAATAAGAGCTGGGAACAAATCTCCTTCTCATCATGATCTACAACTCATTCCAAGTTTCTATGGTTCTCTCAAAATTTCTTCTCTTTGTGGTAACTTGCTGGTCCCACCATACTATAGCATAATCAGTGAACTTTGCCACAGCTAACTTCACCTTCTTCTCCTTAGAGAAGTTGTGGCACTCATATATTAATTATACCCTTCGTTCCCAATCCAAATAGACATCAGGGTTAGCTTTCCTTTGGAAAGAAGGTATTTTCATTTTAATACTACTAAGATTTTTGTCTACTAAGAAGGTATATAGTCAGAATTTGGAAGAGCATGTTGAACATTTGCATTGCGTGCTTAATGTTTTGAGGAACAAGAAATTGTATGCCAATATGAAGAAATGTGACTTTTGCAAGGATCATGTCATTTTTTTGGGTTATGTTGTGTCTGCTCATGGCATAGAGGTTGATAAAGAGAAGATTAAGGCAATCAAAGAATGGCCTACACCTAAGAGTGTGAGTGATGTGAGGAGTTTCCATGGTTTGGCTAGCTTTTATAGGAGGTTCATTAAGGATTTTTGTACCATAGCTACATCATTGATTGAGGTGGTCAAAAAGAGTGTGGGTTTCAAATAGAGTAAAGAACAACAAGATGCCTTTGATTTACTTAAGTCTAAGTTGTGTAATGCACCACTTCTTGCTTTGCCTGATTTTTCTAAGATCTTTGAAATTGAATGTGATGCATGGGGCATTGGGATTGGGGGAGTTCTTATGCAAGAGAAACAACCTATTGCATTCTTTAGTGAGAAGTTCAATGGGGCAACATTGAATTATCCAACTTATGATAAAGAAATGTATGCACTTGTTAGGACTTTAGAAATGTGGCAGCATTATCTTTGGCCTAAGGAGTTTGTAATTCACACTAATCATGAGTCATTAAAATACTTAAAGGGGCAAGGTAAGTTGAATAGGAGACGTGCAAAATGGGTTGGATTTATCAAAACTTTTCCTTATGTAATTCAATACAAATCAGGTAAGGAAAATGTTGTTGCTGATGCATTGTCATGTAGGTACACACTGATTATCACTTTGAGTGTTAAGTTGCTGGGGTTTAAGCACATTATTGAATTGTATACTAATGATGCCGACTTGAGTAACGTGTATGCTACATGTGAGAAAGCTGCATTTAGTAAGTTCTATAGACATGGGTATTTTTTTGAGTAAATAAACTTTATATTCCACAAGGGTCTATGAGAGCATTACTTATAAGAGAAGCTCATAGGGGTGGTTTAATGGGGCACTTTGGCATTCGAAAGACTTTTGATGTTTTAAATGAACATTTTTTTTGGCCACATATGAAAAGGGATGTTGAAAGGGCCTGTGTCAAATGTATTACATGTAGACAAGGTAAGTCTAGAGTTTTGCCCCATGGTAAGTATATGCCCTTAGAAATTCCCTATGAACCTTGGACCAACATTTTTATGGATTTTATTCTTGGGTTACCTAGGTCCAAGAAGGGTCGAGATTGTATTCTTGTTGTAGTCGACAGGTTCTCAAAGATGGCGCATTTCATTGCTTGCACCAAAACGGATGATGCCACACACATTGCAGACTTATTTTTTAAAGAGATTGTTCGCCTATATAAAGTGCCAAAGAGTATCGTGTCAGACCGTGATGCAAAATTTTTGAGCCATTTTTGGAAAATATTGTGGGGTAAGCTTGGAACAAAGTTGTTGTTTTATACAACTTGCCATCCACAAATTGATGGACAAACTGAGGTAGTAAATCAAACTCTGAGTACATTGTTGCGTGCTATTATTGGTAAGAACTCTAGAACCTAGGAAGAATGTTTGCCTTTTGTGGAGTTTGCCTATAATCATGTTGTTCATAGTGCTACAGGTTATTCTCTTTTCGAGCTTGTTTATGGTTTTAATCCATTGTCACCTTTGGATTTAGTACCATTGCCTATACAAGACAGGGTTAATTTAGAAGGGAAAAAGAGGGCAGAAGTGGTTAGGCAACTTCAAAAGAAAGCTAGGCTTAACATTAAGAGAAAAACCAAACAATATGAAACACAAGCCAACAAAGGTCGCAAGCATATCACTTTTGAACTTGGTGATTGGGTTTGGGTACATTTGCGGAAGGATAGATTTTCTAAGCAAAGGAAATTAAAGTTGCAACCAAGGGGAGATGGTCCTTTTCAAGTGGTGGCAAGACTCAACGATAATGCATATAAACTTGACTTGCCACGTGAGTATAATGTGAGTGCAACATTTAATGTTTCTGAACTTTCTCCTTTTCTTTTTGATGATGTAGATGCTGATTTGAGGACAAATCATTTTGAGGAGAGCAGGAATGATGGAAACCATATTGTACCAACTCAAATCGATAAGGGAGTAGATACTTTGCAAAACCTTGGAGGACCAATGACAAGGGCAAGGTCAAAGAAAATAAAGGAAGCTCTGAACAACCTGTTATGCGACATTTACTATCAGGAAGTTGCCAAGTACGAGTTAAGGAGGATAGAGTCTTCACTAGGGCTTAAGAATGTGTCATCTATGGAGGAATTTGCGAACCATGGCCTTAGGAAGGAAGTTGGATTTGAGAGCCCATGATTGGGTCTTTAAGTGGGTTATTTTCATGTGTTTTTATTATGATTTAGTGGGTTGGACGAAATTCCTTATTAAGCCCAACTTATTTAGTGGGTTGGACAAATTTCCTTATTAAGACCAGCTTATTAGTTAGGGTTTCTGAGAGTTAACATATAAAAAGGGCAAAAAGGGTGGCTGGGAGAGGCAGACCCATCTTCATGAGTGTATGAGTTATTTTCTCTGGTTCTTTGAGAACTAATTTTGAACTTTCATACTTGCGTGTGTTGGTTCACTAGACTTATCTTCTTTAACATTGTTGTTGTTAGGAGTGGCATCTGAATCTTATAGTTCTGGTTCTTGGTTGTTTATAATCATTCCAAATCCCTTAACTTGTGTTAGAACGATCCTATACCAGCATTGGTGTTGGGTCCCATTTACATATAAATGGAGTTGGTATCACTTCCTCCCCTCTATTCCTATTATTCCAACCTCTATTGTACCTATCATAAACATTTTCATTGCCTCTTGCTCCTCTACCATTCCTATTACCACGTCCTCCTCTAAAACCACCTCTGAAGTTACTACTAGCATTATCACCATCATCAAAATAATCATCACCATCTTCACCAAAGTCATGTTCAAATTGCTCCTTTATGACCCTCCCAGCTAGCCTCTTAGGATTGACACTTGATTCCCCTTCTATTTAATCCATCCTATCTCGAACTTCCTAAAGCGCTTGGTCAATCCTATCAAACTTCTGTTCTAAGGATTTCATAAGCAATTTGAAATCTGGAACAACTACTTCATCCTCTCCATGTGGGAAACTACCTTCTTTAGCATTAGACATCGTACACGCAAGATTGTTAGTAAATAAAGAATATGCCTCACAAAACTTACTCTCTTGCGTGTTTGCTCTCCACTCAACTATAGTAGTCCTCAACTGTCGTGTTTCACACAATAAATTGAAAACTCTGAGAGCTCTTTCAGTAGGCAAACTGAATTTAGAACAAACAAAACTTGAATATATCAATCCTAGACCTACCTCTTCAGAGAAGTGACATGACCAAGAAGATGGGCAATAAAGCAAATAAAATGACAAGAAATTTTATGATATGAGCAGTGTAATTGGACAACAATCAATTATCAAATATAATTGAGTAAATGACCAATTGAGCAATGAACCCATTCTTTTTTTTTTTCCTGGTTAACTAATGTGTATTTCTGTGGAAGAAACAAATATTAGAAAAGAAACCCACGAAATACACGATTTTGTTTTGTTTTTTTTTTTTTTGCGTTTTTTTTCTCTTTTTGATTATTCAACCAACAACGAAGAATACACGAAAGATATGATAACAACAATATAACTAACCTGAGTTAGAGCCAAGGCTCTGATACCAAATGATACGAACTCCATTTATATGTAAACGGAACCCAACACCAATGTTGGTATAGGATCGTTCTAACACAGGTCAAGGGATTTGGAGTTCTGACCCAATGATTATAAACAACCAAGAACCATAACTATAAGATTCAGACGCCACTCCTAACAACAACAATGTTGAAGAAGATAAGTCTAGTGAACCAACACACCAAAGTATGAAAGTTTAGAGTTAGTTCTCAGAGAACCAGAGAAAATAGCTCATACACTCATGAAAATGGGTATGCCTCCTGCAGCCATCCTTTTTGCTCTTTTTATATGCTAACCCCCAGAAACCCTAACTAATAAGCTGGGTTTAATAAGAAAATTCGTCCACTCAATAAATAATAATAAAAACCCATGGAAGTAATCCACTTAAAGGCCCAATCATGGGCTCTCAAATCCAACTTCCTTCCCAAGGCCATGGTTCGCAAATTCCTCCATAGATGACACATTCGCAAGCCCTGGTGAAGACTCCATCCTCCTTAACTCGTATTTGGCAACTTCCTGATAGTAAATGTCTCACAACAAGTGGTTAAGAGTTTCCTTTATTTTCTTTGACCTTGCCCTTGTCATTGGTCCTCCAAGGTTTTGCAAAGTATCAACTCCCTTGTTTATTTGAGTTGGTTCAACATGGTTTCCATCATATGTACCCCTTTGGTGCTACTGTATATGTTGCAAGGACTCATTGACACAAAATGATGTGGAAATTAAAATTTGTGGGTAAAGAACATATGATAATCAGTGCATCAAGGACATCTTTCAAGGTTTGGCACTTTGTATCCAATGAATTTTGTGGAGCAAAGGTGTCTTTGACCATGATTTGTTTGTCCTACACAAATTCCTTTTGTGTCTATACTAAACATTATATTCATGGCAACAACCATGCCTATACCTCTTTGCCATGCTCAACACATTGAATTTTATTAGACAAAGGGGTTAAAGATCTTGATAAGCTTTTTTTACAAGTATTAAGTGGCTGAATTTCTAATTAATGTGACTGTTTTTTTATTTCTCACGAAAAAGTTTCCTACATTTTTTGCACGGACTAATTCATATAGAATGATACTCAAATTATGTTTTATGTCAATAAGACAATATATATTTACTGAACAGACATATATGTACACCTTTGGTGCAGCTGCATATATTGTAAGGACTGATTCACACAAAATGATGTGAAAATTAACTCTTGTCAGTAAACAAGTTATATTCAGCATAACAAGGATGTCTTTCGAGCTTTGGCACTTTGTATCTATTGAATTTCGTGGAGCAATGGAGTTTGACCATGATTTGTTTCTCATACAAGTATTAAATGGTTTAATTCTTGAATGTCCTTGAAATTACTTTTGTGTCAATGCTAAACTTTATATTCAATGCAACAACCATATCTATACCACTTTGCCATGCTGAATGCATTGAATTTCGTGGAACAAAGGAGTCTTTGACCATGATTTGTTTGTCCTACAAGTATTGAATGTTTTAATTATTGAATGCCCTTGAAATTACTTGTCTCTATGCTAAACATTATATTCAAGGTAATAACCATGTCTATCCCACTTTGCCATGCTAAATGCATTGAATTTTGTGGACTGAAGGAGTCTTTGTCCATGATTTGTTTGTCCTACAAGTATGAAATTGTTGAATTCTCGAATGATCTCGAAATTACTTTTGTGCATATTCCAAACATTATATTCAGGGCAACAACCTTGTCTATACCTCTTTGCTATGCTAAATCCATTGAATTTGATTAGACAAAGGGGCTACTAATCTTGATTACCTTCTTCTACAAGTTTTAAGTGGATCAATTTCTGATCAAAGTGACTACTTCTTTATTTCTTACAAAAAAGAGTCCTACATTTGTTGCAAGGATTTATTTACATAAGATGATACTCAAATTATGTTTTATGTCAACAAAACAATTTATATTGTTCTGAACAGACATCTATGTACACCTTTGGTGCTTTTGCATATGTTACAAGGACTCATTCACACAAAATGATGTAGAAATTAACTCTTGTGGGTAAACAACGTGTTATATTCCATGTATCAAGAACGTTTTTCAAGCTTTGGAAATTTGTATCTATAGAATTTCATGGAGCAAAGGAGTCTTTAACCATAATTTGTTTGTCCTACAAGTATTGAATGGTTTAATTCTCAAATGACCTAGAAATTACTTTTGTGTCAATGCTAAACATTATATTCAATGCAACAACCATGGTTTGACTATGATTTGTTTGTCCTACAAGTATTGAAAGGTTTAATTCTAGAATGACATCAAAATTACTTTTGTCTCTATGCTAAACATTATATTCAAGGCAACAACCATGTTTATACCACTTTGCCATGCTGAATGTATTCAATTTTGTGGACTGAAGGAGTCTTTGACCATGATTTGCTTGTCAAGTATTCAATCGTTTAATTCTTGAATGACCTTGAAATTACTTTTGTGTTTATACTAAAGATTATATTCAAGGCAACAACCATGCCAATAACTCTTTGTCGTGTTGAATCCATTGAATTTTCGCAAAAAAAGGGCTTACTGATCTTGATTTCCTTGTTTTACAAGTTTTAAGTTGCTCAATTTTTGACTAATGTGACTATTTCTTTATTTCTTATGAAAAAGAGTCCCACATTTGTTACAAGGGCTTATTAACATAAAATGATATTCAAATTAAGCTTTATGTCAACAAAACAATTTATATTCATCTGAACAAAAATATATGTATAGCTTTGGTACTCCTGCATATGTTGCAAGGACTCATTCACACAAAATGATGTGGAAATTAACTTTTGGGGGTGAAGAACATGTGATATTCAGAGCAACAAGGACGTCTTTCAAGGTTTGGCACTTTGTATCCAATGAATTTCGTGGAGTAAAGGAGTCTCTAACCATGATTTGTTTGTCCTACAAGTATTAAATGGTTTAATTGTCGAATAACCTCGAAATTACTTTTGTCTTTATGCTAAACATCATATTCAAGGCAACAACCATGTCTATACCACTTTGCCTTGCTGAATGCATTGAATTTCACGGACTAAAGGAGTCTTTGACCAAGATTTATTTGTCTTACAAGTATTGAATGGTTTCATTCTCAAATGACATTGAAATTACTTTTGTTTGCATGCTAAACATTATATTCAAGGCAACAATCATGTCTATACCACTTTGCCATGCTGAATGCATTAAATTTCATGGACCGAAGGAGTCTTTCACCAAGATTTGGTTGTCTTACAAGTATTAAATGTTTTGATTCTTGAATCACATTGAAACTACTTTTGTCTATATGCTAAACATTATATTCAAGGGAACAACCATGCCTATACCACTTTGCTATGCTGAATGCATTGAATTTCGTGGACTGAAGGAGTCTTTGACCATGATTTGTTTGTCCTACAAGTATTGAAAGGTTTAATTCTTGAATGACCTCGAAATTACTTTTGTCTCTATGCTAAACATTATATCCAAAGCAAGAACCACATATATAGCACTTTGCCATGCTGAATGCATTGAATTTCGTGGACCGAAGGAGTCTTTCACCAAGATTTGTTTGTCTTACAAGTATTGAATGGTTTAATTCTCAAATCACATTGAAATTACTTTTGTCTATATGCTAAACATTATATTCAAGGGAACAACCATGTCCATACCATTTTCCCATGCTGAATGCTTTGAATTTCGTGGACCAAAGGAGTCATTGACCATGATTTGTTTGTCCTACAAGTATTGAATGGTTTAATTCTCAAATGACCTGGAAATTTCTTTTGATTAGCTTTTCTTACATGTATTAAGTGGCTGAATTTCTGATTAATGTGACTGTTTCTTTATTTCTTACGAAAAAGAGTCCTACATTTATTGCAAGGAATTATTCACATAAAATGATATGTTGCAAGGACTTTATATTTATCTAAATAGAGATCTATGAATACCTTTAGTACACTTGCATATGTTGCAAGGACTCATTTACACAAAAAGATGTGGAAATTAACTCTTGTGGGTAAACAACATGTTAAATTCAGTGCAACAACAACCTCTTGAGAGCTTTAGCACTTTGTCTATATTGAATTCCGGGGAGCAAAGTATTCTTTGACCATCATTTGTTAGTCCTACAAGTATTGAATGGTTTAATTATCGAATGAGCTCCAAATTACTTTTATCTCTATGCCAAACGTTATATTCAAGGCAACAACCATGTCAATACCACTTTCCCTTACTGAATGCATTGAATTTTGTGGACGAAAGGAGTCTTTGACCATGACTTGTTTGTCTTACAAGTATTGAATGGTTTAATTCTCAAATGACCTCAAAATTTCTTTTATGTCTATACTAAACATTATATTCAAGGCAACAACTATGCCTATACCTCTTTGCCATGCTAAATACATTGAATTTTATCAGACAGAGGGGTTAATGATCTTGATTAGCTTCTTTGGCAAGTATTAAATGGCTAAATATCTTATTAATGTGGTTGTTTCTTTAAATCATATGAAAAGGAGTCTTACATTTGTTGTACGGACTTATTCACATAAAATGATTCTCAAGTTATATTTTTTGTCAACAAAACAATTTATATTTATCTGAACAGACATGCATGAATACCTTTGTTACACCTGCATATGTTGCAAGGACTCATTCACACAAAATGATGTGGAAATTAACTCTTATTCACATAGATTGATACTCAAATTATGTTTTATATCAATAAAACAATTTGTATTGTTCTAAACAAACATGTATGTACACCTTTGGTCCTCCTACATATGTTATAAGGAGTCATATGTCATAATGATCTAGAAATTAACTCTTGTGGGTAAAAAACATGTTATATTCAAAGTAACAAGGACATATTGAGTGCTTTCACTTGGTATCTTTTGAATTTCGTGGAGAAAGGAATCTTTGACCATGATTTGGTTGTCCTACAAGTATTAAATGGTTTAATTCTCAAATGACCTTGAAATTGTTTTGTGTCAACACTAAACGTTATATTCAACACAACAACCATGTCTATACAACTTTATCATGCAGAATGTATTGAATTTCATGGAGTAAAGGAGTCTTTGACCATGATTGGTTTGTCCTACAAGTATTGAATGGTTTAATTATTGAATGCCCTCGAAATTACTTTTGTCTCTATGCTAAATATTATATTCAAGGTAACAACTATGTCTATATCACTTTGCCATGCTACATGCATTGAATGTTGTGGACCGAAGGAGTCTTTGACCATGATTCGTTTGTCCTACAAGTATTAAATTGTTTAATTCTCGAATGATCTCAAAATTACTTTTGTGTATATACCAAACATTATATTCAAGGCAACAACTATGTCTATACCTCTTTGCCATTCTAAATCCATTGAATTTGATTAGACAAAGGGGCTACTGATCTTGAGTACCTTTTTCTACAAGTTTTAAGTAGCTTAAATTCTAATCAAAGTGACTACTTCTTTATTTCTCACGAAAAAGAATCCTACATTTGTTGCAAAGATTTATTCACATAAAATGATACTCAAATTATGTTTTATGTCAACAAAACAATTTATATTGTTTTGAACAAACAAGTATGTACACCTTTGGTGCTCCTGCATATGTTGCAATGACTCATTCACATAAAATGATCTGGAAATTAACTCTTGTGGGTCAACAATAGGTTATATTCCGTGCAACAAGGATGTCTTTTGAGCTTTGGCAATTTGTATCAATTGAATTTTGTGGAGCAAAGGAGTCTTCGACCATGATTTCTTTTTCCTAAAGTATTAAATGGTTTAATTCTTGAATGACCTCGTAATTACTTTTTTACTTTATGCTAAACATTATATTCAAGGCAACAACCATGTCTATACCACTTTGCCATGCTGAATGCATTGAATTTCGTGGATTGAAGGAGTCTGTGACCTTGATTTGGTTGTCTTACAGGTATTGAATGGTTTAATTCTCAAATGACCTCAAAATTACATTTGTGTCAATGCTCAACATTATATTCAATGCAACAACCATGTCTAGACCACTTTGACATACTGAATGTATTGAATTTTGTGGAGCAAAGGAGTCTTTGACCATTATTTGTTTGTCCTACAAGTATTGAATGGTTTAATTCTTAGATGACCTTGAAATTACTTTTGTGTCTATGCTAAACTTTATATTCAAGGCAACAACCATGCCTATACCACTTTGCCATTCTGAATCAATTGGCTTTTATTAGAAAAAGGGGCTACTGATCTTGATTACCTTCTTTTACAAGTATTAAGTTACTCAATTTCTGATTAATGTGACTATTTCTTTATTTCTTACAAAAAAGAGTCCTACATTTTTTGCACAAACTAATTCACATAAAATGATACTCAAATTATGTTTTATGTCAACAAAATAATTTATATTGTTCTGAACAAACATGTATGTACACCTTTGGTGCTTCTTCATATGTTACAAGGACTCATTCACGCAAAATGATGTGGAAATTAACTCTTGTGAGTAAACAACATGTTAGATTCAGCACAACAATGATGTCTTTCAAGCTTTGGCACTTTGTATCTATTGAATTTAGCGAAGCAAAGGAGTCTTTGACCATGATATGTTTGTCCTAATGTATTGAATGGTTTAATTCTTAAATGACCTCGAAATTACTTTTGTCTCTATGCTAAACATTATATTCAAGGCAACAACCATGTCTATACCACTTTGCCATGCTAAATGCATTGAATTTCATGGATCAAAGGAGTCTTTGCCCTTGATTTGGTTGTGAAACAAGTATTGAATGGTTTAATTCTCGAATGACCTTGAAATTACATTTGTGTCGATGCTCAACATTATATTCAATGCAACAACCATGTCTATACCACTTTGCCATGCTAAATGTATTGAATGTTATGGAGTGGAGGAGTCTTTGACCATGATTTGTTTGTCCTACAAGTATTGAATGGTTTAATTCTTAAATGACCTCAAAATTACTTTTGTCTCTATGCTAAATATTATATTCAAGGTAACAACTATGCCTATATCACTTTGCCATGCTGAATGCATTGAATTTTATCAGACAAAGGGGTTAATGATCTTGATTAGCTTCTTTGACAAGTATTAAATGGCTAAATATTTGATTAATGTGGCTGTTTCTTTAAATCTTACGAAAAAGAGTCTTACATTTGTTGCAAGAACTTATTCACATAAAATGATACTCAAGTTATATTTTTGTCAACAAAACAATTTATATTTATCTAAATAAACATGCATCAATACCTTTATTACACCTGCATATGTCCGATGGACTCATTCACACAAAATGATGTGGAAATTAACTCTTGTGGGTAAACAACATGTTATATTCAGTGCAATAAGGATGTTGAGAGCTTTGGCACTTTGTATATATTGAATTTCAGGGAGCAAAAGATTCTTTGACCACGATTTGTTTGCCCTACAAGTATTCAATGGTTTAATTATTGAATGAGCTCAAAAATACTTTTGTGTCAAGGCTAAACATTATATTCAATGCAACAACCATGTCTATACCACTTTCCTATGTTGAATGCATTGAATTTTGTGGATTGAAGGAGTCTTTGACCATGATTTGTTTGCCCTACAAGTCTTGAACTGTTCAATTCTCGAATGACCTCAAAATTACATTTGTGGATATACTAAACATTACATTCAAGGCAACAACCATGTCTATACAGCTTTGTCATGCTAAATCCATTGAATTTGATTAGACAAAGGGGCTATTAATCTTGATTACCTTCTTTTACATGTATTAAGTTGTTCAGTTTCTGATTAATGTGACTATTTCTTTATTTCATTTGAAAAAGAGTCCTACATTTGTTGCAAGAACATATTCACATAGATTGATACTCATAATATTTTTTATATCAACAAAAAATTTATATTGTTCTAAACAAACATCTATGTACACCTTTGGTACTCCTGCATATATTATAAGGAGTCATTCACACAAAATGATCTAGAAATTAACTGTTATGGGTAAAAAACATTATTGAATGGTTTAATTATCAAATGCCCTCGAAATTATTTTTGTTTCTATGCTAAATATTATATTCAAGGTAACAACTATGTCTATATCATTTTGCCATGCAAAATGCATTGAATTTTGTGAATCGAAGGAGTCTTTGACCATGAATCATTTGTCCTACCAGTATTAAATTGTTTAATTCTCGAATGATCTCAAAATTACTTTTGTGTATTTAACAAACATTATATTCAAGGCAACAACCATGTCTATACCTCTTTGCCATGCTAAATCCATTGAATTTGATTAGACAAAGGGGCTACTAATCTTGATTACCTTTTTCTACAAGTTTTAAGTAGCCCAATTTCTGATCAAAGTCACTACTTCTTTATTTCTCACGAAAAAGAATCCTACATTTGTTGCAAGAATTTATTCACATAAAATGATACTCAAATTATGTTTTATGTCAACAAAACAATTTATATTGTTTGGAACAAACATGTATGTACATCTTTGGTGGTCCTACATATGTTGCAAGGACTCATTCACACAAAATTATGTGAAAATTAACTCTTGTTGGTAAACAACATGTTATATTTAGTGCAATAAGGATGTCTTGAGAGCTTTGGCACTTTGTATTCATTGAATTTTAGGGAGCGAAGGATTCTTTGACCACAATTTGTTTGTCCTACAAATATTGAATGGTTTAATTATCAAATGAGCTCAAATTACTTTTGTCTCTATGTTAAACATTATATTGAAGGCAACAACCATGTCTATACCACTTTGCCATACTGAATGCATTGAATTTTGTGGATTGAAAGAGTCTTTGACCATGATTTGTCTGTCCTACAAGTATTGAATTGTTTAATTCTCGAATGACCTCAAAATTACGTTTGTGGATATACTAAACATTATATTTAAGGCAACAACCATGTCTATACCTCTTTGTCATGCTAAATCCATTGAATATGATTAGACAAAGGGGCTACTAATCTTGATTACCTTTTTTTACATTTATTAAGTAATTCAATTTCTGATTAATGTAACTATTTCTTTATTTCTTTTGAAAAAGAGTGCTACATTTATTGCAAGGACTTATTCACATGGATTGATACTAAAATTGTGTTATCAAAGTCAACCCAAGAATGACAATTAGTGGACACTTACCACTTTTCGTTAGTTAGGGAGGCCTTATTTAATACATCAAGAAAAGATGTTCATAAGGACCAGAGAGACTCAGTCATAAAAACTTAGAACACCTATGCATTAGTAAATAAAAGCCACCTCGACTAGATCAAAGTAAACAACATTGTTGAATAAGAGCACCACTTGCCTTGAAAGGATTCACAAGCGGTCACCAATTTTCATTTATACTTATAATCAAGTCATTTGCCTTTCTTTCTTATCTCCTTTCCCTTTATTCAAATAATTTTTAGCTTTGAGACTCAATCATAAAAACTTAGACCACCTATGGATTAATAAATGAAAGCCACCTCAACCAGATCAAAGTAAACAACAATGTTGAATTATAGCACCTCTTGCCTTGAAAGGATTCACAAGCGGCCACCAATTTTGATTTATACTTATAATCAAGTCATCTACCTTTCTTTCTGATCTCCTTTCCATTTATTCAAATAATTTTTGGCTTTGACTAATTCAAAGTGAAAAATAGGGTTGATGATGTTGGCCAAAAAAGGGAGAGATAAGAGAGGTTTAGGGTATGCTCACTTTTTCATTTTTGTTTAGGTTATCAAAATTATCAATCGCTCTTTTTAGTGGGGAGGAATAGTGTGGAAAGGACCAAGACCAAGCCTAGCCAATAGGAGAGTAAATCCTTCCCATATGTCAAGTTGAATAAATGAATGTAGGCTTAAGTAGAGAGATCAACTTGTGCCTTTGATTTTAGGCCATCGGCGTAGCAGAATGAACTAATTTGTAACTAGCAAGTTTTTTGAAATTGAATTGAATGGAATTTCAATTTTCCAAAATTGCTTGTTGAAAATTAACAAAAGAAGGTCCATTTTCCTTCGTAGTTCATTGATGAAACTAACGATTATCTTTTTAATTCTATTAATGCAATGAAAGAACATTCCCTTCCTATTTTGTTTGTCCTATTAGATAGAAAGAAAATTAGACCCCAAAGAGTCTTTCTTTACTACTCTAGGGGGTGAAGGTGAGAGGGGATTTATATACAAGTGAGGGAAAGTGGTTTTTATGATTGAATCTTAAAGACATTTTTATCATTTGGTAGATCCAAGTCCATGTCCTATTTTAAGTTCACTTAGGTTATGGTAGAATACTAAAGCAAAAGATTTATAAGAATCATTAGTAAGATATTATTTTAGCATTTGACAAGGACCCCAAGTCAATTACTTGACTATTAAATGAGAAGTCTTAAGCATTGTTTCATGCATAGTGACTTTTCAAGATAATGTTTTTAATAAAAAGTTTTAATTATGAATTGATTGTCTACTTGTCAAATTTATTGTAGTGAAAAGTGTTACAAATCTAGTTTCTAAACAAAATTTTTCTTGATGACAATCTTTGCTTTCAAATTTAGATTTTGAAATCAAATTTATTAAAGGAAATTTTAATGTTTTACTTGATTTTCTCTTAAGAGAGTTGCTAAGGAAGGACTGAGTACTTACTAATGTGAGTGGTAAGAAGGTAACAAAAGAATCTTTTTGTACGATTACTCATAAAGAATCAGTTACAAATAAATTATTGACTTTTGCTTCTTCTTCTTTTAATAAGTTTACAATTTTAGGTCATTTACCATAATCGCTTGTTAATCCTTCATAAGATTACCGAGAAACACTTTTAATCACTCCAAAATTGGTCCCACTACAACTACTACTAGACCCTTACATTCTTTTTCTCTGAGGCCATTGTCATTATTTGTTATACAAACACCTACATCCTCAAAAACTGTAGCTCAAATGAAATATGCATTTAATCCTATTTATGTTCTTGTTTGCCAGCTATAACTGATACGAACTCTGTTTATATGTGAATGGAACCCAACACCAATGTTGGTATAGGATCGTTCTAACACAGGTCAAGGGATTTGGAGTTCTGACCCAATGATTATAAACAACCAAGAACTAGAACTATAAGATTCAGACGCCACTCCTAACAACAACAACGTTGAAGAAGATAAGTCTAGTGAACCAACACACGCAAGTATGAAAGTTCTAAATTAGTTCTCAAAGAACTAGAGAAAATATAGCTCATATATTCATGAAAACAGGTCTGCTTCTCCCAGCCACCCTTTTTGCCCTTTTTATATGCTAACTCCTAGAAACCCTAACTAATAAGCTGGTCTTAATAAGGAAATTCGTCCAACCCACTAAATAAGTTGGGCTTAATAAGGAATTTCATCCAACCCACTAAATAATAATAAAAACACATGAAAATAACCCACTTAAAGGCCCAATCATGGGCTCTCAAATCTAACTTCCTTCCCAAGGCCATGGTTCGCAAATTCCTCCACAGATGACACATTCGCAAGCCTTGGTGAAGACTCCATCCTCCTTAACTCATACTTGGCAACTTCTTGATAGTAAATGTTACACAACAGGTTGTTGAGAGCTTCCTTTATTTTCTTTGACCTTGCCCTTGTCATTGGTCCTCTAAGGTTTTGCAAAGTATCTACTCCCTTGTCGATTTGAGTTGGTACAATATGGTTTCCATTAATAACCTAAGCATTAACCACTAGACTAAGGCCATTTTATACCAAATGAACAAAATAAAACCAAAAGTTTCTATGAGTTTATACTTATAGATAAAAAATTAGTTAATATTACTTATACTAAGGATAAACAAGATTCTAATAAGATAACATTCTCTAGAGTAAAAATACTTATAGTTCTTACCTTACAAGAATGGAGCAAAATGACTTTTGCCTAAGACAATATAATTTCAGCCTTTTATTACAAAAAATTCTCTTAAGAATTTATACCACTGGATTATAACTATCAAGACTACATTACAACTTGGATTAATTTCTCATACTTAAGAATTGAAACCATTCATGGCTTATACATTTTAGTTCTAATTATCTTATAAGTTTTCCAAGTTGGTTCCACACAAAATTTCCCTAAATCTATGTAGAATGGATTTTTCTATTCACAAAAGCAAATCCTAGTCCAATCATTCCCCTAGATTGTTTATTCATAATTATCTTTAGAATCCTATGGATTTGAGTTGGAATTACTCCATTGAATGAAAGTTTCTAGCTTATTATCCTCTAAAGTTAGTTTGGCAAATAAGCATTAAATGGTGTCATTTAATTCTCACAACTTAAGCATGTCGAGAAGCAATTTTTAATTATTTATCCTGAATTCCTAAATTCTTCTCTTGTAGAGTAGTCAACTCATCTTACTACTAAAGTAAAATACAAGTAGCTTTGTTATCATATACATTACTAGAAGAATGCCAAAGAAAGTTAAAGGAAGCTTTATTGCAAATATTTGATAAAGAAAGTGTCAACCAAACTGATTCATGCTTTTATAATAGATACACTAATTATAGATTAGAAGTGATGGGTTACCTTTATAGCTAAGGAATTTATTAATAGCAAGTTGTTGACAAGCACTTTAATAACACAACAAGTTTAGTCAAAAGTTATTTGTTTGTCAACATAAGTATTGATGTCATTTAAACCCAAAATACTTAGATATTTGAAAAAATGCCCTTTTAAATAGAAGTTAGTACTATAGTTGAGAGTATCATGTATTATAAGGATTCTCTTTAGAAACCTTTTAAGAATCTTTTATTCTTCCAATGCTTCTATGAAATTTTTGTAAATCTATTTTATAATATTTAAAGTTTATTAAAATAGTTTATTCAATTTTTTTATGAAAACTTTTTCATTTTTTCTGACCTTTAATAAAGAAATTGCTATTAAATTTATTAAAAAATATAGTTTAGTTCCTAAGATTGCATATTTTTATAAACCTCATGTATTTAACCCCATTTTATAGGTATAACATTCCACTCATAATCTCTAACAAAGATAATTCCTATAGGCCTAAAATGGCCCTATAGATTGGCTCACTAATTCTTAATAGACCTTTTCTCAACCTAACCTATTAAAATTATGCCTTCCTATTGTAAATACATCACCTTATGGGCCTTACATAAAAAACTTACTTAGATTATTTCTTTGACCATATGGCAACATCTGAACCTTGTATAAATACCTCATAGAAGTCATTCCTAAGTAGGTTATTAATTATCCCCTTAGTGGTTAACTCTATCTAAGTTACATCTTTGTTGACTTTAGCATTGAAGTACTAACAAAGTTCTTAACTAGGGATAAATACCTCCCTTTGTCTTGCAAGTCATAGATCTAATTTGGTCTTAGCATCTACACCTAGGTCCTCCTCAACTCAAGTCCATCTAGATCTTTACACAATCATAAGGTGTTGTCTATGGGTAATGATGTTGTATGTCTCTTCCCTTTTATTACCCTTCTTTCTTCTATCTAACTTACAAGTTTTCTCCACTAGGATATAAGTGATAACCCCATTAGATTACCAAATCTTTTAATAACAAAACTTTGGCCATTTCTTTAAATTTAAGTAATGAATAGATCAAATTTGGTCTTAACATGTGCACCTAAGTCCTCTTCAACCCAAAGGTCTTTACATGATCATAAGGTCTTGTATATGGGTAATGATGTTATGTGTCTCTCCCTTTTATCACCCCTCATTCTTCTATCTATCTTGCAAGCTTTTTTGACTACCAAATCTTCTAATAACAAAACTTTGGCTATCTCTTTTAATCTAAGTAATGAACAATTTCCTCAAAACTTTCAAGATTAACTCCACCTTATGCAAAAACATATCAATGAACTAAACACCTTTATGGCTTTTTGTAAAAAGAAAAGGACTCTTTACCAAATTGTTGAATCCACTCTTAAAAAAAAAAAAATAGATGACCCCTTGAGAATCATATTTTGCAAACTCCCCAAGATATTCAAAACTCAAACTTACCCCCTATAATAAACAATAATGCTATCTTGATGCCTCCTTAAAAAAATTTGCATCTAGCTCCCCTTTGACATCTTAGGGGAAGAAGATTATCTTTCTCTCTTCCAAGACGCTCATGAGAACACACCATAGTGTCCTTTAGACAAGAAGTTATTGGTAGCTTTCATATAGACAATCCCCTATCAATAATGCCTTAAAAGTGGTTTGGGATAAAGATAAGGTAGCAGAGTATATCCAAAAGTTAATGCTTTAGGTTACTGCCTTATATGATTAAGAATCACCTTTTAGAGAGATAATCTTTGGTTCCCCACTAATCTTGAAAATCCAATATACATTGGAATAGGAAAAATTCTAGATGCTTAACTTAGATAATTATGATGGGCCCATGGACCCTATCAACCACTAGACTAGATTCTATACCCTTATGTCTTTACGTAGAGCTTCTAAAGCTACCATGTGCAAAGCTTTGCAAACCTCATAACTTTACATGAAGCTTTAGAAGTTATCATGTTTAAGGTTTTCTCTAAAACCCTTAAAGCTCAGCTTATAGATGCTATTTTGAGCTCTTACCTCAATCAATTATAAGTATGGAATCTTTAAGTCAACAATTTATGACCTAATTTGCTACCAATAAGAGATATAAGAAGGCTTCAACAACTCTAATGGGGATACGTTAGTAACCTAGTAAATCGTTGAAGGAATACATCTCTTGTTTCAATAGGAAATGTTAAAAATAGAAGACCTAAACTTTGACTTTGCTTTGGCTACTTTTTGGACCAGCTTGAGGAAGTCTAGCTTTACTTATTCATTAAAAAAAAAAAAAACCCCCACTAACAAACTTTGCAAAATCATGCCTTGGGTAAAAAGGTACATTTAAGTGAAAAAAAAATTTATGGGCCTGTAAAAAGGTTGAGAGGCATTATAAGGTCTAGAATAAAAGTTAGAGCCACTCCCCCCTCCACTTCCTAGGGAAGGAGGAATGGTAGCCTAGAGCTAAACTACTATTGTTATACCCTTTTGACGATAACTCAGACCAACATTTTGATGGAAATCAAAATGAGCATGATCAACTAGCCATAATAGCTCTTTTCAAATCCAAAGAGTTATGATACAAGGAAAATCTTTTGTTTCCATAATGAATATGGCCATTATATCGGCGAGGGCTATAACATCAGAGATGAAATTGCAAGACACATAAAAAGAGGCTTGTTCCAAAAGTATACACAAAAAGAAGATCATCATCAATATAAATAAGAAGTCACTTTATGAGAAAAGAAGTATAACAAAATCTAAGAGAGCCACATTTCAATCAAAGTGATGAGACTCTTCTTCTCTTGCTGCTTACTTGAGGAATTATAAATGTAATTATTAGAGGTCTAATAATTAATATCACCACTATTACGAGAAAGTTCTACATAAGTCATATTTTAAATTTACTAAGTAAACAGCCCAAGGAACATGACAACCTCTTTGTCATATTTATTGATGATGACTTAAAAGGTGTCAAGTACCCACATGATAAACTTTTAGTGATAAAAGCCATCCTAAATCAATTTGATGCATAGTGGGTGCTAATGGATATAAGAAGCTGGATAATTCAATGTTGCCCCACTCAACTTCTCGCTAAAGAATGCAATAGGTCATTTCTCTTGCATGAGAACTCCCCCAATCCCAATGCCCGATGCATCACATTTAATTTCAAAGATCTTAGAAAAATCAAGCAAAGCAAGAAATGGTGCATTACACAACTTAGACTTAAGTAAATCAAAGGCATCTTGTTGTTCTTTACTCCATTTGAAACCCACACTCTTTTTGACCACCTTAATCAATGGTGCAGCTATGGTACTAAAATCCTTAATGAACCTCTTATAAAAGCTAGCCAAACCATGGAAACTCCTCACATCACTCACACTCTTAGGTGTAGGCCATTCTTGAATTGCCTTAATCTTCTCATTATCAACCTCTATGCCATGAGCAGACACAATATAACCCAAAAAAATGACATGATCCTTGCAAAAGTCGCATTTCTTCATATTGGCATACAATTTCTCGTTCCTCAAAACATCAAGCACACAATGAAAATGTTCAACATGCTCTTCCAAATTCCTACTGTATACTAATATGTCATCAAAATAAGCCACAACAAACTTTCCTAAGAAAGGCCTCAAAATATGATTTATTAATCTCATAAAAGTACTAGGTGCATTAGTCAAACCAAACGTCATAACTAACCATTCATACAAACCATGCTTGGTTTTGAATGCAGTTTTCCATTCATCTCCTTCCCTCATCCTAATTTGATGATATCCACTCTTAAGGTCAATTTTAGAGAAGTAACAAGCACCATGTAATTCATCTAGCATATCATCAAGCTTGGGTATAAGATATCGATACTTAACTGTTATTTTGTTGATAGCTCTACAATCGACACACATCCTCCAAGATCCATCTTTCTTTGGCACAAACAACACTAGCACTGCATATGGACTCATGCTCACCTTTACATGTCCCTTCTTCATCAACTCATCAACTTGCCTCTGAAGCTCCTTTGTCTCCTCAGGATTACTTCTATACGCTAACTTATTGGGAATAGGAGCTCCAGGAATAAGATCAATGTGATGTTCAATCCCTCTCCTTGGTGGCAAACCATCTGGGATCTCCTAAGGGAACACATCATTATAATCCTGCAACAAAGATGAAATAGCACTAGGCAAAGATGAATCAAAGTTAATGTTAGAGAAATAAAAATTTTTGTAAAGGATTAAGATCATTTGTTGCCTAGCTTGGAAGGTAGCCCTAACATCTACTCCTTTTGCAAACACACTCACTTGTTTTCTTTCATCTTCACTCTTGTGAACCTGACCACTCTCATACTCAGCACTCTCAAATGCATTTATCTTCTTTTTCCCTCCAGCACTTTCTTTTCTCTTGACTCTCTCTTTCGTTTTGCTCCTCCTCTTTTGCTCACTTTCATAAAGTCTCACTTGGTCTTCATACACCTATTTTGGAGTCAATGTTGCTAGTGTAAATGGTCTTCCATCTATGGTGAATGAATAGCGATTCTTGTAACCATCATACATAACTTTTTTGTCAAATTGCCAAGGACGGCCCAATAACAAATGCCCGATCTGTATAGGTACAACATCACAAGACAATTCGTCCTTATATCTACCAATGGAAAATGGAACCACAACTTGTTTAGTCACTTTTACCACTCCACTGTCATTTAACCATTGCAAATTATATGGCCTAGGATGTTTAGTTGTAGGCGAGTTCAATTTTTCCACCAACTCTGTACTTGCTACATTAGTGCAACTACCTTCATCGATGATCAAGCAACAAAGTTTATCTTGAACTAAACATCAAGTATAGAAAATATTTTCCCACTGAATCTCAGCATCATTCTCCTCCTTAACCTACGCACTAAAGGCTCTCCTTGTTACTAAGAGCCTTCCACCATGCTCCAGATACTCTATCTCTTCATCAACATCACTAGCATCCTCTAATGGTGGCATTTGGTCTTCATCACTAGCATCACTGCCAGACACATAGTCACCATTCTCCTTAAGGTACATGGTTCTCTTGTTAAGACATTATCAAGCCACATGACCCCTACCTAAACATCTAAAGCATTTGATGTCTCTAGTTTTTCCTTGGGTGCCCTCAAGTTTTTCTTCAAATTTGCCCCTTTCCATGCTGCCCCCACTAATCTTGGGTCTATGTGAATTGCTTATTTTCCTAGAAGTCATCTTTTCTTCCTTCCTCCCCCAGTTCAACTTACAAAAAGACGATCCTAAGTTCTACTTATGACCAGAAGTGCTCCTCCCCTTAAGTTGCCTCTCAACTTTCATGGCAATGTGTACCATGTCTTCAAGCTCTACATAGTGTTGCAGCTCTACCACATTAGCTATGCTCCTATTCAACCCTTGGAAGAACCTAGCCATGGTTGCCTCCCTATCCTCCATTACATTTGCCCTAACCATAGCAATTTCCATCTTTTTATGGTACTCTTCCACACTCTTGAAACCTTGCGTAAGGCTCTGCAGCTTGTTATACGAATCTCTATAATAAGAGCTAGGAACAAATCTCCTTCTCATCACGGTCTTCAACTCATTCCAAGTTTCTATAGTTCTCTCAAAATTCCTTCTCCTAGTGGTAACTTACTGGTCCCACCATACTACAACATAATCAGTGAACTCTGCCACAACTAACTTCACCTTCTTCTCCTCGGAGAAGTTGTAGCACTCATATATTAATTCTACCCTTCGTTCTCAATCCAAATAGACATCAGGGTCAGCTTTCCCTTGGAAAGAAGGTATTTTCATTTTAATACTACTAAGATTTTTGTCTACTCTTTCCTCCCTTCTATTTCTGTTATCCCAACCTCCATTGTACCTATCATAAACATTTCCATTGCCTCTTGCTCCTCTACCATTCCTATTACCACGTCCTCCTCTAAAACCACCTCTGAAGTTTCTACTAGCATTATCACCATGGTCATAATAATCATCACCATCTTCACCAAAGTCATGTTCAAATTGCACATTCATAACCCTCCCAGCTGGCCTCTTAGGATTGACACTTGATTCCCCTTCTATTTGATCCATCCTGTCTTGAACTTCCCAAAGCGCTTGGTTAATCCTATCAAACTTCTGTTCTAAGGATTTCATAAGCAATTTGAAATCTAGAACAACTATTTCCTCCTCTCCATGTGGGAAACTGCCTTCTTTAGCATCAGACATCGTGCATGCAAGATTGTTAGTAAATAAAGAATATGCCTCACGAAACTCACTCCCTTGTGTGTTTGCTGCCTACTCAACTACAGTAGTCCTCAACTCTCATGTTTCACACAATAAATTGCAAAACTCTAAGAGCTCTTTCAGTAGTCCCAAGCAAACTAAATTTAGAACAAACAAAACTTGAATATATCAATCCTAGACCTACCACTTGAGAGAAGTGACATGACCAAGAAGATGGGCAATAAAATAAAGAGAATGACAAGAAATTCAATGATATAAGCTGTGCAATTGGACAACAATCAATTATCAAATATAATTGAGTTGATGACCAATTGAACAATGAACCCATTTTTTTTTCTATTAACTAATGGGTATTTCTGTGGAAGGAACAAATATCAAAAAAGAAACCCACGAAATATACGATTTTGTTTCTTTTTTTTTTGCATTTTTTTTCTCTTTTTGATTATTCAACCAGTAATGAAGAATACACGAAAGATATGATAACAACAATATAACTAACTTGTGTTAAAGCCAAGGCTCTGATACCAATTGATACAAACTCCATTTATATGTAAACGGAACCTAACACCAATGTTGGTATAGGATCGTTCTAACACAGGTCAAGGGATTTGGAGTTCTGATCTAATGATTATAAACAACCAAGAACCAGCATTATAAGATTCAAACGCCCCTCCTAACAACAACAACATTGAAGAAGATAATTCTAGTGAATCAATGCACCCAAGTATGAAAGTTCAGAGTTAGTTCTCAAAGAACTAGAGAAAATAGCTCATACACTCATGAAAATGGGTCTGCCTCCTCCAACCACCCTTTTTGCCCTTTTTATATGCTAACCCCCAAAAACCCTAACTAATAAGCTGGGCTTAATAAAGAAATTTGGACACCTTAACTAATAAGTTGGGCTTAATAAGGAATTTCGTCCAACCCACTAAATAAGCTGGGCTTAATAAGGAATTTCGTCCAACTCACTAAATAATAATAAAAACACATGAAAATAACCCACTTAAAGGACCAATCATGGGCTCTCAAATCCAACTTCCTTTCCAAGGCCATGGTTCGCAAATTCCTCCGCAGATGACACATTCACAAGCCCTGGTGAAGACTCCATCCTCCTTAACTCGTACTTGGCAACTTCCTGATAGTAAATGTCGCACAACAGGTTGTTGAGAGCTTTCTTTATTTTCTTTGACCTTGCCCTTGTCATTGGTCCTCCAAGGTTTTGCAAAGTATCAACTCCCTTGTTGATTTGAGTTGGTAGAACATGGTTTCCATCACTGACTAGCCAATGTGGTGATGGCATGAAAATGTAATAGCAAATAAAGAATGTGTGTTGATTTCGTGGGCCTCAATAAGGCTTGCCCTTAAGGATAGCTACCCATTGTCATACATTAATTAGTTGATTGATAAAACTTGAGGATATGAGCTTTTAACATTCATGGGTGCTTTCTTAGGTTACAACTAAATCTTAAAACAAGAGGTAAGGTCATTCAGGCTTAAGAATACTAATGTAACCTACCAATGCTTGGTTAATGAAATATTTAAACATTAGATAGGTAAGAATATAAAAGTTTATATGGATGTTATGCTAGTCAAAAGTAAGTCTTCTTCAAAGCACATAATTGACTTCTAGGAAACCCTTGACTCTTTGAATTAGTACAACATGAAACTAACCCTAGCCAAATGTGTCTTTAGTGTGTAATCTGATAAGTTCCTAGAGTTTATGCTCTCTTATAAGGGAATCGAAGCCAACCTTGATATGATTGTAGCCATCCAATACCCATAATCACTAAAGAGTATTAAATAGTTTAGGATTTAATATGCATATTAACTCATCTCAACTAGTTTACTCTAAATTTGATGACAAGAAACTTTGAGTCTGAATGCGAACAAGCATTTGGTTGATTAAAGACCTACCTTATGTCTTCCCTTTTCCTTAGTAAACTAGTCCCAAGCAAAGAGTTGGATTTATATTTGGTCATTAAGGATTTAGTGGTGAACTCCATGCTCATCCTCGAGAAGGATTCTAGGCAAAAGCCAATATATTATATTAATAAAGTCTTACAAAAGGCATAATGATGATACCTTACAATAGACAAGATTAGCACTACCTTTCATCATATCAACCATAAAACTTAGGTCATATTTCTAAGCTTATAAGTTTGTTGTTTTAACAAATCATCTTATAAGGTTAATCTTACAATGTCTAAATGTAGTGGGGAGGATGTTGTATTGGTTAGTAGAGTTAAGGGAGTTTGACATATTTAATCAAGAAAGGTGAAAAAAGACAAAGCATTGGCCAATTTCATCAATGAATGCATAATCTTTAAAGCATCTAAAGCACCTCCTATGTCTCCAACTATTTGGCTCATTCATGTAGATAGGGCCTCTAGTAAAGAAGGAAGTAGAGAGAGAATCATCATTTGGGGTCCTAGGAAATGTTCCTTGAATTTTGGGCATTAATCATCAATGGAGTAAGAAGGACTTGACATTGCTAGAGCATTAAAAGTTACAAAAGTGATAGTGCATAATCACTTATAATTAGCTATAGGCTAAGTTTTAAGAGACTATAAAGGGAAAGAAGCAGAGATAGCAAGGTATTTTTAAAAGGTAAAAAAGATCTAAAATGAGTTTCTTAAAGGAGGAGTTCAATTTGAACTAATAAAAGCTCCTAGAGTAAAGAACACAAAGGCAAACAAGTTATCTTATTTCCAATTAGTTTTAAATGAAGGAGTTAATGACTATTTGTAATGAAAACACTAAAATAGACTAACTATATGGAAATTAAAGTCAATATTATCTTGTCCATAACACCCCTATATGGATGAATCCAATCATCAAATACATTGAGTCTAGGAAACTCCCAAAAGACCAAACAGAGGAAAGAAAGATCAAGAATAAAGTAGCTTGATACTCCTTGCTTGACTGAAGGTTGTATAGAAGATCATTTAGTTTACTGCTTTTCAAAAGTCTGACTGAAGGTTGTCCAATTGCATTGCTCATATCATTGAATTTCTTGTCATTCTATTTGCTTTATTGCCTATCTTCTTGGTCCTGTCACTTCTCTGAAGAGGTAGGTCTAGGATTGATATATTCAAGTTTTGTTTGTTCTAAATTTAGTTTACTTGGGATTACTAAAAGATCTCTTAAAGTTTTGCAATTTACTGTGTGAAACACAAGAGTTAAGGACTACTGTAGTTGAGTGGAGAGCAAACTCGCAAGGGAGTGAGTTTTGTGAGGTATATTCTTTATTTACTAACAATCTTGCATGCACGATGTCTAATGCTAAAGAAGGCGAAAGGAGGAAATAGTTGTTCAAAATTTCAAATTGCTTATGAAATCCTTAGAACAGAAGTTTGATAGGATTGACCAAGCGCTTTGGGAAGTTCAAGATAGGATGGATCAAATAGAAGGGGAATCAAGTGTCAATCCTAAGAGGCCAGCTGGGAGGGTTATGAATAAGCAATTTGAACATGACTTTGGTGAAGATGGTGATGATTATTATGACAATGGTGATAATGCTAGTAGAAACTTCAGAGGTGGTTTTAGAGGAGGACGTGGTAATAGGAATGGTAGAGGAGCAAGAGGTAATGGAAATGTTTATGATAGGTACAATGGAGGTTGGGATAATAGAAATAGAAGGGAGGAAGGAGTAGACAAAAATCTTAGTAGTATTAAAATGAAAATACCTTCTTTCCAAGGGAAAGCTGACCCTGATGTCTATTTGGATTGGGAACGAAGGGTAGAATTAATATATGAGTGCCACAACATCACTGAGGAGAAGAAGGTGAAGTTAGCTGTGGCAGAGTTCATTGATTATGCTGTAGTATGGTGGGACCAGCAAGTTATCACAAGGAGAAGGAATTTTGAGAGGGCTATAGAAACTTGGAATGAGTTGAAGACCATGATGAGAAGGAGATTTGCTCCCAGCTCTTATTATAGGGATTTGTATAACAAGTTATAAAGCCTTATACAAGGTTCCAAGAGTATGGAAGAGTACCATAAGGAGATAGAAATTGCTATGGTTAGGGCAAATGTAATGGAGGATAGGGAGGCAACCATGGCTAGGTTCCTCCAAAGGTTGAATAGGAGCATAGCTGATGTGGTAGAGCTACAACATTATGTAAAGCTTGAAGACATGGTACACATTGCCATGAAAGTTGAGAGGCAACTTAAGGGAAGGAGCACTTCTAGTCATAAGCAGAACTTAGGTTCATCTTTTTGGAAGTCGAACTAGGGGAAGAAGGAAGAGAAGATGACTTCTATGCAAAAAAGGCAATTCACATAGACCCAATACTAGTGGGGGCAACTTGAAAAGGGGCAAATTTGAAGAAAAACTTGAGGGCACCCATGGAAAAACTAGAGACATCAAATGCTTTAGATGTCTGGGTAGGGGTCATGTGGCTTCACAATGCTTAAGGAGAATGGTGATTATGTGTCTGGCAGTGATGCTAGTGATGAAGACCAAATGCCACCATTAAAGGATGCTAGTGATGTTGATGAAGGGATAAAGTATCCGGAGCATGGTGGGAGGCTTTTAGTAGTAAGGAGAGCCCTAAGTGCGTGGGTTAAGGAGGAGAATGATGCTGAGATTCAGTAGGAAAATATTTTCCATACTCGATGTTTAGTTCAAGATAGACTCTGTTGCTTGATCATCGATGGAGGTAGTTACACTAATGTAGCAAGTACAGAGTTGGTGGAAAAATTGAACTTTCCTACAGCCAAACATCCTAGGCCATATAATTTGCAATGATTGAATGACAGTGGAGTGGTAAAAGTGACTAAACAAATTGTGGTTCCATTTTCCATTGGTATATATAAGGGCGAATTGTCTTGTAATATTGTACCTATGCAGACTGGACATTTGTTATTAGGCTGTCCTTGGCAATTTGACAAAAAAGTTTTGCATAATGGTTAGAAGAACTGCTATTCATTCACCATGGATGGAAGACCATTTACACTGGCACCATTGACTCCAAAATAGGTGTATGAAGACCAAGTGAGACTTTATGAAAGTGAGCAAAAGAGGAGGAGCGAAAAGAAAGAGAGAGTTCAGAGAAAAGAAAGTGCAGGAGGGAAAAAGAAGATAAATGCATTTGAGGGTGCTGAGAACGAGAGTGGTCAGGTTCACAAGTGTAAAGATGAAAGAAAACAAGTGAGTGTGTTTGCAAAAGGAGCAAATGTTAGGGTTGCCTTCCAAGCTAGGCAACAAATGATCTTAATCCTTTACAAGGATTCTTATTTCTCTAACACTAACCTTGATTTATCTTTGCCTAGTGCTATTTCATTTTTGTTGCAGGATTATAATGATGTTTTCCATTTATTTTTGAGATTAAGGCTCTTGGACTATGAAAATTACATGGTGCTAATATTGTGGCATAATCCCTAACTATGGGATGTTTCATCTTTGGTGTTCCCATAAATGTATGTTGAAAACACCAAAATTACCCTAAATCACTTAATTAATAAGCTTGTAGTTAAGGTAGGTAAAGGTTAAACCCACAAAAATTGAATTTTGATTAATCAGTTAATTGATAATCTTGGTTTTATTAAGTTCACTCAAATAAAAGCAAAAAAGAGAGAGGAATTAAATTTCAAGTAAAATAATAAAAATTAATACAAAAAATTAATTATAAATAAAACTAATAGATTAATACACTTTTGACAATAAGGATATTTATATATTATTAAATTCACATATTGATCATTGATATTGAAAATCATCAATTCCTTAATTAAGTATTTAACCTAAAATAATGACAAGTTATATTATTCTAAAACTTTTTTTAGTTCATTGTTAATTAAGAAAAACTCTTTAATTAATCTCTTATTAATTAAATTACTAAGGATAAGTTCTTTAGATATAATTTATTTATAATATTAAGACAAGAAAGATAGTCAAAACTAAAAAACAAATTCATAAGCTAATCTATTTAATTTTACTAAATTTTATTTGCTACTTATCGCTAAAATTATTAAGCAATTACAAAATTGAATTTTAAACTAACGTTAGATCATAAAATATAATTGTTTAACATGCATTATAACAATAAAACAATATAATTATAAACAATAAGTATAATAGAAGAACATGAGAATTCAAAGGAAAGAATTAAATTATAAATAAAAACCAATAAAACTCTTAACACTTCCTTTAATGACTCTAATCTTTATAATAAAAAATAAAACTTTAATCTTGCATAATGGAGTCATGCACACAAGGAAAAAAGTAAAAATAAAAAGAGGTATGTGTATGATTTTGTTCTTAGTACTCTCACATGTTTGTATTGCTTTAAAAGAAAGCCAAAATAACCCAAAGAAAACTAGATACTTCCACTTTAAAACCAACTTAGCTTATTTGAAAAATAATTCCTCATTAGGATAACTTTGACCAACCTATAAATTTGATTGAGGACCCTGATTCACGGTCCAATTCTTCCTAAATCTATATAAATAAGCTTATTTTTGAAAACTTAATATGTCTATTTTAATTCTTATGAAACCTCTAAATTCATGTAATAATATTTATAATGTAAAATTCTTAAAACACCTTATAATGGTAAGATTTTCTTAAAATTGCATTTTTAAACTTCCAAATTGCTCAAATTTATTTGGCCTTCTCTTAAACTATAAAGCCAAATCCAATAAGTACATTTAAGAAAAAAAAAAAAGGAAAAACACTAAAAAAGTTAAATATAAGAGAATAAATATGATTTACATAATATACTTATCACCTGTCATTGATTAATCCTTGGTTTAGATATGGAGGTCTATAAGAGATAAGTTCTCTCTCACTTCTTATTTAATTCTACATTAGTATAAGAGCTTAAAAGGGCAAATATTGGCATGAAAGTTGTTTGTTCATAATTCTATCTACCATTTTTTAGTTTCTTTCTAATTGAAAAATGATAAAAAAAAAAATTTCTATATACATGTTTTTCTAATCATGAAAATTTACAAGTGAATAGCTTGAGAAATGCTTAGTGCTCTATAAATCTTTTGTAATTTTTTATTGCATAACTTGTGAGAAAATTAGAGTCTAATACATACAATTTGTCTCAAAATCAACTTAGAAAACCATAAAATCAAGGCTTGAAATTAACATGACAAGAAAGGTCTCACCATGAGCATTCTAATAAACCATGTTTGATAAACTTTCACCTTATCGTTTAAGAGATATAGCCTTTAAAAGTTTTTACCATAATAAAAAAATGAATCTATCAAGTTAAAGAAGATGAAGAGTAGCAATTTTAGTTTTGCCAATTTCATAACATTTAGTTGTGTTTTAAATCTAATATTACTTACATCTTCTAGCCAAACCAAGTTGATAGATGGATTAGAAATGTCAAAACATTAGAGTTGACCAAACTTTAAAGTAATTTAATGCCTACAGGGCAGCCAATGATGCGTACTCTTTAGCACATTATTTTGACATCCTATTATTTAATAATTTAACTTTATTGTCTAAGAGATATGGCCTATAAAATTTTTTACTATGGTAAAAAGTTGGGTGGGGCTTATGCAAGTAAGGATGACTATAGTCTTCACCCTCGTAAAGACTTGCCTTGCCCCTTTCTGATGGGGGCAAGAACAGTAGAGTTTAATTAGGGATTAAGGCAAGGATCCTTAATCCCCAAAATTTTAAATAGGGACAGAGGCAAGGATAGTATTCATAGTCCCTACCTCAAACTCATCCTTATCCCCATCTTTGTTCCTAATCATTATATATATATATATATATATATATATAACAATTATATAATCATTCTAAAAGGACAATTTCTTCAATTACTTATCTAACTAAAAACTAAAATCCTTAAGCCACCTCATGCCGCCTCGCATCTTTTTCTTTTGACTCTTTATCTTATGACTCATCACTTTTCTTTTATAATAGTGGATATCTTTATATTGCCTTTGAGGATAATGATTGAAGGGCTTGTAAGATTGGAGAGTCTAACTCAAGTAAAGCTTTTTCTTTGGCCTCCTTTAAAAGGGATAAAACAAGTGATTCATCTTTGAGTCTAATCTTGTTTGATATTAGCCTTGCTCATAAGAAATTCTTTCACTCACTTTTTGAAGACCCATGTTTGCAGACCTTGGTAATCAACTTTCTCTCTTTCTCTTGGCTTTTATGTTTCTCAAATGGATATTGGCAAATATTGTCTATTAAAGGTTTGATTGGATTATGATTATCTTTTGTTGATTGGTCTTTACAGTTGAAATCATTTTTTTCTTTTACATTTTCCTTTAATTTAATCGATATGAATTCTTATTTCTCATCTTAGTTGTTGAAAAATTGTTAGTTTTATAATTTTTATGTTAATCCATTTGTTCATAACTATTAAACTAAAGATTGAATTTTGAAATTAATTTCAAAGTGGAAATGGGGTGGGGATCCCTGATCTTAATGGGGATAGAGATGAGATTCTAAACTCCATCCCTAGTAGGGATAGGAATAGAGACAGAGATAGGGTTTGAAATTAGGGATGAAAATTGGACTAGCCATCTCTAGCCTTACCTTAGCCCATTGCCAATCCTACTCGTAAACCCCATACATCACATTAGTCACATGAAGAAGCCCTTCATACACTAAGATCTATTTTTAAACTCTTATAACAATATAAAACTTTCTTTTTTCATCCATATCCCATCCTATTTTGATAAGAAAATATGACTTGGAAATAAGAAAATTGCAAAAATAGAAAGAAAAGGGATCAATCTCTTTGAATGGATTAGTTCAAATGATTGCTTTAAGGGGATTAACTTCTATGAAAGTAAAAGCTTTATATGTTTTATTGCTTGAATGAAAAAGCTATATGACATTACATATATATAGTGCAAAGAATTTGATTTGACACTCCATTAATAGAAAAATAATTATGCCTAATAAATTAAAAATAATAAAAAGAATTATTAAATTACATAAATTAAGGAAATTTTATCATATCACCACCCTTTAAAGCAACCTTTTCCTTATGGTTAAACAATAATAAATTCCAAAAATTGCTTCACCAAAAAATGATAAAACTCTTACGTACGCTTAATAGGAAGATTAGTCCACTAAATAAGAATTTGAGTAACAAGACAATTTCCATGTTAGTCTGTGGTTGAACATTAACCTCTCTCATGAGAGTGATCTCAGGTAATTGGCTTTATGCAACCATATTCTCTCTTAATTTCCTCTTCAAGCAAGGGATATGAAAGACATGATGTATCTTAGACCTTGCTAGCAAGTCAAAACATTAAGCAATAAGTTCAATGCATTCAAGAACTCTATATGACTTAAAGAAGTGAGGAGATAATTTCATGATGAGTGAATAGTGATAAACAACTATTGATATGGTTGAAACTCATCAATAAAGTTTATAGAGATATCTATTCAAGTTTCTTCCAAAATAAGCAAAGGTTAAAAAAGACTTAGATATGCCACAATTTCACTTTTATGATATTGGCAAACATTGCATTTAGCTACAAACATTTTTATGTCACTGTTTACATCATTCTAATAAAATTCATGACAAATGCATTATAGGTACAAAGATATCCCAAGTGTTCAACAATAAAGGATGTATGAAACTCTTGCAAGATTATGTCCTTAAAATAAGAATTAGGAACATATCATCTTGCACTTATAACATAAGTCTATAAAATTCTAAGTGTAATAAGCAATCAAATTAAGATCTTTTTACAATTTCTCAATGATTTCCTAAGTTTTAGGATCATCCCACCACTTATTTTAAATTTACACAAGATAAGAATTGCCACCAACTCAACATGCTTAAAAATGTGAGATAATCCATTAACTATAAGATTCTCATGTCCTTTCTTATAAACAATCTCATAATCATATTTCAACAATTTAAAGATTCAGTTTTGTTGCTTTATAAAAGAGCTCCATTGTTTTAATAAATATTTTAGACTTTTTGCAATCAATTTGAATTTGAAAACACCATCTAATGAAGTAGGGATGTCATTTTATAATTTCATGAACCATAACTAACATTTTGTTATTGTAAACAAACATACTAAGATGTTTTAACAATAAGGCCTTGTTGGTAAAGGCTATAGGATGACTTTCTTACATCAACATTGCATTAATTCCAAGTTTAAAATATCATATTCAACAATAAATACTTTACTAAAATTAAGTATGGCATGACTTGGTGTAATGGTCATAGCATGCTTAAGGTAAACAAATGCTTCCTTTGTTTTGTCATTTTATTGGAATGTATCTTTCTTTAAAAAAGTTATTAAATCAACATTAATCTTCCTATAATTACATACTAACTTGTGATGATAGCTAGTCAATCCCAAGAAACTACTTAATGGCTTAATTATTTTCAAAATTGGTTAATCTAGCATTATCTAAACTTTGGAAAGATTAACTATCACACTTTCCTTAGAGACAATATGACCAAGATATTCCATTGTTTGGCTAGCAAAACTACACTTTGACTTGGTGTAATGAACATTAAGAGAAGAACTATATACCAAAAATATCATCAAAAAATATTAAGACAAACTTATGTAAATGTGACCAAAATATGTCATTCATTAAGCTCTAAAATGTTAAAGGAGTATTAGTAAGCCAAATAGGCATAAGTAAGAACTTATAATGGCAATCACGTGTTCTAAAAGTTGTCTTTTAAGTATCCTCCTTATGGACCTAACTTTAATGATAATCAAATTTCAAATTGAGTTTAGTGAATATTTAAGCACCTCTAAATTCATCCAATAGTTCATTAACAACAAAAGTAAGATATCTATCCTTATAGTAACATGATTAAGTACCCAATAATACATGCACATCTTCTAAGATTCATTTTTCTTCTTTACTTGGAGAATAAGAGAGGAGTAAGTACTAACATTAGGCTTGATAATGTTGACTTATAACACTTCCTTTATAATTTTCTTAGTTTCTTCCTTTTTAATGTTGACTTATAACACTTCCTTTATAATTTTCTTAGTTTCTTCCTTTTGAAAATGTGGATAACAAAAAGGTTAGACATTAGTAGATGCATTGCTAAGCAATAAGGGAATACAATGATCATGTGCCCTCATTAAGTGTAGACCTATAGGTATAGCAAAAAAATTATAGAATTCAATTAATAATAATTCAATCTCTTTCTCCTTTGTAAAATGAGCTTTTGTCACCTCTACACTATACAAATACACAAAGAACTCTTGTCTTGCTTATTGTAAGATGCTTTCCATCTAATGACTCGTGATAGTGGTGATTTTGTCACTGTGCCCTTCTTATAACTCTATTGTGTACCCATTTAACAAAAACTTCATTGTTGTTAACTTGAAAAAATTCCAAGTGATATCTCCCTATTAATGACAAGAACAATCTCATAATCTTCCAAAAATAATAATAAGAGATCAATATAAATAGTCTAACCTTGTAATAAAAGATTTACCTTTATGCACTTTCCTTGGCATGTCAAATTTCTCTTATATGCAACCTTCATAACAAACTTGTTGCAATTCTCTATAGGAAAAGCAAGTTTTTGGGCAATTTTCTCATCCATAAATTTGTTAGAACTACTTAAATCAACCAATACTATCATTGGTCATCTTATGAAGAATCTATCAATTTTCCTAGTTTATGAATTAAAATATCCTACCAAAGCATGAATTATGAGCTCATTTGTATATTTAACATGAATATCATCACAATCTAAATGTGTGTAATCATTATTTGTCTTATCAACTTTCTCCATTGGTTTAATCTTTAAAAGTTTCCCTCATTTATATCAATATTCTTTATGTCACTTCTCATCACAATGTCAGTATAGTCTTGTCATTCACTTTTTCAATTGTTCTTGAATCAAGCAGTTAGTGTTAGTGGAACAAATTAAATAAGATAAGTTGGTGTTACTATTAATAGATTTGCTGACTCATTTAGTAATTAAGCGGTGATTTTCAATGCCTAATTTCTCCCCCTTTTGGCAAGCAAAGGTGATAACCGTTATCATTATTTATGGTTAGTGAGCTTTAATGTCATGTTAAATTGCAAGAATAAATCCTTTAATAAATGTTCCCACCAATTGTCTTTTTAACTAGCTTTAGCTTGATTAGCAAATCACTCGAAACATCTGACTCTTTAAGACCATTGACATTTGATGAATTTTTGCAAGCTCTCCAATAATATTGCTGAAAGTTTAAAAGTGCATAAGTTCTTTTGTGAAATGAACCTATGTTGGTACTTAAGTATAGGTTTTGAACCAATTATACCATTAAATAACATCATCTTTCAATTAAATAAAGACAATTTTTACCTTAAAATCTTTTTTCATATGATGAAAATGAAAATATTTTTCAACTATAGAAATCTAACCTGTGGAATTATTCTTATTCTAGCAAAGAAATTTCACTTTTATACATAGTTGTGTATAGTTATGGTCGGTGTCTTTAGAGAACTCCACTAATTCGTTCTATTTATTAGTAAATTCAAAAATACTATCTCATAATTGGTTTTTTTATTAAGCAAGCATCATTTGTTTGATCCTCTTAAATGACTTTTACATAAGAGAATGATTTTTTAACACGAAACATTTTAGTGTCAGAAACAAATGCATTATGAAAAGACGTGGTGTAGAACTACAAATTAGTGGTGACAAGATTTTTTTTTTTTTTGTTGGATTAAGGACATAAACCGAACCCCTTTTTTTTAATTTAATGGTAAGGATATGAAATATAAGTAAAATTTTTAAAAGCATCACTTTAACGCCAAATGATGAGAAATTAGATATGAGAAATAAGAAGATTACAAAAATAAAGAGATAAGATATTGATCTTTTGAACAAATCAACTTTTAGCAATTGCCTATCATAAGGTTATATATATATATATATATATTAAGAGTCCAACTTGATAATTTACAAATAAAAAATAATTATAATCAAACAATAAAGAACCTCATTTTCTTTCCCTTTTATCCTTCTTGCATACTTTTGTTTTACAAAAGATTATTTGTTTTCATAAACAAGTAGATTTGAATGATCAATATACGTTGTTGTTGTTGTTATTGCATTTTATTTTTAATTTGGATCTCAATAAACTTATTAATTTAATTACATCATATTCACGTATATATAGTTATATACCTAAAATTATTCAAACTTGATAGATGGATTGGGTAACTAAGAAAACAAAGAAAAAAAAAAAGAAAACCACTTGCATGTCGTTGGAGGCAAGTATGCTAATCTTGTCTTTTAATCGTACCCATATGTCAGTTTTGCTTTCAAATATGAAGGTATTAATTAATATCAAATACCAAATAAACCAAGAAAAAGGAATAAACTTTTGCGTCTTTTAATGAAAATACAGAATATACCATAGTAAATTATGGTTGAATCCGCTTTGGTTCTTTTATCGGAAGAGACACAAAGCAGGAAACTCATGGATTAGAGTAAGTGAAAGCTGAGATATGATGCACAAGTATTCCTTTTAATTTGGTTGATGTCTACGGAGGTTGTGTTTCTATAAATAGGACAGTGATGCTCGATCCTAGTTAAATGGGGTTTCACGTGTTTAATTTTGGTAATGTCCATAGTAATTAATTTGTTTAGTAAAATAATACGTGAGGCAGAATAAATTATTTTTGTAAAAGTAAAGTTATTTTAGAAAAAAAAGGAAACATTTTTTTTTTAAGAAAAGTTTAAAGAAATCTACCCATAATAATTTTCTGTTTCAAGAATTGAAAAAATTAGTAAATTATTTTAGAAAAATCAAGGGAAACAGTTTTTAAAAAAATAAAAATTATTTTTGAGAAAAAGAAAATTTAGCTTAGGACTTGAGGGGAGTTCAATTGGGGAAGAGAGACGCGGGAAGTGTGCGAATTGATGGCTGTCGGTGACACTTGGAGACACTTTAGCATAGAGAAGACACGGTGATTGGTTCGGTGGGACATCGAGAAAAATGAGTACCGAATACTTTCTGAGTAATACGGTGATAATAAAAAATATAGATTAATTAAATATTTTTTTAATTTTTTAAATAAATACTACAAAGTGTAAAAAAGTTTATCGACCTTTTTCTTTTACTCTTTATATGTTTGTGTGTAATGACATTCTATTTTAAAAAAATAATAATAATTATATTTTAAAATTTTTATTTATTTTTTATATAAAAATTCCTTAAAATTAAATTATATCATGTCAATTTTAGATGAATTTGTGTGCCACATAATAAAAGTAACAAAATTGATTAATATTTGTTGATAATATCTTACATTTATATTAAAAATCTTTCGGTCATCAAATCGTAATAAATTGAATGTGGTGTTATATTTGTCAAAACACGTAGAGGGAGGATATTAATCGACTGTTTCAAGATATTTTGAAATTAAAATAAGATTTTAATAGCGAGAGAATGCTGCCACTCATCACGCTTATTTTAATAGCGGATGTCAATCTCTCTCTCTTTTTCTGTTTTTCGTTTTTTTGTGATTTTGATACTGACGGGGCACGTGGCATGGTCGGATATAATTGCTTCAGTGGTGGGCCTCAGGATCGGCGAGACAATTTTGTCAGTGGATGGGAGATATATATATATATATATATATATCTACAAAACTACTCAACAAGATTAGGGAAATGATAAAAATATATATTTGTTCCTTTCTCTCAATAAAATTTATATTGTTTTTAAAAAAACTCTTAAAATTAATGAAAAATTAAAAAAACAAAAATACATACAAATTTTTGGTTAAAGTTTTCAAATAGGATGTCGCCATAAAAAAAACTTAATACAACACATAATCTAACTCTAAAATTCAGTGAAATAATGAATTTATTTTCATTTTTGTCAAAATTCAGTGAAATAAAGAATTTATTTTCATTTTAATAAGGTAAAAGTAGTTTAATCTTTTTAAAATATTTGTAATAGCCTTTCTTACGAAGAAAGGTTGATTGCCCGAGCCATTGGTCCTTTCTTCATACTTAAAAAATTTGGGCCTAACGTATATTTAATTAATTTACTTTCTGACGTAAGGATGAATCAGTAAGTTGAACTTTACTGTTATTCCTATAAATGACTTTAAGGTGATGTTAGGTATTGTATTTTTCTGCGAAACTTTGACTTTTCTTGTTCCTACTTTAACTTCTCTTGTGGTCCTCGATGCTTGTAAGATTTGAGTAGTTCCCTTAAAGTATAAGGAGAAGTTGTAACTATTGATAATTTTGGCCTTATATTTCAAACGGGGTTTCAAGTTGGGTCCAGACTATATAGCTACCATAAAAAAGTTAAGTGATGGGGAAGACATAGCAACGCCTAGTTTTACACTACTGCAACCCATCTAGATTGTCTTTTCCAAATTCAAGGATGCGATGTTTTTTGAATTACCGAAGAAGCTTCCATTAAGGTGAAATGTGGATCATTTTATTGAACTAGAATCTAGTGCCAAACCTCTTGCCATGGTCCCTTATTGCATAGCACCCCTAGAGCTCACTAACTGAGGAAGTAGCTCTAAGATTTGATAGACTCGGGCTTCATTAAACCCACAAAAGCCCTTTTCGGTGCCCTAGTTCTCTTCGAGAAGAAGAAGAATGGATCATTGTGTATGTATATTGACTACTGAGTCTTAAACAAAGTCACTATCAAGAACAAGTATCCAATACCCTTGATAGTTAATCTTTTCGACCAACTCGATAAGGCGAGGTACTTTACCAAGTTAGATCTACGATTGGGTTATTACCAAATTCGTATTTCACAAGGTGATGAGCCAAAGATGACTTGCGTAACATGCTATAAAGTGTTCGAGTTCCTAGTCATGCCCTTTGGCTTCACCAACGCATTAGCTACCTTTTGCACCCTTATGAACAAGGTATTACATCTTTTTCTTGATAAATTCATGGTAGTCTACTTGGATGACATTGTGGTGTATAGCAACACACTTAAGGAGCATGTTAAGCATCTCAAGCAAGTCTTCTGAGTTCTCTGGGAAAACAAGTTTGTAAAAAAGGAGGAGTACTCATTTGTCAAGCAAAAAGTAGACTTTATTAGTCATTAAATCAAGAATGGTAGGCTTATGATGGAACTAGTAAAGGTGCAAGTTATCCAACAATAAAAGCCTCTAACTAAGCTCCTAGAACTGCGATCCTTCTTGGGGCTTATCATTTACTATCGTCGATTCATCAAAGGATACTTTGCTGTGGTAATACCCCTAATCGACCTGTTGAAGAAGAACCACATATGGCATTAGATGAAGGAATGTCAAGTTTTCTTTGAGATATTGAAACAAGCAATCTTTGGGAAACCTCTAGTGGTGCTACCAAATTATGAAAAGCCTTTCAAAGTCCATATTAATGCATTTAACTTTGCCATTAGGGGAGTCTTGATGCAAAATAGGCATCCTATTGCCTATGAAAGTCACAAACTAAATGACATAGAGAGGTAGTACACCATCCAAAATAAGGAGATAACTATCGTTATCCACTACTTACGCATCTAGAGACATTATCTCTTTAGAAGTAAGTTTATGATCATGACCAACAACATTGCTATAAGCTACTTCTAGACCCAAAAGAAACTTGGCCCTAAGCAAACTCGTTGGTAAGACTTCTTAGCAGAATTTGATTACACATTGTAGTATAAGCCAAACCAAGCCAACATTGTTACTGATGTGTTGAGCCGGAAGGCAAAACTAGTTGCCTTTCCCACTAATATGCCTAGGAGTAATTTCCTTAAGTGGATCAAGGAAGGTAATAGGCAAGATAATCTGACCAAGAACTTACTGAAATTAACTAGTGATGGGAAAACTCATTGATTTTGAGTGGACAACAGAGTCTTAATGACAGTTAGGAATGAAGTTTTCATGCCTAAATGGGGAAACCTTCAAGGAATGCCATGATTCCCCATAGACTAGTCACCTAGGTATGGCATGAACTCTTACTCTTATCTAACAACATTACTTTTGGCCACATATGCACGAATGCCAAGGCTTATGTATGGACTTGCTTAGTTTATCAGTAAGACAAGGTAAAATAGCAGCATTCAGTGGGTCTACTTGAGCCACTACCTATCCTCGAGAAGTCATAGGAAAGTGCCTTAATGGACTTTATTATGGGTCTACCAAAGTCTGAGGGATACAGAAGTATTATGGTGGTAATCAATTGATTTAGCAAACGGAACCCAACACTAATGTTGGTATAGGATCGTTCTAACATAGGTTAAGGGTTGTACCAACACAAATCAATAAGGGAGTTGATACTTTGCAAAACCATGGAAGACTAATGACAAGGGCAAGGTCAAAGAAAATAAAGGAAGCTCTTAACAACTTGTTGTGCGACATTTACTATCAGGAAGTTGCCAAGTACGAGTTAAGGAGGATAGAGTCTTCACCAGGGCTTGCAAATGTGTCATTTGTGGAGGAATTTGCGAACCATGGCCTTGGGAAGGAAGTTGGATTTGAGAGCCCATGATTGGGCCTTTAAGTGGGTTATTTTCATTTGTTTTTATTATTATTTAGTGGGTTAGACGAAATTCCTTATTAAGCCTGGCTTATTTAGTGGGTTAGATGAAATTCCTTATTAAGCCCAGCTTATTTAGTGGGTTGGACGAATTCCCTTGCTAAGACTAGCTTATTAGTTAGGGTTTCTGGGAGTTAGCATATAAAAAGGGCAAAAAGGGTGGCAGGGAGAGGCAGACCCATTTTCATGAGTGTATGAGCTAATTTCTCTGGTTCTTTGAGAACTAATTTTGAACTTTCATGCTTACGTGTGTTGGTTCACTAGACTTATCTTCTTTAACATTGTTGTTGTTAGGAGTGGCGTCTGAATCGTATAGTTTTGGTTCATGGTTGTTTATAATCATTGGGTCAAAACTCCAAATCCCTTAACTTGTGTTAGAACGATCCTATACCAACGTTGGTGTTGGGATTTACTCAATTATATTTGATAATTGATTGTTGTCCAATTGCACTGCTCATATCATTGAATTTCTTGTCATTCTGTTTGCTTTATTGCCCACTTCTTGGTCCTATCACTTCTCTGAAGAGGTAGGTCTAGGATTGATAAATTCAAGTTTTGTTTGTTCTGAATTTAGTTTGATTGGGACTACAGAAAGAGCTCTTAGAGTTTTGCAATTTATTATGTGAAATATAGGAGTTGAGGACTACTGTAGTTAAGTGGAGAACAAACATGTAAAGGAGTGAGTTTTGTGAGGCATATTCCTTATTTACTAACAATCTTGCATGTACGATGTCTAATGATAAAGAAGACAGTTTCCCACATGGAGAAGAGGAAGTAGTTGTTCCAGATTTCAAATTGCTTATAAAATCCTTAAAACAGAAGTTTGATAAGATTGACCAAGCGCTTTGGGAAGTTCGAGATAGGATGGATTAAATAGAAGGGGAATCAAGTGTCAATCCTAAGAGGCCAGCTGGGAGGGTCATAAAGGAGCAATTTGAACATGACCTTGGTGAAGATGGTGATGATTATTATGATGACAGTGATAATGCTAGTAGAAACTTCAGAGGTGGTTTTAGAGGAGTACGTGGTGATAGGAATGGTAGAGGTGCAAGAGGCAATGAAAATGTTTATGATAGGTACAATGGAGGTTGGGATAACAGAAATAGAGGGGAAGAAGGAGTAGATAAAAATCTTAGTAGTATTAAAATGAAAATACCTTCTTTCGAAGGGAAACCTGACCCTGATGTCTATTTGGATAAGGAACAAATGGTAGAACTAATATATGAGTGCCACAACTTCTCTTAGGAGAAGAAGGTGAAGTTAGCTGTGGCAGAGTTCACCGATTATGTTGTAGTATGGGGGGACCAGCAAGCTACCACAAGGTGAAGGAATTTTGAGAGGGCTATAGAAACTTGGAATATGTTGAAGACCGTGATGAGAAGGAGATTTGTTCCCAGCTTTTATTATAGGGATTTGTATAACAAGCTGCAGAGCCTTACGTAAGGTTCCAAGAGTGTGGATGAGTACCATAAGGAGATGGAAATTGCTATGGTTAGGGCAAATGTAATGGAGGATAGGGAGGCAACCATGGCTAGATTCCTCCAAGGGTTAAATAGGAGCATAGTTGATGAGATAAAGCTTGAAGACATGGTACATATTGCCATGAAAGATGATAGGCAACTTAAGGGGAGGAGCACTTCTGGTCATAAGTAGAACTTAGGTTTATCTTTTTGGAAGTTGAACTAGGGGAAGAAGGAAGAGAAGATGACTTCTAAGCAAGAAAACAATTCATATAGACCCAAGACTATTGGGGGTAGCACGGAAAGGGGCAAATTTGAAGAAAAACTTTAAGGCACCCATGGAAAAATTGGAGACATCAAATGCTTTAGATGTTTGGGTAGGGGTCATGTGGCTTCACAATGTCCTAACAAGAGAACCATGTACCTTAAGGAGAATGGTGACTATGTGTCTGGCAGTGATGCTAGCGATGAAGACCAAATGCCGCCATTAAAGGATGCTAGTGATGATGAAGGGATAGAGTATCCAGAGCATAGTGGAAGACTTTTAGTAGCAAAGAGAGCCTTTAGTGTGCAAGTTAAGGAGGAGAATGATGCTGAGATTTAGTGGGAAAATATTTTCCATACTCAATGTTTAGTTCAAGATAGACTCTGTTGCTTGATCATTGATGGAGGTGGTTGCACTAATGTAGCAAGTACAGAGTTGGTGGAAAAATTGAACTTGCCTACAACCAAACATCCTAGGCCATATAATTTGCAATGGTTGAATGACAGTGGAGTGGTAAAAATGACTAAACAAGTTGTGGTTCCATTTTCCATTGGTAGATATAAGGACGAATTGTCTTATGATGTTGTACCTATGTAAACCGGACATTTGTTATTGGGCCGTCCTTGGCAATTTGATAAAAAAGTCTTGTATGATGGTTACAAGAACCGCTATTCATCCAACATGGATGGAAGACCATTTACACTGGTACCATTGACTCCAAAACAGGTGTATGAAGACCAAGTGAGACTTTATGAAAGTGAGCAAAAGAGGAGGAGTGAAAAGAAAGAGAGAGTCGAGAGAAAAAAAAGTGCAGGAGGGAAAAAGAAGATAAATGCATTTGAGAGTACTGAGTACGAGAGTGGTCAGGTTCATAAGAGTGAAGATGAGAGAAAACAAGTGAGTGTGTTTGCAAAAGGAGCAGATGTTATGGTTGCCTTCCAAGCTAGGCAACAAATGATCTTAATCCTTTACAAGGATTCTTATTTCTCTAACACTAACATTGATTCATCTTTGCTTAGTGCTATTTCATCTTTGTTGTAGGATTATAATGATGTGTTTCCTCAAGAGATCCCAGATGGTTTGCCACTAAGGAGATGGATTGAACATCACATTGATCTTATTCTTGGAGATCCCATTCCCAATAAGCCAGCGTATAAAAGTAATCCTAAGGAGACAAAAGAGCTTTAGGGGCAAGTTGATAAGTTGATGAAGAAGGGACATGTCAAGGAGAGCATGAGTCCATGTGCACTGCCAGTGTTGCTTATGCCAAAGAAAGATGGATCTTGGAGGATGTGTGTCGATTGCAGAGCTATCAACAAAATAACAGACTTATTTTTTAAAGAGATTGTTCGCCTATATGTAGTGCCGAAGAGTATTGTGTCAGACCGTAATGCAAAATTTTTGAGCCATTTTTGGAAAAATTTATGGGGTAAGCTTGGAACAAAGTTGTTGTTTTCTACAACTTGCCATCCATAAACTAATGGAGAAATTGAGGTAGTAAATTGAACTCTTGGTACATTGTTGCGTGCCGTTATTGGTAAGAACTCTAGAACCTGAGAAGAATGTTTGCCTTTTGTGGAGTTTGCCTATAATCGTGTTGTTCATAATGCTACAGATTATTCTCCTTTCGAGCTTGTTTATGGTCTTAATCCATTGTCGCCTTTAGATTTAGTACCATTGCCTATACAGGACAGGGTTAATTTAGATGGGAAAAAGAAGGCGGAAGTGGTTAGGCAACTTCATGAGAAAGCTAGGCTTAACATTGAGAGAAGAACCAAACAATACGAAACATAAGCCAACAAAGGTCGCAAGCATATCATTTTTGAACCTGGTAATTGGGTTTAGGTACATTTGCGGAAGGATAGATTTCCTAAGCAAAGGAAATCAAAGCTGCAACCAAGGGGAGATGGTTCTTTTCATGTGGTGGCAAGAGTCAATGATAATGCATATAAACTTGACTTGCGAGGTGAGTATAATGTGAGTGCAACATTTAACATTTTTGACCTTTCTCCTTTTCTCTTTTATGATGTAGGAGTTGATTTGAGGACAAATCATTTTGAGGAGAGTAAGAATGATGGAAATCATAATGTACCAACTCAAATCGACAAAGGAGTAGATACTTTGCAAAACCTTGGAGGACTACTGACAAGGGCAAGGTCAAAAAAAATAAAGGAAACTCTCAACAACTTGTTGTGCGACATTTACTATCAGGAAGTTGTCAAGTACGAGTTAAGGAGGATAGAGTCTTCACCAGGGCTTACGAATGTGTCATCTATGGAGGAATTTGCAAACCATGGTCTTGGGAAGGAAGTTGGATTTGAGAGCCCATGATTGGACTTTTAAGTGGGTTATTTTCATGTGTTTTTATTATTATTTAGTAGGTTGGACAAAATTCCTTATTAAACTCAGCTTATTTAGTGGGTTGGACGAAATTCCTTATTAAACCCAGCTTATTTAGTAAGTTGGACGAATTTTTTTATTAAGCACAGCTTATTAGTTAGGGTTTTTGGGAGTTAACATATAAAAAGGGCAAAAAGGGTGGCTGAGAGAGGCAAACCCGTTTTCATGAGTGTATGAGCTATTTTCTCTGGTTTTTTGAGAACTAATTCTGAACTTTCATACTTACGTGTGTTAGTTCATTAGACTTATCTTCTTCAATGTTGTTGTTGTTAGGAGTTGCGTTTGAATCTTATAGTTCTAGTTCTTGGTTGTTTATAATAATTGGATCAGAACTCCAAATCCCTTGACCTGTGTTAGAACGATCTTATACCAATATTAGTGTTGGGTTCCGTTTACATATAAACGGAGTTCGTATCACCTAGATACATGGTTCTTCACTTTTTTTTTAAGAAAAATTTATAGGAATCGTACCCATGATAATTTTTCGATCCAAGAATTGAAAAAATTAGTAAATTACTTTGAAAAAAGAAAACAAGGGAAATAGCTTCTAAAAATGTAAAGTTATTTTTGAGAAAGAGAAAATATCTTTTCAACCTATTCAAACTTTTTCTCTCTTTTCTTTATTTATATCTTTCAATTAACTCCTAATTGTGTTTCTACTCATCTATGAGGCTTGAATCTATTTGTTGAGGCTTGAATTTTGAAAATTTAGCTTAGGACTTGAGAAGAGACAGTGGTTTGTTCGGCAGGCCATTTTGTTTTTTACTTAGAAAAACTAGTTTGAAAAACTTTGAGAATAATATTGTAATAATAAAAAATATAAGCATATTATAATTTTTTAATTTTGTAAATAAATAAACTAGAGTATAAAGATTTTTATGGTATTATCTTTTTTACTTTTATGTAGTAAATTTTTTTTTCCTCTTTAATTATATTTAAATTTCTTATTTATTTCTCAAATAAAAGTCTTTTAAAATTTTATTTAAATTGATCAATTTCAGATGAGTTAAAAATACGTAGAGAAATAATATTAATTCACTGTTTCAGATATTTCGGAATTAATATAAAACTTTAACTGTGTGAGAATGTTGCTACGCATCACACTGTTTTTTTAGTAATTCATTATACGTTGGCGTTAAAGCTTTTTATCACGGGACGCCAATCTATTTTTGCGCAGGACCTGTCCTAGAGCAGTACAGATATATAGATACAAGACTTGTCAAACTTTTCCCTCGTCAGATACAAGACTTGTCAAACTTTTCCCTCGTCATGTCCCATTATCTTTTTCTTTTGTGATTTGATACTAACCTCACAAGGCACTGTCGGATATAATTGCTTCAGTGGTAGGGCAAGTGAATGGCACAAAAGAAAGGGTGAAAGACGCGAGGCACGAAGTAGATGGCAGAGGTGAGTGCAGGTCTCCAGCCTCACAGTTGGCGAGACAATTTTGTCACTTAAGTGGGAGAAAAAAAAAATAATGAAAATAATTTTAAAAATTTAGAATTTATATATTTAATGGAGTGGGGGAATAGTGAGGACAATTACACCCACTCGCCTCTCCCCGCGCCGCTGCGAACTAGTATTGACACCAACCAGCTCTTTAAGATAGCTTCCCCAATGTAAATATCAAAAATCAAGTGCTCGGATACAAGAGCTTCGTGAGAAGACAACTCCTGCTCTCAAGGCAATTATCCATTCGTCAATTTTTAGTTAAAAGGCGCACGTTGAATATCAGGACGACAGAAAAGTGTCCAGTCCCCGATACTATGTCGTCTCCAAAGATTTCAATAAAAAGCATTGCATGGAGGATTAGTATCATGCCCTTGTGATGAGGGCACTTCCATCAGAGAGAAAACAACAAGGTCCATTTTAGACTTTTGTGAGCAGACGAAGCTAAATGATGTTGCAAATTGGGCGGCTAAACAGGTCAACTGGCTAGTCTTCTCTGCTAGGCATTCTGTAAACTCTTTTGTACCCCAACGGGCGTTCCATGAATATTAGCGATCTTAGTTGTTGTAGGCGTTTCATCTTACAAAAAAAAAACACAATGAAATATATCATCATCCTCTAAAGTGGTGAACACAGACCTTTTGCCTCCGCTCTCAACAGGGTGACTCAGCCAAGTGCTTTGTTGTGTGATAAAGATTGGTGATTTTCCATTTCTGAGGTGAAACCCCAACTTTTTTTTCCTTTCAATCAGAAACTACTCTTTATGTAATAGTTTGATACAAGGTAGTTACGAATTTCGGCTATCATATTAACTATTGCAAATTGACATTAGAAAAAATTAGTTTAATTTAAATGTAAATAATCCAAAATTTTAAGATAATTTTTAACATATTTAGATATCATAATACAAATTATAATTTTTTATTGTCAACATAATATACAATTTATTAATAAAAAAATATTATAAATTAATTTGTATATTATTTCATAATTTATATCGAATAATTTATATCATAATACATATTTATTCTTTTTTTTTGTTTTTTAAAATATTTTTCTCTCTTTCTCTTTTTTTTTTAAGCAACTGCCAAAAAAAAAAAAAAAAAGAATAAATATAGCACACTAATATTCCCACAAACTTGAGGAAATTGGGTTATGTTGCTAAAAGGCTAACCTGGTAAACGATAAATAAGATCCAAAGTAAATTAATCAGTATTTCAATTGTTACGGTTATGTTGGTGAACCAAATTTACTTAGAAATTTCTTGAGTCAAAATATATGAGACCATGTAGCCTTCTCTTTTGACTGGCAGTTGCTGATTGGATATTGAAATGGAATTAAAATTTCCTTTTTGGGTAGAGCTACTTGAGATGGAAATTCAAATACACACCATTCTTTTAGTAGCCTTAACAAGCTTTCCAAAAAGGGGAAAAACAAAAAAGGCAGAGGGAGAGAAACGTGGAAGGAACACACTTCAAGATGTAACTACTCACACCATGTATAGAAAAAACAATACAAAAACAAAAAATAATGCACCATGGAATTATGGTCAAAGACTCTTTTGCTTCATGAAATTTAATAGATTCAACATGACAAAGAGGGTATAGACATAGTTGTTGCCTTGATTATAATGTTTGGTATAGATACAAAAGTAATTGTGAGATCCTTCGAAAATTAAACCATTCTATAAATGTAGGACAAACAAATCATGGTGAAAGACACTTTTGTTCCATGTAATTCAATAGTTTCAAAGTGCCAAAGTTCTAAAGACATCTTTGTTGTATTGAATATAACATGTTGGTTACTCACAAAAATTAATTTCCACATCATTTTGTGTGAATGAGTCCTTACACTTATGTAGGGGTACCAAAGGTGTACCTATATGTTTGTTCAAACAAATATAATTTGTTTTACTGACATAAAATATAACTTGAGTATCATTTTATATGCTTAAGTCCTTGCAACAAATGTAGGACTCTTTCTTGTAAGAAATGTCCATGATGGAAACCATATTGTACCAACTCAAATCAACAAGAGAGTAGGTACTTTGCAAAACCTTGGAGGACCAATGACAAGGGCAAGGTCAAAGAAAATAAAGGAAGGTCTCAACAACTTGTTGTGCGACATTTACTATCATGAAGTTGCCAAGTACGAGTTAAGGAAGATAAAGTCTTCACTAAGGCTTGGGAATGTGTTATTTGTGGAGGAATTTGCAAACCATGGCCTTGGGAAGGAAGTTGGATTTGAAAGCTCATGATTGGGCCGTTAAGTGGGTTATTTTCATGTGTTTATATTATTATTTAGTGGGTTGGACGGAATTCCTTATTAAGCCCAGCTTATTTAGTGGGTTGGATGAAATTCCTTATTAAGCATAGCTTATTAGTTAAGGTTTCTGGGAGTTAGCTTATAAAAAGGGCAAAAAGGGTGGCTGGTAGAGGCAGACCTATTTTCATGAGTGTATGAGCTATTTTCTTTGGTTCTTTGAGAACTAATTCAGAACTTTCATACTTGTGTGTGTTGGTTCACTAGACTTATCTTCTTCAACATTGTTGTTGTTAGGAGTGGCGTCTAAATCTTATAGTTCTGGTTCTTGGTTGTTTATAATCATTGGGTCAAAACCTATGTTAGAACGATCCTATACCAACATTGGTGTTGGGTTTCGTTTACATATAAATGGAGTTCGTATCATTTGGTATTAGAGCCTCGGCTCTAACTCAGGTTAGTTATATTATTGTTATCTTATCTTTCGTGTATTCTTCGTTGTTGGTTGAATAATCAAAAAGAGAAAAAAAATGCAAAAAAAAAAAAAAAAAAAACAAAATCGTGTATTTCGTGGGTTTTTTTTTTGATATTTGTTCCTTCCACAGAAATACCCATTAGTTAACTAAAAAAAAAAAAAAACGGGTTCATTGTTCAATTGGTCATTTACTCAATTATATTTGATAATTGATTGCACTGCTCATATCGTTTAATTTCTTGTCATTCTATTTGCTTTATTGCTCATCTTCTTGGTCCTGTCACTTTTCTGAAGAGGTAGGTCTAGGATTGATATATTCAAGTTTTGTTTGTTATGAATTTAGTTTGCTTGGGACTACTGTAAGAGCTCTTAGAGTTTTGCAATTTATTGTGTGAAACACGAGAGTTGAGGACTACTATAGTTGAGTGGAGAGCAAACACACAAGGGAGTAAGTTTTGTGAGGCATATTCTTTTATTTACTAACAATCTTGCATGTACGATGTCTAATGCTAAAGAAGGCACTTTCCCGCATGGAGAGGAGGAAGTAATTGTTCTAGATTTCAAATTGCTTATGAAATCCTTAAAACAGAAGTTTGATAAGATTGACCAAGTGCTTTGGGAAGTTCAAGACAGGATGGATCAAATAGAAAGGGAATCAAGTGTGAATCCTAAGAGGCCAGTCGGGAGGGTCATGAAGGAGCAATTTGAACATGACTTTGGTGAAGATGGTGATGATTATTATGATGACGATGATAATGCTAGTAGAAACTTTAAAGGCGGTTTTAGAGGAGGACGTGGTAATAGGAATGGTAGAGGAGCAAGAGGCAATGGAAATGTTTATGATAGGTATAATGGAGGTTGGGATAACAGAAATAGAGGGTAGGAAGGTGTAGAAAAAAATCTTAGTAGTATTAAAATGAAAATACCTTCTTTCCAAAGGAAACCTGACCCTGATGTCTATTTGGATTAGGAATGAAGCTTAGAACTAATATATGAGTGCTACAACTACTCTGAGGAGAAGAAGGTGAAGTTAGCTATGGCAAAGTTCACTGATTATGCTGTAGTATGGTGGGACCATCAAGTTACCACAAGGAGATGGAATTTTGAGAGAACTATAGAAACTTGGAATGAGTTGAAGACTGTGATGAGAAGGAGATTTGTTCCTAGCTTTTATTATAGGGATTTGTATAATAAGTTGCAGAGCCTTACACAATGTTCGAAGAGTGTGGAAGAGTAGCATAAGAAGATGGAAATTGCTATGGTTAGGGCAAATGTAGTGGAGGATAGGGAGCCAACCATGGCTAGGTTCCTCTAAGGGTTAAATAAGAGCATAGCTGCTGTGGTAGACCTACAACACTATGTAGAGCTTGAAGACATGGTACACATTGCCATGAAAGTTGAGAGGCAACTTAAGGGGAGGAGCACTTCTGGTCATAAGTAGAACTTAGGTTCATCTTTTTGGAAGTTGAACTAGGGGAAGAAGGAAGAGAAGATGACTTCTAAGCAAAAAAGCAATTCACATAGACACAAGACTAGTGGGGGCAGCATGGAAAGGGGCAAATTTGAAGAAAAACTTAGGGGCACCCAAGGAAAAACTAGAGACATCAAATTCTTTAGATGTCTGGGTAGGGGTCATGTGGCTTCACAATGTCCTAACAAGAGAACTATATACCTTAAGGAGAATGGTGACTATGTGTCTGGCAGTGATGCTAGTGATGAAGACCAAATGCCGCAATTAGAGGATGCAAGTGATGTTGATGAAGGGATAGAGTATCCGGAGCATGGTGGAAGGCTTTTAGTGGCAATGAGAACCCTTAGTGTGCAGGTTAAGGAGGAGGATGACGCTAAGATTCAACGTGAAAATATTTTCCATACTTGATGTTTAGTTCAAGATAGACTCTGTTGCTTGATCATCGATAGAGGTAGTTGCACTAATGTAGCAAGTATAGAGTTGGTGAAAAAATTGAACTTGCCTACAACCAAACATCCTAGGCCATATAATTTGCAATGGTTGAATGACAGTGGAGTGGTAAAAGTGACTAAACAAGTTGTGGTTCCATTTTCCATTGGTAGATATAAGGATGAATAGTCTTGTGATGTTGTACCTATGCAGACTGGGCATTTGTTATTGGGCCGTCCTTGGCAATTTGACAGAAAAGTTTTGCATGATAGTTACAAGAACCGTTATTCATTCACCATGGATGGAAGACCATTTACATTGGCACCATTGACTCCAAAATAGGTGTATGAAGACCCCGTGAGACTTTATGAAAGTGAGCAAAAGAGGAGGAGCAAAAAGAAAGAGAGAGTGGAGAGAAAAGAAAGTGCACGAGGGAAAAAGAAGATAAATGCATTTGAGAGTGCTGAGTACGAGAGTGGTCA
>CM034044.1:6230793-6374992 GCA_019804595.1 Bruguiera parviflora
AACCATTGGTGCTTGAAAGCTTTTTTGTCCTTATGCTACGCACATACTATGTTTTGGTCCTTTTCCACATAATTTGATAATTCAATTTTGCATCTGAAATTTCTTTTTATTTTATTTTAATTTTTACTTAGGAATCAAAAACATATAAACATTATACTTCCCTTTGCTTTTGGATGATTATCCCATAATTTTAATTATTTTTATATATAAATATATATATATATAGTGTCAATGATTAGAAAACTTCCATAATAGCTTGGTCATTTGCATTTTTAATTGTAAGAATATCAGATGATTAATATATTAACTCAAGTATACTAATTTTGAAACATTAATAATAAAATTCAAAAAGAAAATCTTAGGCAAGTAAAATTCTATCTAATTAATTCATCATTACAAAAATTTTTGTATGATGAAATAAATGTAAGAAATTAACACTGTATAGTATTATTACTTTTATTAATTTAATTTAATTTAATTGTATTTCATGATAATTTTAAATTTTTATAAAATTATAATTTAAATTTTATAGATATCTCTAAATTTAGAATTTTTCAAAAGATTCTCATATTATTTATAATATTTCTAATAGTATTACTTTATGCATTAAAATTTATTCAGTTTATATTAATAATTTTTCAAATTATTTTAAACTTATGCAACCTAAATATGCATAATTAAAGAAAATACAAAAATTTAAAAAAATAATCATAAACTTATTTTTCTTTTCTTAGAGAGGAAAAATTAAGGGGAAAAAATTACTTACAAATATCCTTTTTTTCTTCTAAAAAAATTATACTAAAAATTTAAGTATCTTTTTATATAAATGCACTCTCTAATAAATATAATAAAATATATATGCACAAATCTAATATTAGTTATATTAATATTGTCAAAACTAAAAGAAAGTTGGCAATTATAAAAAATTTTTTGAGCTAAAAATTTTTATGTTATGGCTTTTGCTTAATTTTAAAATTTTCTTAATAAACCCACATTGATTTATGCATAGGGTCGATTCACCCATGATAAAATAATCCAACCTAATATGATATACACGAGGGAAGTCTAGAAGGAATTAAGGGAGTTGTAACTCCTTTCCCACTAAAGTTTATAAAAAAGCCTCATCTATATAATTTAATGATGAAAGAATAAAATAATAAAGAATTCCTTTTTTTCTAAGCAAAAAAAAAATATATTTTCCATTTATTTTTGAGATTAAGGCTTTTGGACTATGAAAATTACATGGTGGTAATATTGTGGCATAATCCCTAACTATGAGATGTTTCATTTTTGGTGTTCCTATAAATGTATGTTGAATACACCAAAATTACCCTAAATCACTTAATTAATAAGCTTGTAGTTAAGGTAAGTAAAGGTTAAACCCACAAAAATTGAATTTTGATGATAATCTTGGTTATATTAAGTTCACTCAAATAAAAGCAAAAAAGAGAGAGGAATTAAATTTTAAGTAGAATAATAAAAATTAATACAAAAAATTAATTATAAATAAAATTAATAGATTAATACACTTTTGACAATAAAGATATTTATATATTATTAAATTCACATATTGATCATTGATATTGAAAATCATCAATTCCTTAATTAAGTATTTAACCTAAAATAATGACAAGTTATATCATTTTAAAACTTTTTTTAGTTCATTGTTAATTAAGAAAAACTCTTTAATTAATCTCTTATTAATTAAATTACTAAGGATAAGTTCTTTAGATATAATTTATTTATAATATTAAGACAAGAAAGATAGTCAAAACTAAAAAACAAATTCATAAGCTAATCTATTTAATTTTACTAAATTTTATTTGCTACTTAACGTTAAAATTATTGAGCAATTACAAACTTGAATTTTAAACTAACGTTAGATCATAAAATATAATTGTTTAACATGCATTATAACAATAAAACAATATAATTATAAACAATAAGTATAATAGAAGAACACAAGAATTTAAAGGAAGGAATTAAATTAGAAATAAAAACCAATAAAACTCTTAACACTTCCTTTAATGAGTCTAATCTTTATAATTCTAAAATAAAACTTTAATCTTGCATAATGGAGTCATGCACACAAGGAAAAAAATAAAAATAAAAAGGGGTATGTGTATGATTTTGTTCTTAGTACTCTCACATGTTTGTATTGCTTTAAAGGAAAGCCAAAATAACCTAAAGAAAACTAGATACATCCACTTTAGAACCAACTTAGCTTATTTGGAAAATAATTCCTCATTAGGATAACTTTGACCAACCTATAAATTTGATTAAGGACCCTGATTCATGGTCCAATTCTTCCTAAATCTATATAAATAAGCTTATTTTTGAAAACTTAATATGTCTATTTTAATTCTCATGAAACCTCTAAATTCATGTAATAATATTTATAATGTAAAATTCTTAAAACACCTTTTAATGGTAAGATATTCTTAAAATTGCATTTTTAAACTTCCAAATTGCTCAAATTTATTTGGCCTTCTCTTAAACTATAAAGCCAAATCCAATAAGTACATTTAAGGAAAAAAAAAAAGGGAAAAACACTAAAAAAGTTAAATATAAGAGAATAAATATAATTTACATAATATACTTATCACTTGTCATTGATTAATCCTTGGTTTAGATGTAGAGGTCTATAAGAGATAAGTTCTCTCTCACTTCTTATTTAATTCTACATTAGTATAAGAGCTTAAAAGGGTAAATATTGGCATGAAAGTTGTTTGTTCATAATTCTATCTACCATTTTTTAGTTTCATAACTTATGAGAAAATTAGAGCCCAATACATACAATTTGTCTCAAAATCAACTTAGAAAACCATAAAATCAAGGCTTGAAATTAACATGACAAGAAAGGTCTCACCATGAGCATTCTAATAAACCATGTTTCATAAACTTTCACCTTATCATTTAAGAGATATAGCCTTTAAAAGTTTAACCATAATAAAAAAATGCATCTATCAAGTTAAAGAAGATGAAGAGTAGCAATTTTAGTTTTGCCAATTTCATAACATTTGGTTGTGTTTTAAATCTAATATTACTTACATCTTCTAGCCAAACCAAGTTGATAGATGGATTAGAAATGTCAAAACATTGGAGTTGACCAAACTTTAAAGTAATTTAATGCCTAAAGGGCAGCCAATGATGCTTACTCTTTAGCACATTATTTTGACATCCTATTATTTAATAATTTAACTTTATTGTCTAAGAGATATGGCTTATAAATTTTTTTACTATGGTAAAAGTTGGGTGGGGCTTACGCAAGTAAGGATGACTATAGTCTTCACCCTCGTAAAGACTTACCTAGCCCTTTTCTGATGGGGGCAAGAACAGTAAAGTTTAATTAGGGATTAGGGCAAGGATTCTTAATCCCCAAAATTTTAAATAGGGATAGAGACAAGGATAGTATTCATAGTCCCTACCTCAAACTCATCCTTATCCCCATCTTTGTTCCTAATCATTATATATATATATATATATATATATATAACAATTATATAATCATTCTAAAAGGACAATTTCTTCAATTACTTATCTAACTAAAAACTAAAATCCTTAAGCCACCTCATGCCGCCTCGCATCTTTTTCTTTTGACTCTTTATCTTATGACTCATCACTTTTCTTTTATAATAGTGGATATCTTTATATTGCCTTTGAGGATAATGATTGAAGGGCTTGTAAGATTGGAGAGTCTAACTCAAGTAAAGCTTTTTCTTTGGCCTCCTTTAAAAGGGATAAAACAAGTGATTCATCTTTGAGTCTAATCTTGTTTGATATTAGCCTTGCTCATAAGAAATTCTTTCACTCACTTTTTGAAGACCCATGTTTGCAGACCTTGGTAATCAACTTTCTCTCTTTCTCTTGGCTTTTATGTTTCTCAAATGGATATTGGCAAATATTGTCTATTAAAGGTTTGATTGGATTATGATTATCTTTTGTTGATTGGTCTTTACAGTTGAAATCATTTTTTTCTATTACATTTTCCTTTAATTTAATCGATATGAATTCTTATTTCTCATCTTAGTTGTTGAAAAACTATTTGTTTTATAATTTTTATGTTAATCCATTTGTTCATAACTATTAAACTAAAGATTGAATTTTGAAATTAATTTCAAAGTGGAAATGGGGTGGGGATCCCTGATCCTAATGGGGATAGGGATGAGATTCTAAACTCCATCCCTAGTAGGGATAGGAATAGAGACAGAGATAGGGTTTGAAATTAGGGATGAAAATTGGACTAGCCATCTCCAGCCTTACCTTAGCCCATTGCCAATCCTACTTGTAAACCCTATACATCACATTAGTCACATGAAGAAGCCCTTCATACACTAAGACCTATTTTTAAACTCTTGTAACAATATAAAACTTTCTTTTTTCATCCATATCCCATCCAATTTTGATAAGAAAATATGAATTGGAAATAAGAAAATTGCAAAAATAGAAAGAAAAGGGATTAATCTCTTTGAGTGGATTAGTTCAGATGATTGCTTTAAGGGGATTAACTTCTACGAAAGTAAAAGCTTTGATATGTTTTATTGCTTGAATGAAAAAGCTATATGACATTACATATATATAGTGCAAAGAATTTGATTTGACACTCCATTAATAGAAAAATAATTATGCCTAATAAATTAAAAATAATAAAAATAATTATTAAATTACATAAATTAAGGAAATTTTATCATATCACCACCCTTTAAAGCAACCTTTTCCTTATGGTTAAACAATAATAAATTCCAAAAATTGCTTCACCAAAAAATGATAAAGCTCTTATGTAAGCTTAATAGGAAGATTAGTCCACCAAATAAGAATTTGAGTAACAAGACAATTTCCATGTTAGTCCGTGGTTGAACATTAACCTCACTCATGAGAGTGATCTCAGGTAATTGGCTTTATTCAACCACATTCTCTCTTAATTTCCTCTTCAAGCAAGGGACATGAAAGACATGATGTATCTTAGACCTTGCTAGTAAGTCAAAACGTTAAGCAATAAGTTCAATGCATTCAAGAACTCTGTATGACTTAAAGAAGCGAGGAGATAATTTCATGATGAGTGAATAGTGATAAACAACTATTGATATGGTTGAAACTCATCAATAAAGTTTATAGAGATATCTATTCAAGTTTCTTCCAAAATAAGAAAAGGTTAAAAAAGACTTAGATATGCCACAATTTCACTTTTATGATGTTGGCAAACATCGCATTTAGCTACAAACTTTTTTATGTCACTTTTTACATCATTCTAATAAAATTCATGACAAATGCATTTATAGGTACAAAGAAATCCCAATTGTTCAACAATAAAGGATGTATGAAACTCTTGCAAGATTATGTCCTTATAATAAGAATTAGGAACAAATATCATCCTGCACTTATAACATAAGTCTATAAAATTCTAAGTGTAATAAGCAATCAAATTAAGATCTTTTTACAATTTCTCAATGATTTCCTAAGTTTTAGGATCATCCCACCACTTATTTTAAATTTACACAAGATAAGAATTGCCACCAACTAAACATGTTTAAAAATGTGAGATAATCCATTAACTTTAAGATTCTCATGCCCTTTCTTATAAATAATCTCATAATCATATTTCAACAATTTAAAGATTTAGTTTTGTTGCTTTATAAAAGAGCTCCATTGTTTTAATAAATATTTTAGACTTTTTGCAATCAATTTAAATAGCATATTGATTTGTTTAGGATTTAAATTTGGATCATCTTTAGAAAAGGTTATGTCTAATTTGTCTATTTAAGGAAGAGCATCTGAAAAGGAATTTGAGGAAACATGTCATATGGACACTCTATGTCTAGCCCGTACAATAAGTGGGAAGGCAGAAACTTAAGCCAAATTGAGTTTTTACGGGTTGTCAGCACTGTCCAGCCCCTTTTGTTGGTCAAATATAGTAATGAAAAGTCCTAGAAAAGAGTAGAAGTGCCTAGAGGTGTCTACATCTAGAGACTTCTAGTAAAGACCAATAAGGACACTCACCTAGAACTTTCTTGAAAGGACTATATTTAATACTATTTAGAATATTCTTTATAAATATCTTAGATGTTTATTTGTATCCACACATTGAGAAAGTGAAGCCACTATAAATAGGCCACTTCTCCCATTTGTAAACACTTTTGCAAACACTCAATACAAGCTCACTTACAAAGCTATCTTATACTCTTTACTTCTCAAGCATTGTTAACCACTTACTTGCCTCTCACATGTCTTTCGCTAATTCTCCTAAACTCTTCAATGCTTACTTAACTCATCTTCTCTCACAAGATTGACTAAGTGCTATGCAGGTTAGCACAAATGAAGCCTAACTCCATGATAGGTGGTATCAAAGTAACGATTCAATCCTTAGGTACAACTTAGTTGTTTGGTGTTTAGTGTTTGCTGAAATTATGAGCATGGCAAGCGAGGAAGGATTTATTGCAACCATTGTGGAGGAGTAATAAGCAAGGTAACAAGCTTGTGGGCATAAGGAGCAGCATGCTCCAACCAAGCGTGGCAAGTCTAAGGCTCCAGCAAAGGAAACTATGGACTCTTGGGTTACTAGTTTGGAGAGAAGTGTCACTTATCTAGGCTCTGTAGTAGGCAAACTCAATGATCAAGTTGATAACTTGATCTATGAGTATGCAGAGATCACGCAGGCTACTCAAGTCATGATCAAAGAGTTTGGCCGCTCATTTAGGGGAGAACTACGCTCCTTGAATTAAGGATTATCCGACCTATGCAAGTTCAACGAAGGAAAGATCCATAACTTTTGTAGGGAGATGGATTCTCTACACTGAAACAACTCACTCACTACTAGTACAACTGTAACTACTAACACCATTATAGTGCATGGCTTAAAGGTCCCCAAGCCTACCATGTATAATGGCACATGTAATGCCACTATCGTGGAGAACTTTTTATTTGGCCTTAAGCAGTACTTTAAGGCCATGGAGGTTGTTGATGACCTTGCTAAGGTAGGCAATGCCCTAATCTTCCTAAGGGATACTACCCAATTTTGGTGGAGATAAAAGCACTATGAGAGGTAGAAAGGCTCGTGTGTCATTAACACCTAGGAGTAATTCAAGGTTAAGATACATAGGTACTTTGTGCCTCATAATACAGTTAGTAAAGCTAGGGAAAATTGCATCGCTTAAGTTAGAAAGGTGGTATTTTTCACTATATCAAGGAATTTACTACCCTCATACTTGACATTGAGATGTCTAATAGGGAGCTTCTTTTCCACTTTAAAGATGGCTTGAAGGATTGGGCGAGAGTCATGTTAGATAGGCACGATGTACAGACCCTAGATGCTACTGTTGCCACTACTGAAACCCTCATCAACTACTTTGCTCACTTAAAGGGCAAAAAGGCAAACTCTAGCAAGAGTAAAGGAGAGAAAATTAGGTAGTGGAAGCAAGATTCTGACTATAATAAGGGGGGATAGTAGAGATCCTTAAATGGCTGTCCTAAACATGAGAAGAACTTTGTGGGTAAGTGTAACTCAAGTAGTCCCCTGAGGCTCTGTTTCATTTGTGATGAATTACACTGGGTAAAAGACTACCCCAACCGTAAGGCAATGAATGTTATGATGGCAATACTCAACCCATAAAAGGCCAACGAAGAGCCCTAAGCCAATATGAGATCTATCCAATAATTGAGTAATCTCTCAAGACTTTTCTCCCCAACAATCTCTAAAAAGAAGGAACTCTTATACACTGGTATTGCCATTGAGGGTAAAGCAACTTATATGATGCTAGATACAAGGGCAACACACAATTTCATGGACATATAAGAGGCCAAGTGTCTGGGCCTCAAACTTACAATAAGAAATGGCACCATTAAAGTAGTGAACTCGAAAGTAAAGTATGTCTAAGGCATAATATAAGGAGTAGCCACCCAGATTAGAGGATGGACCAGTAAGTTGGACTTCATCGTTGTTTCTATAGATGACTTTAAGGTATTGTTAGGTCTTGTATTTTTCTGCGAAACTTTGACTTTTCTTGTTTCTACTTTAAGTTCTCTTGTGGTCCTCGACACTTGTAAGATCTGAGTAGTTCCCTTAAAGGGTAAAGAGAAGTTGTAACCATCGATGATTTTGGCCTTGTATTTCAAACGGGATTTCAAGTCAAGTCCAGACTATATAGCTACCATAAAAGAGTTAAGTGATGGGGAAGACATAGCAGCACTTACTATTACACTATTACAACCCATCCAGATTGTCTTTGCCAAATTCAAGGATGTGATGCCTTTTGAATTGCCGAAGAAGCTTCCATTAAGGTGAGATGTGGATCACTACATCGAACTGGAACCTAGTGCCAAACCTCTTGCCATGGCCCTTTGTTGCATAGCACCCCTAGAGCTCGCTAACTGAGGAAGTAGCTCTAAGATTTGATAGACTCGAGCTTCATTAAACCCACAAAAGCCCTTTTTGATGCCCTAGTCCTTTTCCAGAAGAAGAAGGATGGATTACTGTGTATGTGTATTAACTATTGAGCCTTAAACAAAGTCACTATCAAGAACAAGTATCCAATACCCTTGATAGCTAATCTTTTCAACCAACTCGATAAGGTGAGGTACTTTACCAAGCTAAATCTACGATTAGGTTACTACCAAATTCGTATTACACAAGGTGATGAGCCAAAGATGACTTGCGTAACACGCTATAAAGTGTTCGAGTTCCTAGTCATGCCCTTTGGCCTCACCAACACATTAGCTACCTTTTGCACCCTCATGAACAAGGTACTACATCCTTTTCTTGATAAATTCATGGTAGTATACTTGGATGACATTATAGTGTATAGCAACACACTTAAGGAGCATGTTAAGCATCTCAGGCAAGTCTTCTGAGTTCTCTAGGAAAACAAGTTATTTGTAAAAAAGGAGGAGTGCTCATTTGTCAAGCAAAAGGTAGACTTCCTTAGTCATTAAATCAAGAATGGTAGGCTTATGATGGAACTAGCAAAGGTGCAAGTTATCCAACAATAAGAGCCTCTAACTAAGCTCCTAGAACTCCAATTCTTCTTAAGGCTTATCATTTACTATTGTCAATTCATCAAAGGATACTTTGCTGTGGCAATACCCCTAATTGACCTGCTGAAGAAGAACCACATATGGCATTAGATGAAGGAATGTCAAGTTTCCTTTGAGATATTGAAACAAGCAATCTTTGGGGAACCTCTAGTGGTGCTACCAGATTATGAAAAGCCTTTCAAAGTCCACACTGATACATCTAACTTTGCCATTAGGGGAGTCTTAATGCAAAGTAGGCATCTCATTGCCTATGAAAGTCACAAACTAAATGACATAGAGAGGTAGTACACCATCCAAAACAAAGAGATAACTATCATTATCCACTACTTATGCATCTGGAGACACTATCTCCTTAGAAGTAAGTTCATGATCATGACCGACAACATTGCTACGAGCTACTTCTAGACTCAAAAGAAACTTGGCCCTAAGCAAACTCATTGGTAAGACTTCTTAGCAGAATTTGATTACATATTGTAGTATAAGCTAGGCCAAGCCAACATTGTTATTGATGCGCTGAGCCGAAAGGCTAAACTAGTTGCCTTTCCCGCTAGTATGCTTAGGAGTAATTTCCTTAAGTGGATCAAGGAAAGTACTGGGTAAGATAATCTGACCAAGAACTTACTGAGATTGACTAGTGAGGAGAAAACTCATTGATTTTGAGTGGACAACAAAATTTTAATGACAATTAGGAATGGAGTTTTCGTGCTTAAATGGGGAAACCTATGAAAGGAGATTTTCAAAGAATGCCATGATTCCCCATGGACTAGTCACCTAGGTATGGCATGAACTCTGACTCTTATCTAACAACATTACTTTTGACCGCATATGCACGAATGTTAAGGCTTATGTACGAATTTGCTTAGCTTACCAATAAGACAAGGTAGAATAGCAACATTCAGTGGGTCTACTTGACCACTACCCATCCTTGAGAAGTCATAAGAAAGTGCCTTAATGGACTTTATTGTGGGTCTACCAAAGTCCAAGGGATACAGAAGTATTATGGTGGTGGTCAATTGGTTTAGCAAGTATGACATTTTTATTCTAGCCCTTGTTGATTGCAAGGTGGACAAAGTTGCTCACCTGTTCTTCAAAAATGTGGTAAAATTATAGAGTGTACCAAAGAGCATAATCAATGATAGAGACCCCCACTTTATGGGCAAATTCTAGCACGAGCTATTCAAGTTGCTAAGGACCTATCTAAATTTCTCAACAAGCTTTCACCCTCAAAATGATGGATAGACTGAGCAAGTGAACACCTTGCTTGAGCAAAATATGAGGCACTATGTTAGTGCCAGCCAACGAGATTGGGCAAAGCTACTCGACATTGCCCAATTCTCATACAACCTCTAGAGGAGCGAGGCTACAAACAAAAGCCTGTTCGAGATTATCATGAGACAATAATCGCTAACACCAAATGTTATTGCCTTTCCCTAGATCGACAGTAACTCATTTGCCTACAAGTTTGCGAGATACTAACATGAGAAAGTGGACATAATAAGGGTTTGCCTTGATAAAGCAACTAAGAGGATGAAAAGATAGGCTAACACCAAGTAACGCTGAAAGGACTACGTAATGGGAGATATGGTAATGGTGAAGCTACTACTTAATCAATTCAAGTCTCTATGCAAAGTCCACAAAGGCTTGATAAGGAAGTATAAAGGACTATTTCCTATGGTCAAGCATGTAGGAAAAGTTGCCTACCAAGTCCAACTCCTACCAAAACTAAAGATCTACAATGTTTTTCATATAAGTCTTCTAAATCCTTTTCATAAAGATGAAGAGGATCCAAGCTGAAGCGAATCCAAGTGCACACCAATGGCTATGGTCACTAAATTCAACAAGGAAATGGAACAGATCCTTGTTAACAAAGTGATCCAAAGAAGGGGAGTTCCTAATTACATTGAGTACTTAATGAAATGGAAGGATTTGCCTAACCAATAAGCTAGTTGGGAATAAGAGGACAAGTTTTGGCAATTTTTCGATCACATTCAGCAATTTTAGGGTGAGAATGTGACGAGGACATCGCAAAATTGAGTGGGGGAGGGTGTCATGCGGACACTCTATGTCTAACCTGTCTAACAAGTGGGAAGACAGAAACTTATGCCAGATTGAGTCTCAGTATGCTACTAGCATTTTCTAACCCCTTTTGCTGCCCAAACATAGCAATAGAAGGTCCTCTAAGAGTGCATAAGTGCCTCGAGATACCTACATTTGGAGACTTTTGGCAAAGGCTAATAAGGACACTCACTTAGAACCTTCTTAAAAGAACTATATTTAATATTTTCTAGAACATTCTTTGTAAATATCTTAGCTGTGCATTTGTAACCACACATTGAGGAAGTGGAGCCATTATAAATAGGCCACTTCTCTCATTTGTAAACACTTCTATAGACACTCAATACAAGCTCACTTGCAAAACTCTCATGTGCTTTTTACTTCTCAAGCACTACTAACTCACTTACTTGCCTCTTACTTGCCTTCCACTGATTCTCTCTAAGGCTTACCTAGTTTATCTTCTCTCGGAAGATTGACTAAGTGTCGTGCGGGTTAACACAAATAAAACCTAACTCCCTAACAAACAACTTTAGATTCAAAAGTTTAAAAGAGGGTTTTGAACTTTACAAAACTATTGGTTCCGATTAAAGTTCTTAGAGTCTTCTATTAAGTTAACAGTATTTTAAGATGCGACCCTTTTTCCCACATCTATAACAAGTAATGTCCTTTAAGATTTTTTTGTGATAGCATTAAGAGATGGGATCTTTTTTTGGTTTTTTTTTTTTGGGTTTTTGGTAAAATAGAGCTTCATTGGGTTTTTTTTGTAAGGTTTTGATTTTTGTGAGAAAGGTTTTTTGGGTTTTCAAGTGGAAAGCTTTGAATTAGGAAGGCCTAAATTGAATTATTGGCAAAAAGTATTTGCTTCAAAGCAGGATCAATTAGGTTCCTATTTTAAATGCTTTTGTAATTTGAGATCTTGATAGATTTTGAATCTTTCCTTTTGGGTGTAGTTGTTGAATTCTTCGTAGGTCATATTAGAGTATGAAATAGGATTGCCTTACATAATTCTTAGAGAATTCTTGGCACATTCTTCCAATAATGTTAAAAGTCATACTAAAAACTTCTTTTTTCAAAAAACTAACTAGAATCTTCTCTAAGAATAATCCTAGTGAGAAATGTGGTTTTGTAATTTTGGAAATCACTGAGTTTTTTTGCATCTAAGATTACTGAGAAGCTCAACATTTTTGTCTTTGAGATGTAAAGGATTTTTTGTGAAGTGAAGATAAATGGTAAGGATAAGGTATGTGACTACATTCTCTATTGTATTTCCAAAGCTATTAAGAGTAGGGACATTATCATTTATGATTTTGATGGCCTAAAGAATTTTTGACTTTTGGAAGTCAATGAGATGGTAATCCTATTAACCTTTGAGTTGACCCAAAAATCTATAATGAAGAATTCAATAACAATTTTGTCTGAGGTTTGATTTTGAATTTTGTAACCACTAGTTGCATTGGTTATTTGTTGAAAAAGGTTGAGGTTTTTATACTTAAACATACCATTAAGTGGAGGAAGCATTGAATCGATAATGTGTTAAAAGATTGGGCTTGTTACAGATATCTAAATCTAGAACAATGAGTTTGGAAATAGGTTTGGGCTAGTGTATACAGTTGAGATTTAGGGTTTTTGTATTGAAGATTTCTTCTTTTGAAGTTTGGTTTTGTGTTTGGTCTAGGGTACATAAGGTTTTTGAGGAAGAAGGATCTAATTTGGAGAGTTGGGCTTTAATGGTAGTGACAAATTCCTTGTCATTTAGTTGGGATGCTTTTGAGGGTTTTACAATTTGGTAAGGTTTAATACAAGAGCTTTAATGGAATTTTGAGAAGGACGAATATGATCCTAAGATTTAACCTCATTCTTTTGAAGATAGGTTTCTATCTTGGTAAGTTGGGTTCCTGGAAAATCTAAATGAGCATTTGAAAAATTATTTTGTTGAATGATCATTTTTGAAAGCTTTTTAGGATCATCTAAATCTTAAGGAATTTTATAGGGAGTTAACTCTACAGTATTTTGTTGATGAGAAAGCTTTAATTGTCAAAGAGGAGGATGTTTCATTGACATGGTCAATTGAAGTAGTTCATTCCTTTGTTTTGTCTCTCAGTACAACAGGACATGTGGTGTTTGAAAATGGATAGTCAATTTTGTTTTGGGAAGCATAAATTTCAAACCATTCAAAAAAATAAAATATGTGCTTTTTGCTAGTAAATGAGATCAAAAAATTGATTTTGAATTTATTTTCTGTTTTCCAGAATGTTTTTTGAAAAACCAAAGCCCTTTGTTTGTACTGTGATTAGCATAAAAATCATCATGTAAATATGTTTTGTCAACCTGAAAATCTTTTTTTAAAACATGGAGTCCATGAGAAATATTTTCAGTGATAACAAATGCTGGTGGTGAAGTTGGAGGTGTCGGATGTGTGTAAATGAGGTGTGGAATGTTTTGATAGTCTACACTCTGTAAAGTGGTGCCCGAGAGATTTGAAGTAGAAAATCTTTGTGGCTGGAATATGGATGTGTTCTATTTTGGTAATTTGTGAAGGGATTTGAGTTAGTGTTTGAAAGGTTTTGGATATTGATGGTGGAGGATGTAGAAGTTGTTTCAGAAAATCGAGAATTGGTCGATCTTCTATTGAAAGTCAAAACAACTTTTTCATCTTGGTGTTGTTGAACATTTGAAAGTACAATGTTTAGCTAGTCACTAAGATCACCCATGTGCATAGTTTTGTTCGATCTAATTAGTCAGCAAACATGATAGCTTAGGCTTATAGAATGGAATTTCCATGTGGATGGATAACAACATGAAGAGACTTTGGATTGGACTAAGTGTGGCTTATACGGTAAAAAGTGGCCGTTTCAATGAAATGACATATACCAAGAATCCAGAAAAGGGTGAAACAGATCAAGATTGTCCTGCGTTTTAAAATCTTTGCCCGCATTTTCTGTCTTGTCCCCTTTCACCAAAAAGTTTCCCATCGACACAGTGAAAAGGACACATGATTTGGCGTTGAAAGTTGGGACTTGACAGTTTTTTTTTTCAAATTTTTTTTTTTGGGAAAGGCTTGACAAGTTACAAATTAAGAATCAGCTAACGCGGTGGGCCAAAGTAAATGGGAGGAACAATTTGGTACACATTATCTTTATGGAGTGCACATCAAAATTGGATGAAGGTTCCCAGTCGTTGATCCCTTTTGTGAAATCTTCTAAAGTAATTTCTTCACTATTTATTCTATGGGGATTAGAGGAAGAAGGTTCAGACTGAGAAGAAGAAGAAGAATAGAAAGTAGCGTGAAACAAAATTGGATTCATACCTTAAGCTATTGGATAAAACATTTCTACAGTCTAAGGTATTGGAAAGGTCAACAGTTCCTTATATCACTCAAATGGGAAATTTTGTGTGTGTCTTCCGTTGTGCAACAATTTTCAAGCTATAAATAAGGAGCAAGAGAATCAAAGAAGGCAGAATGAAAATTCTCATCGAACCTTATACACAAAATCCTTTGTAAACTAAATATTTCTTTTTTCCCTTTCTGTAATATCTTCTTCTCCCTGCGTGCTATCTCCTATAGTTTTATTTTTATCCTGTAATTTTTAAATTTTCTTTTCACAAAAATTTTATGTAATGATTTTTTCTATAACAATTATAATATATTGGCTAAAAACCAGTAACCCCTCGCTTAAAGCACTTATGCTCGAGAAAATTCTGGTGTAACAATGTCTCGTACTATAATTTTATTATATAATAAAATTTGGTGTTTTATACGTGTTGAAATTGTGTGCGTGTCTTCCGCTAAAATTGGTATGTGCTTTCTAAATATTTTAATTCTGAGTTATTTTGTCTTAGATTGTTTGGTCTTTATCCCGTTTGAGTGATATAGGGAACTGTCGACCTTTCCAATACCTTGGACTGTAAGAATTGTTTATCCAGTAGCTTAAGGTATGAATCAAATTTTGTGTCTTATTAGCTCCTGTTCTTCTTCTTATTCTCACCCTGAACCTTCTTCTTTTGAGCCCCGTAAGATAAATAGTTAATTGTTATTCAAATCTCACAATTTCTTTGCACAATAAAAATATTTTACAAAGTCTTGTTTTGCAAATTAAAACTCATAATTATAAAATATTGGAAGGATTAATTCTAGTAGTTTGGATTTTTAAAATTCATTATGATACGAATTCCATTTATATGTAAATGGAACTCAATACCAATATTGGTTTAAGATCGTTCTAATACAAGTTAAGAGATTTGGAGTTCTGACCTAATGATTATAAACAACTAAGAACTAGAACTATACGATTTATGTCACTCCTAATAACAACAGCGTTGAAGAAGATAAGTCTAGTGAACCAATACACGCAAGTATGAAACTTCAGAATTAGTTGTCAAATAACCAGAAAAAATAACTCATATACTCATGAAAACGTATCTGCCTTTCTCAGCTACCTCTTTTGCCCTTTTTACATGCTAACTCCCAGAAACCCTAACTAATAAGCTGAGTTTAATAAGGAAATTCATCCAACCCATTAAATAAGCTGGGTTTAATAAGTAATTTCATCCAACCCACTAAATAATAATAAAAACCCATGGAAATAACCCACTTAAAGGCCCAATTATGAGCTCTCAAATCCAACTTCCTTCCCAAGGCCATGGTTCGCAAATACCTCCACAGATGACACGCTCATAAGCCTTGGTGAAGACTCCATCCTCCTTAACTTGTACTTGGCAACTTCCTGATAGTAAATGTCGCACAATAAGTTGTTGAGAGCTTCCTTTATTCTCTTTGACCTTGCCCTTGTCATTGGTCCTCTAAGGTTTTGTAAAGTATCTACTCTCTTGTCGATTTAAGTTGGTACAATATGGTTTCCATCATTCCCGCTCTCTTCAAAATGATTTGTCCTTAAATCAGCATTTACATCATCAAAGAGAAAAGGAGAAACCTGGCAAGTCTAGTTTACATGCATTATCGTTGACTCTTGCTACCACTTGAAAAGGACCATCTCCCTTTGGTTGTAACTTTGATTTCCTTTGCTTAGGAAATCTATCCTTCCGCAAATGTACCCAAACCCAATCATTAGGTTCAAAAGTGATATTCTTGCGACCTTTGTTGGCTTGTGTTTCATATTGTTTGGTCCTTCTCTTAATGTTAAGCCTAGCTTTCTCATGAAGTTGCCTGACCACTTCCACCTTTTTTTTCCCATCTAAATTAACCCTGTCCTATATAGGCAATGGTACTAAATCCAAAGGCGACAATGGATTAAAACCATAAACAAGCTCAAAAGGAGAACAACCTGTAGCACTATGAACAACACAATTATAGGCAAACTCCACAAAAGGCAAACATTCTTTCTAGGTTCTAGAGTTCTTACCAATAACGGGACGCAATAATGTACCAAGAGTTTGATTTACTACCTTAGTTTGTCCATCAGTTTGTGGATGACAAGTTATAGAAAACAACAACTTTGTTCGAAACTTACCCCACAATGTTTTCCAAAAATGGCTCAAAAATTTTGCATCACGGTCTGACATAATACTCTTCGGCACTTTATGTAGGTGAACAATCTCTTTAAAAAAAAGGTCTGCAATGTGTGTGGCATCATCCATTTTGGTGCAAGCAATGAAATGCGCTATCTTTAAGAACCTATCAACTACAACAAGAATACAATCTCAGCCTTTCTTAGACCTAGGTAACCCAAGAATAAAATCCATGAAAATATTGGTCCAAGGTTCACGGGGAATTTTTAAGGACATATACTTACCATGGGGCAAAACTCTAAACTTAGCTTGTCTACAGGTAATACACTTGGCACATGCCCTTTTAACATCCCTATTCATATATGGCTAGAAAAAATGTTCATTTAAAATATCAAAAGTCTTTCGAATGCCAAAGTGTCCCATTAAACCACCCTCATGAGCTTCTCTCACAAGTAATGCTCTGAGAGACCCTTATGGAATACAAAGCTTATTTACTTGAAACAAATACCCCTTATGTCTATAGAACTTACCAAATGCAGTTTTCTCACATACAGCATACATGTTACTAAAGTCAGCATCATTAGCATAAAATTCAATAATGTGCTCAAACCTTAGTAGCTTAACACTCAAAGTGCTAATTAATGTATACCTATGTGACAATGCATCAGCAACAATATTTTTCTTACCTGATTTGTATTGAATTACATAAGGAAAAATTTCGATAAATTCAACCCATTTTGCATGTTTCCTATTCAACTTACCTTGCCCCTTTAAGTATTTTAAAGACTCATGATCAGTGTGAATTACAAACTCCTTAGACCAAAGATAATGCTGCCACGTTTCTAAAGTCCTAACAAGTGCATGCATTTCTTTATCATAAGTTGGATAATTCAGTGTTGCCCCACTTAACTTCTCACTAAAGAATGCAATAGGTCGTTTCTCTTGTATAAGAACTCCCCCAATCCAAATGCCCGATGCATCACATTCAATTTCAAAGATCTTAGAAAAATCGGGCAAAGTAAGAAGTGACGCATTACACAACTTAGACTTAAGTAAAACGAAGGCATCTTGTTGTTCCTCACTCCACTTGAAACCCACACTCTTTTTGACCACCTCAATCAATGGTACAACTATGGTACTAAAATCCTTAATGAACCTCCTATAAAAGCTAGCCAAACCATGGAAACTCCTCACATCACTTACACTCTTAGGTGTAGGCCATTCTTGAATTGCCTTAATCTTATCTTTATCGACCTATATGCCATGAGCAGACACAACATATCCCAAAAAAATAACATGATCCTTGCAAAAGTCGCATTTCTTCATATTGACATAAAATTTCTCGTTCCTCAAAACATCAAGCACACAATCCAAATGTTCAACATGCTCTTCCAAATTCCTACTGTATACTAATATGTCATCAAAATAAGCCACAACAAACTTTCCTAAAAAAGGCCTCAGAATATTATTCATTGATCTCATAAAAGTACTAGGTGCATTAGTCAAACTAAACGGCATAACTAACCATTCATACAAACCATGCTTGGTTTTGAATGCAGTTTTCCATTCATCTCTTTCCCTCATCCTAATCTGATGATATCCACTCTTAAGGTCAATTTTAGAGAAGTAACACACATCATGTAATTCATCTAGCATATCATCAAGCATGGGTATAGGATGTCGATACTTAATTGTTATTTTGTTGATAGCTCTACAATTGACACACATCCTCTAAGATCCATCTTTCTTTAGCACAAGCAACACTGGCACTACACATGGACTCATGCTTTCCTTTACGTGTCCCTTCTTCATCAACTCATCAACTTGCCTCTAAAGCTCCTTTGTCTCTTGAGGATTACTTCTATACACTGGCTTATTGGGAATGGGAGCTCCAAAAATAAGATTAATGTGATTTTTAATCCCTCTCCTTGGTGGCAAACCATCTGGGATCTCCTAAGGGAACACATTATTATAATCCTGCAACAAAGATGAAATAGCACTAGGCAAAGATGAATCAAGGTTAGTGTTAGAGAAATAAGAATCCTTGTAAAGGATTAAGATCATTTGTTGTCTAGCTTGGAAGGCAACCCTAACATCTGCTCCTTTTGCAAATGCACTCACTTGTTTTCTTTCATCTTCACTCTTGTGAACCTAACCACTCTCGTACTCAGCACTCTCAAATGCATTTATCTTCTTCCTACACTTTCTTTTCTCTCGACTCTCTCTTTCTTTTCGCTCCTCCTCTTTTGCTCACTTTCATAAAGTCTCATTTGGTCTTCATACACTTGTTTTGGAGTTAGTGGTGCCAGTATAAATGGTCTTCCATCCATGGTGAATGAATAACGGTTCTTGTAACCATCATGCAAAACTTTTCTATCAAATTGCCAAGGACGACCTAATAACAAATGCCCGATCTGCATAGGTACAACATCACAAGACAATTCATCCTTATATCTACCAATGGAAAATGGAATCACAACTTGTTTAGTCACTTTTACCACTCCACTATCATTCAACCATTGCAAATTATATAGCCTAGGATGTTTGGTTGTAGGCAACTTCAATTTTTCCACCAACTTTGTACTTGCTACATTAGTGCAACTACCTCCATCAATGATCAAGCAACAAAGTCTATCTTGAACTAAACATCGAGTATGGAAAATATTTTTCTGCTGAGGCTTAGCATTATTCTCCTCCTTAACCTACGCACTAAGGGCTCTCCTCGCTATTAAAAGCCTTCCACCATGCTCCGGATACTCTATCCCTTCATTAACATCACTAGCATCCTTTAATGGCGGCATTTTGTCTTCATCACTAGCATCGCTGCCAGACACATAGTCACTATTCTCCTTAAGGTACATGGTTCTCTTGTTAGGACATTATGAAGCCACATGATCCCTACCCAGACATCTAAAGCATTTGATGTCTCTAGTTTTTCTTTGGGTGCCCTCAAGTTTTTCTTCAAATTTACCCCTTTCCATGCTACCCCCACTAGTCTTGGGTCTATGTGAATTACTTTTTTGCTTAGAAGTCATCTTCTTTTCCTTCTTCCCCTAATTCGACTTCCAAAAAGATGAACATAAGTTCTATTTATGACCAAAAGTGCTCTTCCCCTTAAGTTGCCTCTCAACTTTCATGGCAATGTGTACCATGTCTTCAAGCTCTACATAGTGTTGCAGCTCTACCACATTAGCTATGCTCTTATTCAACCCTTAAAGGAACCTAACTATGGTTGCCTCCCTATCCTCCATTACATTTGCCCTAACCATAGCAATTTCCATCTCCTTATGGTACTCTTCCACAGTCTTGGAACCTTTTGTAAGGCTCTGCAACTTGTTATATAAATCTCTATAATAAGAGTTGGGAACAAATCTCCTTCTCATCATAATCTTCAACTCATTCCAAGTTTCTATGGTTCTCTCAAAATTCCTTCTCCTAGTTGTAACTTGTTGGTCCCACCATACTATAGCATAATCGGTGAACTCTGCCACAACTAACTTCACCTTCTTCTCTTCAAAGAAGTTATGGCACTCATATATTAATTCTACCCTTCATTCCCAATCCAAATAGACATTAGGGTCAACTTTCCCTTGGAACGAAGGTATTTTCATTTTAATACTACTAAGATTTTTGTCTGCTCCTTCCTTCCCTCTATTTCTGTTATCCCAACCTCTATTATACCTATCATAAACATTTTCATTGCCTCTTGCTCCTTTATCATTCCTATTACCACATGCTCCTCTGAAACCACCTCTGAAGTTTCTACTAGCATTATCACCGTCATCATAATAATCATCACCATCTTCACCAAAGTCATTTTCAAATTGTTCCTTTATGACCCTCCTAGCTGGCCTCTTAGGATTGACACTTAATTCCCCTTCTATTTGATCCATCCTGTCTCGGACTTCCCAAAGCGCTTGGTCAATCTTATCAAACTTCTATTCTAAAGATTTCATAAGCAATTTGAAATGTAGAACAACTGCTTCCTCCACTCAACTACAGTAGTCCTCAACTCTCGTGTTTCACACAATAAATTGCAAAACTCTAAGAGCTCTTTCAGTAGTCCCAAGCAAACTAAATTGAGAACAAACAAACCTTGAATATATCAATCCTAGACCTACCTCTTTAGAGAAGTGACACAACTAAGAAGATGGGCAATAAAACAAACAAAATGACAAGAAATTCAATGATATGAGCAGTGCAATTAGACAACAATCAATTATCAAATATAATTGAGTAAATGACCAATTGAGCAATGAACCCTTTTTTTTGTTAACTTATGGGTATTTCTGTGGAAGAAACAAATATCTGAAAAGAAACCCACAAAATACACGATTTTGTTTCTGTTATTTTTTTGTTTTTTTTTTTTTGCGTTTTCTTTTTCTCTTTTTGATTATTCAACCAATAATGAAAAATAAAGATATGATAACAACAATATAACTAACCTGAGTTAAAGCCAAGGCTCTGATACCAAATGATACAAACTCCATTTATATGTAAATGGAACCCAACACCAATGTTGGTATAGGATCGTTCTAACACAAGTTGAGGGATTTGGAGTTCTGACCCAATGATTATAAACAACCAAGAACCAGAACTATAAGATTTGGCCGCTACTCCTAACAACAACAACATTGAATAAGATAAGTCCAGTGAACCAATACATGCAAGTATGAAAGTTCAGAATTGGTTCTCAAAGAACTAGAGAGAATAGCTCATACACTCATGAAAACGAGTCTGCATCTCCCAGCCACCATTTTTATCCTTTTTATATGCTAACTCCCAGAAACCCTAACTAATAAACTGGGCTTAATAAGGAAATTCGTTCAAGCCACTAAATAAGTTGGGCTTAATAAGGAATTTTGTCCAACCCACTAAATAATAATAAAAACCCATGGAAATAACCCACTTAAAGGCCCAATCATAGGCTCTCAAATCCAACTTCCTTTCCAAGGCCATGGTTCACAAATTCCTCCACAGATGACACGTTTGCAAGCCCTGGTGAAGACTCCATCCTTCTTAACTTGTACTTGGCAACTTCCTAATAGTAAATGTCGCACAACAAGTTGTTGAGAACTTCCTTTATTATCTTTGACCTTGCCCTTGTCATTAGTCCTCTAAGGTTTTGCAAAGTATCTACTCCCTTGTCGATTTGAGTTGGTACAATATGGTTTCCATCACATTACAAAGTAATGATTTATATATTTCCATCAAAACATTGTTTTCAATTAAAAAAGGTTTAGACCCTCCTTCTCCAAACCGATCTTACCTGATCATATTTGGTTATCTTAAAAGCAATCCCGTGGAAAGATTTAACTTTTTCGAAAGATTGGATCCTCAAAGGAGCCACTTAACCCCAACCTCTGCTGAAACACTAAACTTTCAAATGTTCAGTAACACTAAGATGGAAAAGTCATTTTGACTTTCAACAAGTGATCAACCCGTTCTCAATTCTCTAAAACAACTTCTACATCCTCCACCATAAATCTCCAAAACCTTTTAAATTAAAGCCATAATAGTGGAGTCAATATGGTTCATACTCTTGGTAATTAAAAATAAAAAAAATATATAGAGCTTTTGATGTGTCATCATTTACCGGTATGCGATTCTTATTAGAGCGCAATTTCTTTGATAATTTTGACGCAAATTTCTCTTGCCAATGGTTGGTGGCTACTTCCTAGATCAAGTGTTGTGTCTTGTATGATTCCTAGATCATGTGAATAACTTTAATGGTGTCTCTTGAATTGAATGGCTTTGATACCACTGTTAAAGCTCAATTAGTTCTAATACCACTATTCACCAATTTCTCCAAGTGATGGCTAGCAACTACTTCCTAGATTGAGTATTGTAAGATTGTTGAATTGAATTGAGACAATAGTGAAGTGGTCAAGAAAAAGAAAAGATTTGGACTTAAGGAATTCAAGAGTTAAATTGAAATCTAAAGTTATAAATAGTTTAAAAGAGATGTTATGTATATAAAAGTTCAAATATAAAAAATTGTTGAGTTGGAAGTTAGTGAAAGCTAAGTTATAAAGTTTGGACATAAGAATTTGTTTGATCAGAGAAGCAAGGAAGATGAGAGCTACCACAAATTGCCACTAGTCACCACCATAGAATTATTAATAGTTGATCTAGTAATTATATCAAAATGAGTATCAAATCTAGGTAGAGATGAAGTATATAAAGCCTTGCCAAAGTAGCCACAGAAGTTGTTAGAGCTACCATAACCAGTCATTGAACTACCACCACTAACTGTCGCACATCGCCAAGAGTCACCGGCTTTGTTGCTAGAATTCGTCTCCCATATCGTCGAACATGCCCTTTCTGACCATTGTCAAAGCATTGAACCCATATTTTTTGACTTCATAGCCAACAATCTAGGTTCCTAACCAAGGACACACTAGAATAACATCAAAATCCCTTCGTGAAAGCTGGAGATCTTTTTGTCAATGTTGGCTCACTATTTGCTAATCATTCCTTTGTTGAGCCCTTTACCGCTAGCCAAAGATCCACCACACATCCATCACAGGTCTCTTTATTGCTGGCAATAGTTATATCACCATCTGTTCGCTCACTATTGCCTTGCTAGGCAATGAGTTTCTAAAGATTTAGAAAAAAAAAAGAAAAGAAAAAAAGGGGGGCGGGAAGGGCATAAAAAAATAAGAGAGCTTGGGGCATAAGTGAAAAGGAAAAAAAAAAAAGAACCAAAGTGAAAAGTAAGAGGACAAGTAAAAAGAATTAGTGAAAAGCTAAGCGAAGCAGTTAAAAGACAGAATATGGATTATTGATTTAATATTTCTAGGTATAAGGAAGAAGGAAAAAAAAGAGAGAAAAAAGGAGTCAAGAGATCTAATTTACAAGAGACAATAGTAAAGTAATGAAGAAAAGAAAGAAGATTTGGACTTAAAGAGAAATTCAAAAGTTGAATTGAGATCTAAAATTATAAATAGCTCAATTGATATAAGTAGTTTAGATATAATACTTTGATATAAAAATGTTGAGTAGTGAGACCTATAAGGTTTGAATTTAAGAACTTGTGAAGTTGACAGCTAATAAAAAGCACAAAGTTAAAGACTTGTCGAGTTGAGAGATAAAGTTAACTTAGTTAAGTATTTCCATTTGGATGGAAAGCTAAGAAGTAAAGTATTTATAAAATAGTACTTTATGAATACCATGAATTACAAAGTGTCATGGAAAATGAAGTTCTAGATGAAGTCACAAAATTTTTACATAAAAGTTATTTTAAAAATAATAAAGTCAAAGTATGAGATTATAAAGAATAATTCATTAAAGTATGAAGGTTTTACCAGGCTAAAGCAAAAATTGGAAATGACAATTTTACCAAATTAAGATTAAAAATGAATGTCGAAACTAATTTAGATATATTAAAAATTAAAAATTAATTTTTAAGTATAAATTAAATAATCAAATCTTATGCGTTATGGTTTCAGTATTAGATTAGGAATATATGTAGTCTAATATATAAGGGGTGTATCAATATATTATGTAGTTAGTAAGCATAGATTTCTATTATGTAAATAGTTTAGAGATACTATTATTATAGTTATTAGTATGACTAAATGTTTATGTTATTATGCATGTTTCTTAATTAATTATTGTTTGGTATTTTGAGATAAATAAAATTAAGAGTTTTCATATAATAGTGTAACCATAGTATTAGAGCTAATTGAGTTCTAAAAATTCTAGCCCATAACATTTTCTATGAAAATGCAATAGCCCTAAAGTTTTATGTCTAAAGAATTGTAAATTCCTAAACTTATCGTTAAAGTAAGGTATTGCCATTTATGTGAACATGGTTATTGAATTATTTTTTGATTAAGTGATGGTTATTTTAATTGCTACTTTACACAAGATTTAATTTATAATATTATGTTATTTTATCATTAATTTATTGTATCATATATATGTTTAATTTTTATAGCTTGATAGTTATCAAAGTGACCAAGGTAGAATATTTCATGTATATATTATGGTTATAGCTAGAATGTTTGAATAATATATGTGTATTATTGTGTTCATATGATGAAAGGTGAAAGGGGCGGGTGGCTCAATATGAATTGAAGTTACACTAGATAAATGCGAAAATCATTTTTCTTAATAAATATGTTGAAGATGAAGCTTATATGGATCAACTAAAAGGTTTTTTCACATAAAGTAAAGAACAAATAAGAGCATGGTTATATGATAATTAATTTATTGTTGTAAAATATAAATTAATGTATAAATTTTTATGAAAACACATTTTTTACACCCAAAATAATTATCCATTCCTTTACTTTATAGTAACTCATATCGAAAAGGACCCATAAAGCCAGTGTACTAATATAAAAAAGGGGAAGCAAATTTATTTGCAAAACTATTTTGTAATTGATTTGTTAAAAAAAAAAAATCCTAATTGTAAAAAATGCAGGAGAGCATTAATTCTACATATTTCACTCCTTTATGCTAATGGCTAATAAAACAACTCCAAACAAACCTTTTCTTGGATGGGTTGAAGTAAGAGTATAATTACAATCAACATGGTTCCATTTTATTGACCATTCATTTCCCAAATCATCATGGAAACTTAAGAAATAAACATTGTTTGAACATAGGCCCACTTGCTTCAATTATAACTATTGATTATTGAGCATAAATTGACATGAAAATTGCAACTAATGGTTTTAATTATATATTTGTAGGCTTGTGTCCACTTTGTCTGCCTGGTAGCTCTCCTTTTTTCTACCTTATTCTTTCCTTCCATTTTAGCTTTCGGTAAAGGTAGAAAATAGGTGGACTGGATTCAGCTAGAGTGCTTGGAGTCTTGCATCATTGGAGTTTTAAAAGTTCATTTAGTTTTAGGAACATCTAGTTATGGGCCTTTTAGGTTTTGACTTGTTTAGAGTTGGATATTTCAATTTTGAGTTAATTATTCAATTATTCTTTATCTGAGAGTTTGATACAATCAATTTGGGTGTATTAGATTTGCGAATTTCTTTTTCCTGATATTGTGATATCTCTTGTTTGTTTTATAATAACTATTACCAATTTGTCTTTCTTTCGCCCTTAAACATAAATTAAAAAACCAAATCATGTAAATAAGTGAATGTGTTTTTTTTTTCCTTTTATGAAATATTGATTTTGTCATCACATAAAAATATATCCATGTATGTCACAACTCATCCTTCCCCTCAATAGTAGATTTCGTGATAATTGCTTGCATCTAAATTGTGATTTCATTGTATTGTAATTTTGTCAAATTTTGTCAAATTGAGGAGGGAAACAAAATTTATTCAAGATATATAAAATATCTAGGTTATGCTTAACATGTTCAACAATTGTGATTAGACAACAAAATCTCTTAGTTATCAAACAAAAATGTTTTGGTCACTCTTACCTTGTCTCTGATGTTATGGGATTTAGACCCAACTTTGGGTTAAATCTTATTAAAGAAAAAGGTTGTTTGCGTCAAACTTTCATCCATTTACCATCTATCTTTGTATATATATTTTTATTCTTTATTACCAAACTATCTTACAATTTAAGTTAATAAGGTTACAATTCAAATATGATAATTACAGAAAAAAATTACTCATCAAACAGTTGAATGATATAAGTGAGTGTTATCTTTATTCAAGATGAAGATAAAATACAATGATAAAAACCACTAGGCTAATGATATGATAGAAGTATTAATGGAATCTTAGTTCCACTTACTTGGAGAAATAAAGAAAAAATATTGATGAAACATTAGATTGTTTGAATAAGTTTAATTTTGGATTAGTAACTTCTAAATTATATGGATTTTGGTAACTAAGTATAAAATCATTTAAATAAGTCTACAACGTTAAATTTGGTCCAAATGCAGGTTAGAGCTATCAATTTTCTGACAGAGACTGTTAACTAATGACGTGGCATTTGTGTGGCATCAGACGTGTTAATACACATGTATTCTAGTTAACATACTCTACTAACGTGAAAAATGTTATGTTTTGCTCTCTCTCCCCTTCTCTCTCCCCTTCTCTCTCTTGCTCTCTCCTCCACCAAAGCCTTCTCTGCCACACACTCATGCCCAAATTCTTTTTCTCTCTCTATTTTTCCAAATCCCTCTTTCCTCCCTTTTCTAAGACCAAATCTCCACTATTGCATTTATCTATCATTCTTACTATTTCATAAACTCCAATTATAGGATTTTTCAACTACATGCACAATTATAATCTACTAATCATTGGCAATTACTCTGATAACAATAAGGTCATGGATGGTGATAAGACAACGATGTAATTTGTGCCAACTCCACTTAAGTTAGAGGATGAGGAATTTAATAATGGTGGCTCCCTTGAAATACTTGGATGGTGGAGGAAGATTGGCCAAGTATAAATACAAAATAAACAACTTATGCTTAAAACAACACATGAAAGAAAGTGTGCAATTGGAATCTAAGATCGTTTATTATATACATTAAAATGTGCATCTACTTGGGGCTCAATCACCATTATGTATCTGTGCCACACTTTTAATTCTTTTCTATTTTAAAGACTATGTATCTAAGGTAAAAATAAAAGTTGTTATGCATAACTGAAAAGGAAAAAGGTTAGTAGATGGGGGCAAATAAGGGCATATGTGCATATAATTGAGGTAGAATATGCAAACATATAAAGTAAAATATGCATATAGCTATCAAAAAATTCTATATGTACAAAGTCGATACCTATTTGTCCATATACTTTAGTTATATGCACATCATTTATGTTATATTCACATTATGTGTTTTTTTTTTTTTTTAAATGAACAATGTGTGGGATCTATGTATTATCCTCTATCTCTTTCTCTCTTTCTTTTGCCTTGTTTAAACCTTGTTTATAGGGCCTCATCCTTGTAGCAAGCTCTAATTGAAAATTTCAATTTAGTTTAGCTTTTCAAGTGATTGTTTGGTTTGAATCGTGAATATCCCTGATACGAACTCCGTTTATATGTAAACGGAACCCAACACCAATGTTGGTATAGGATCGTTCTAACACAGGTTAAGGGATTTGGAGTTCTGACCCAATGATTATAAACAACCAAGAACCAGAACTATAAGATTCAGACGCCACTCCTAACAACAACAACGTTGAAGAAAATAAGTCTAGTGAACCAACATACGCAAGTATGAAAGTTCAGAATTAGTTCTCAAAGAACTAAAGAAAATAGCTCATTCACTCATGAAAACGAGTCTGCCTCTCCTAGCCACCATTTTTGCCCTTTTATATGCTAACTCCTAGAAACCTTAACTAATAAGCTAGACTTAATAAGGAAATTCGTCCATCCCATTAAATAAGCTAGGCTTAATAAGGAATTTCGTCCAACCCACTAAATAATAATAAAAACTTATGAAAATAGCCCACTTAAAGGCCCAATTATGGGCTCTCAAATCCAACTTCCTTCCCAAGGCCATGGTTCGCAAATTCCTCCATAGATGACACATTCGCAAGCCCTGGTGAAGACTCCATCATCCTTAACTTGTACTTGGCAACTTCCTGATTGTAAATGTCGCACAACAGGTTGTTAAGAGCTTCTTTTATTTTTGTTGACCTTGCCCTTGTCATTGGTCCTCCAAGGTTTTGCAAAGTATCTACTTCCTTGTCGATTTGAGTTGGTACAATATGGTTTCCATCAATCCTTAATTTTAAGTCATATGCATTAACAAATATTTGAATCTATTTCGTGTCTCTAAGAAAATAATGTTTAACCTTTCAAAAATCTCCAAAATCAATTGACGAAATTATAATGATATTGAAGGGATACAAGGTCATTTTTGGAAGTTGTTTTGCTATAATAACAAATTTCTTGTTCATGACAATGTTCTGCAGAGCAGGCACACTTGAATAAGGTCAAAAGTGTCATATTTTAAGGAAAATCAAAACACCAAGAGGTTTTCATATTTTAGATAGAAGTTATAAGTGGAGAGAACTGAAGATACTTTCATCTTTATTTAACTTGGATTTCATATAGCTTGTAATATTGGTTGATGTGATCAGTAACATTACAATGTCTTGTTTGTAATTACAATCAAGGGATCATAGCAAGGTTATTCTCCTAAATGGGTCACTTTAAATCATAGGGAAGGACGAGTTTGCTTACTAAGAGATGCTTAATTACCACCGACTTTGCTCAATTCCAAACCCAAAGAAGGTCTTTTATTTCCTCTAACTCTTTCAACCTTAACATGACTTATTTGTTATTCAAGTATTGGTTATTGAAGGGGAAGCTAGAGGTAGCTTAAAAGAATCTCACTTCATTCTATTGTAAAGGAGATCTCTTGTTGATTATGATCAAAGAATCAAAGATAAATTAAAGAATTAAGTTTTTGCATAAAACTAGAAACTAGTTGAAGAGATGGACAAAGAGCAGGAGAAAGAGAATAGATACTTGGAATAAGAAATCACACACTTTTTTTTGTATTTCATTCCTTTATAAAATAAACATTAAAAAAGAATGAACATAAGATCATGGTAATAATGCCTTTTGGATTGTGATTTGCACAAAAACATTAACAAAAGTGAAATTACAAGTAAACATAACACTTGAAAAATTTTAGTTGGCAATCTAGCATAAAAGGCATTAAACAAATGGTTCCTTATACCTAGATCTAAACTAAGCTTACAAAATAGCTTAGGCAACAAGAAAGAGTGAGCTTGAGCGACTTGTAACTATCATAACTAACTTTTGAATGGTAAATTTGTCTCCAAGGGTGTAATATTCAATTCCAATCTTTTTCACTCCTCCTTGGAGTTGTAACATTGCACACCAAGTTTTTTTCCTAGGAATTTCAAATTTAGATCTAGGAAAAGCTTTGGTGAAGATGTCTATAATTAAGATATCTAATTCATATAAGATTAGGTAAACATCTTTATCCTCTTAAATATCTCTAATAATAATTAAAAAAAGAAACAACTTAATCTTGAAATATTTTGTTTTTCTATGATGCATTGGGTTTTTAGTAATACTTATAATGGACTAAATGTCACCAAAAAAAAATTATTGTTGGCTTATTAAGATCTTGTGCAAATCACATAATATCTTCCTTAACCAAATGGTCTGATTCACTACTACAATTGCTACAATAAAATTTGCTTCAACAATAGATTGAGCCACATTGGATTGTTTCTTGGAATTTCAATAAAAAGCTCTTGAACCAAATGTAAGAAAGAACCTATATGTACTATTTATGTCCTTAGTTGAACCCACCTCATCACTATATGTGTACCTAGTTAATTTGAGCTCCTTAGTCTTTTTAAACAAAACTTTAAGTTCAAAAATTCTCTTTTTAAGTATCTTAAAACTTTTTTTGTTGCTTTGCATTGTAACTCACTTAAGGAGCTTATATATCTAGAGAGTAGATAGGTCGAGTGCAAATAGCTAGTCTTAAAGTTATCACATAAAATAGACAACTAATGATGCTTTTGTAAAGTATGTCATCCACTTTTGTAACTCTATCATCCTTTGCCAATTTATGATTGATTGCCAAAGGTGTTTGATGGAAACCATATTGTACCAACTCAGATCAACAAAGGAGTTGATACTTTGCAAATGTTGGAGGACCAATGACAAGGGTAAGGTCAAAGAAAATAAAAGAAACTTTTAGCAACTTGTTATGTGACATTTACTATTTAGTATCAGGAAGTTTCCAAGTACAAGTTAAGGAGGATGAAGTCTTCACCAGGGCTTGCAAATGTGTCATCTGTGGAGGAATGATACGAACTCCGTTTATATGTAAATGGAACCCAACACCAATGTTGGTATAGGATCATTCTAACATAGGTTAAGGGATTTGGAGTTCTGACCCAATGATTATAAACAACCAAGAACCAGAACTATAAGATTCAGACGCCACTCCTAGCAACAACAACGTTGAAGAAGATAAGTCTAGTGAACCAACACACACAAGTATGAAAGTTCAGAATTAGTTCTTAAAGAACCAGAGAAAATAGCTCATACACTCATAAAAATGGGTCTGCCTCTCCCGGCCACCCTTTTTGCCCTTTTTATATGCTAACTCCCAGAAACCCTAACTAATAAGGTGGTCTTAATAAGGGAATTTGTCCAACCCACTAAATAGGCTGGGCTTAATAAGGAATTTCGTCTAACCCACTAAATAAGCTGGGCTTAATAAGGAATTTCGTCCAGCCCACTAAATAATAATAAATACACATGAAAATAACCTACTTAAAGGCCTAATCATGGGCTCTCAAATCCAACTTCCTTCCCAAGGCCATGGTTCACAAATTCCTCCACAGATGACACATTCGGAAGCCCTGGCGAAGACTCCATTCTCCTTAACTCGTACTTGGCAACTTCCTGATAGTAAATGTCACACACTAGGTTGTTGAGAGCTTCCTTTCTTTTCTTTGACCTTGCCCTTGTCATTGGTCCTCCAAGGTTTTGCAATGTATCTACTCCCTTGTCGATATGGTTTCCATCATTCCCACTCTCCTCGAAATGATTTGTCCTCAAATCAGCATCTACATCATCAAAGAGAAAAGGAGAAAGGTCAGAAACATTAAATGTTGCACTCACACTATACTCACCTGGCAAGTCAAGTTTATATGCATTATCGTTGACTCTTGCCACCACTTGAAAAGGACCATTTCCTCTTGGTTGCAACTTTGATTTCCTTTGCTTAGGAAATCTATCCTTCCGCAAATGTACCCAAACCCAATCACCAAGTTCAAAAGTGATATGCTTGTGACCTTTGTTGGCTTGTGTTTCATATTGTTTGGTTCTTCTCTCAATGTTAAGCCAAGCTTTCTCATGAAGTTGCCTAACCACTTCTGCCTTCTTTTTCCTATATAAATTAACCCTGTCCTGTATAGGCAATGGTACTAAATCCAAAGGCAACAATGGATTAAAACCATAAACAAACTCGAAAGGAAAATAACCTGTAGCACTATGAACATCACGATTATAGGCAAACTCCATAAAAGGCAAACATTCTGCCCAGGTTCTAGAGTTCTTACCAATAATAGCACGCAACAATGTACCCAGAGTTTGATTTATTACCTCAGTTTGTCCATCAGTTTGTGAATAGCAAGTTGTAGAAAACAACAACTTTGTTCCCCACAATGTTTTCCAAAAAAGGCGCAAAATTTTTACATCACGGTTTGACATAACTAGGCTCATGCTCTCTTTTATATGTCCCTTCTTCATCAACTCATCAACTTGCCTCTGAAGCTCATTTGTCTCCTCGAGATTACTTTTACATGCTGGCTTATTGGGAATGGGAGCTCCAAGAATAAGATCAATGTGATGTTCAATCCCTCTCCTTGGTGGATAACCATATGGGATCTCCTGAGGGAACACATCATTATAATCCTGCAACAAAGATGAAATAGCACTAGGCAAAGATGTATCAAGGTTAATGTTAGAGAAATAAGAATCCTTGTAAAAGTTTAAGATCATTTGTTGCCTAGCTTGGAAGGCAACCCTAACATCTGCTCCTTTTGCAAACACACTCACTAGTTTTCTTTCATCTTCACTCTTGTGAACCTGACCACTCTCATTCTCAGCACCCTCAAATGCATTTATCTTCATTTTCCCTCCTGCACTTTCTTTTCTCTCAACTCTCACTTTCTTTTCGCTCCTCCTCTTTTTCTCACTTTCATAAAGTCTCACTTGGTCTTCATACACCTGTTTTGGAGTCAATGGTGCCAGTGTAAATGGTCTTCCATCCATGGTGAATGAATAGTGGTTCTTATAACTATCATGCAAAACTTTTCTGTCATATTGCCAAGGATGGCCCAATAACAAATGCCCGATCTGCATTGGTACAACATCGCAAGACAATTTGTCCTTATATCTACCAATGGAAAATGGAACCACAACTTGTTTAGTCACTTTTACCACTCCACTGTCATTCAACCATTACAAATTATATGGCCTAGGATGTTTGGTTGTAGGCAACTTCAATTTTTCCACCAATTCTGTACTTGCTACATTAGTGCAACTGCCTCCATCGATTATCAAGCAATAGAGTCTATCTTGAACTAAACATCGAGTATGGAAAATATTTTCCCGCTGAATCTCAGCATCATTCTCCTCCTTAACCTGCGCACTAAGGGCTCTCCTTGCTACTAAAAGCCTTCCACCATGCTCCGGATACTCTATCCCTACATCAACATCACTAGCATCCTCTAATGGCGGCCTTTGGTCTTCATCACTAGCATCACTGCCAGACATATAATCACCATTCTCCTTAAGGTACATAGTTCTCTTGTGAGGACATTGTGAAGCCACATGACCCCTACCCAAACATCTAAAGCATTTGATGTCTCTAGTTTCTCCTTGGGTGCCCTTAAGTTTTTCTTCAAATTTGCCCCTTTCCAGGCTGCCCCCACTAGTCTTGGGTCTATGTGAATTGCCTTTTTGCATAGTAGTCATCCTCTCTTCCTTCTTCCCCCAGTTTGGCTTCCAAAAAGATGAACCTAAGTTCTGCTTATGACCAGAAGTGCTCCTTCCCTTAAGTTGCCTCTTAACTTTCATGGCAATGTGTACCATGTCTTCAAGCTCTACATAGTGTTGCAGCTCTACCACATTAGCTATGCTCCTATTCAACCCTTGGAGGAACCTAGCCATGGTTGCCTCCCTATCCTCCACTACATTTGCCCCAACCATAGCAATTTCCATCTCCTTATGATACTCTTCCACACTCTTGGAACCTTGTGTAAGGCTCTGCAACTTGTTATACAAATCTCTATAATAAGAGCTGGGAACCAATCTCCTTCTCAACACAATCTTTAACTCATTCCAAGTTTCTATGGTTCTCTCAAAATTCCTTCTCCTTGTGGTAGCTTGCTGGTCCCACCATACTATAGCATAATCAGTGAACTCTGCCACAGCTAACTTCACCTTCTTCTCCTCAAAGAAGTTATGGCACTCATATATTAGTTCTACCCTTTGTTCCCAATCCAAATAGACATCAGGGTCAGCTTTTCCTTGGAAAGAAGGTATTTTCATTTTAATACTACCAAGATTTTTGTCTACTCCTTCCTCCCCTCTATTTCTGTTATCCCAACCTCCATTGTACCTATCATAAACATTTCCATTGCCTCTTGCTGCTTTACCATTCCAATTATCACATCCTCCTCTAAAGCCACCTCTGAAGTTTCTACTAGCATTGTCACTGTCATCATATTAATCATCACCAATGTTATGTTCAAATTGCTCCTTTTTGACCCTCCCAGCTGGCTTCTTAGAATTGACACTTGATTCCCCTTCTATTTGATCCATCCTATCTCGAACTTCCCAAAGTGCTTGGTCAATCCTCTCAAACTTTTGTTCTAAGGATTTCATAAGCAATTTGAAATCTAGAACAACTACTTCCTCCTCTCCTGGTGGGAAACTACCTTCTTTATCATTAGACATCGTACATGCAAGATTGTTAGTAAATAAAGAATATGCCTCACAAAACTCACTCCCTCGCATGTTTGCTCTCCACTCAACTACAGTAGTCCTCAACTCTCATGTTTCACACAATAAATTGCAAAACTCTAAGAGCTCTTTCAGTAGTCCCAAGCAAACTAAATTCAGAACAAACAAAACTTGAATATATTAATCCTAGACCTACCTCTTCAAAGAAGTGACAGGACCAAGAAGATGGGCAACAAAGCAAACCGAATGACAAGAAATTCAATGATATCAGCAATGCAATTAGACAACAATCAATTATCAAATATAATTGAGTAAATGACCAACTAAGCAATGAACCCTTTTTTTTTTTTCAGTTAACTAATGGGTATTTCTATGGAAGGAACAAATATCAGAAAAGAAACCCACGAAATACATGATTTTGTTTCTCCTTTTGTTTTTTTTTTTTTTTGGCGTTTTTCTTTTTTTCTCTTTTTGATTATTCAACCAACATCAAAGAATAGACGAAAGATATGATAACAACAATATAACAAACCTAAGTTAGAGCCAAGGCTTTGATACCAAATGATACGAACTCCGTTTATATGTAAATGGAACCCAACACCAATGTTGATATAGGATCGTTCTAACACAGGTTAAGGGATTTGGAGTTCTGACCCAATGATTATAAACAACCAAGAACCAGAACTATAAGATTCAGACGCCACTCCTAGCAAAAACAACATTGAAGAAGATAAGTCTAGTGAACCAACACACGCAAGTATGAAAGTTCAAAATTAGTTCTTAAAGAACCAGAGAAAATAGCTCATACAATCATAAAAACGGGTCTGCCTCTCCCAGCCACCTTTTTTGCCCTTTTTATATGCTAACTCCCAGAAACCCTAACTAATAAGGTGGTCTTAATAAGGGAATTCATCCAACCCACTAAATAGGCTGGGCTTAATAAGGAATTTCGTCTAACCCACTAAATAAGCTGGGCTTAATAAGGAATTTTGTCCAGCCCACTAAATAATAATAAATACACATGAAAATAACCTACTTAAAGGCCCAATCATGGGCTCTCAAATCCAACTTCCTTCCCAAGGCCATGGTTCACAAATTCCTCCATAGATAACACATTCGGAAGCCCTGGTGAAGACTCCATTCTCCTTAACTCGTATTGGCAACTGCCTAATAGTAAATGTCACACAACAGGTTGTTGAGAGCTTCCTTTCTTTTCTTTGACCTTGCCCTTGTCATTGGTCCTCCAAGGTTTTGCAATGTATCTACTCCCTTGTTGATATGGTTTCCATCAAGGAATTTGTGAACCATGTCCTTAGGAAGGAAGTTGGATTTGAGAGCCCATGATTAGGCCTTTAAGTGGGTTATTTCCATGGTTTTTTATTATTATTTAGTGGGTTGGATGAATTTTCTTATTAGGCCTAGCTTATTTAGTGGGTTGGAAGAATTTCCTTATTAAGCCCAGCTTGTTAGTTAGGGTGTACGAATTTCTTTATTAAGCCCAGCTTATTAGTTAGGGTTTCTCAGGATTAGCATATAAAAAGGGCAAAAAGGGTGGTTGGAGGAGGTGGACCTGTTTTCATGAGTGTATGAACTATTTTCTCTGGTTCTTTAAGAACTAACTCTGAACTTTCATACTTGGGTGTGTTGGTTCACTAGACTTATCTTCTTCAATGTTATTGTTGTTAAGAGTGGCATCTGAATCTTATAGTTTTGATTTTTGGTTGTTTATAATCATTGGGTCAGAACTCCAAATCCCTTAACTTGTGTTAAAACAATCCTATACTAACATTGGTATTGGGTTATGTTTACATATAAATGGAGTTCGTATCATTTAGTATAAAAGTCTTGGCTCTAACTCAGGTTAGTTATATTGTTGTTATCATATCTTTCGTGTATTCTTCATTGTTGGTTGAATAATCAAAAAGAGAAAAAAAACATAAAAAAAACAAAAACAAAATTGTGTATTTTTTGGGTTTCTTTTCTGATATTTGTTTCTTCCACAGAAATACCCGTTAGTTAACCGAAAAAAAAAAAATGGGTTCATTGCTTAGTTGGTCATTTACTCAATTATATTCGATAATTGATTGTTATCTAACTGCACTACTCATATCATTGAAATTCTTGTCATTCTGTTTGCTTTATTGCCCATGTTCTTGGTCATGTCACTTCTCTGAAAAGATAAGTCTAGGATTGATATATTTAAGTTTTGTTTCATCTGAATTTAGTTTGCTTCGGACTACTGAAAAAGCTCATAGAGTTTTGCAATTTATTTTGTGAAACACAAGAGTTGAGTGGAGAGCAAACACACAAAGGAGTGAGTTTTGTGAGGCATATTCTTTATTTACTAACAATTTTGCATGTACAATGTCTAATGCTAAAAAAGGTAGTTTCCCACATGGAGAGGAGGAAGTAGTTGTTCTAGATTTCAAATTGCTTATGAAATCCTTAGAACAGAAGTTTCATAGGATTGACTAAGCGTTATTGGAAGTTCGAGACAGGATGGATCAAATAGAAGGGGAATCAAGTATCAATGCTAAAAGGCTAGCTGGGAGGGTCATGAAGGAGCAATTTGAACATGACTTTAGTGAAGATGGTGATGATTATTATGATGACGGTGATAATGCTAGTAGAAACTTCAGAGGAGGTTTTAGAGGAGGACGTGGTAATAGGAATGGTAGAGGAGCAATGATGGAAGCCATATTGTACCAACTCAAATCGAAAAGGGAGTAGATACTTTGCAAAACCTTGGAGGACCAATGACAAGGGCAAGGTCAAAGAAAATAAAGGAAGCTCTCAACAACCTGTTGTGCGACATTTACTATCAAGAAGTTGCCAAGTACGAGTTAAGGAGGATGGAGTCTTCATCAGGGCTTGCGAATGTGTCATTTGTGGAGGAATTTGCGAACCATGGCCTTGGGAAGGAAGTTGGAATTGAGAGCCCATGATTAGGCCTTTAAATGGGTTATTTTCATGTGTTTTAATTATTATTTAGTGGGTTGGACGAAATTCCTTATTAAGCCCAGCTTATTTTGTGGGTTGGACGAATTTCCTTATTAAGCCTAGCTTATTAGTTAGGGCTTCTGGGAGTGAGCATATAAAAAGGGCAAAAAGGGTGGCTGGGAGAGGCAGACCCATTTTCATGAGTGAATGAGCTATTTTCTCTGGTTCTTTGAGAACTAATTCTGAACTTCCATACTTGCATGTGTTTGGTTCACTAGACTTATCTTCTTCAATGTTGTTGTTGTTAGGAGTGGCGTCTAAATCTTATAGTTCTAGTTCTTGGTTGTTTATAATCATTGGGTCAGAACTCCAAATCCCTTAACCTGTGTTAGAACGATGTTATACCAACATTGGTGTTGGGTTCTGTTTACATATAAACGGAGTTTGTATCATTTGGTATCAGAGCCTTCGCTCTAACTCAGGTTAGTTGTATTGTTGTTATCATATCTTTCGTGTATTTTTCGTTGTTGGTTGAATAATCAAAAAAAGAAAAAAAAAATGCAAAAAAAAATAGAAACAAAATCGTGTATTTCGTGGGTTTCTTTTCTGATATTTGTTCATTCCACAGAAATACCCATTAGTTAATCGAAAAAAAATGAAAAATAAAACAGGTTCATTGCTCAATTGATCATTTACTCAATTATATTTGATAATTGATTGTTGTCCAATTGCACTACTCATATCATTGAATTTCTTGTCATTCTGTTTGCTTAATTGCCCATCTTCTTGGTCCCATCACTTCTCTAAAGAGGTAGGTCTAGGATTGATATATTCAAGTTTTGTTTGTTCTGAATTTAGTTTGCTTGGGACTACTGAAAGAGCTCTTAGAGTTTTGCAATTTATTGTGTGAAACACGAGAGTTGAGGAATACTATAGTTAAGTGGAGAGCAAACACGCAAGGGAGTGAGTTTTGTGAGGCATATTCTTTATTTACTAACAATCTTGCATGTACGATGTCTAATGATAAAGAAGGCAGTTTCCCACACAGAGAGGAGGAAGTAGTTGTTCCAGATTTCAAATTGCTTATGAAATCCTTAGAACAAAAGTTTGATAGGATTGACCAAGTGCTTTGGGAAGTTCGAGACAGGATGGATCAAATGGAAGGGGAATCAAGTGTCAATCCTAAGAGGCTAGCTGGGAGGGTCATGAAGGAGCAATTTGAACATGACCTTGGTGAAGATGGTGATGATTATTATGATGACGGTGATAATGCTAGTAGAAACTTTAGAGGTGGTTTTAGAGGAGCACGTGGTAATAGGAATGGTAGAGGAGCAAGAGGCAATGGAAATTTTTATGATAGGTATAATGGAGGTTGGGATAACAGAAATAGAGGGGAGGAAGGAATAGATAAAAATCTTAGTAGTATTAAAATGAAAATACCTTCTTTCCAAGGGAAAGTTGACCCTGATGTTTATTTAGATTGGGAACGAATGGTATAATTAATATATAAGCACCATAACTTCTCTGAGGAGAAGAAGGTGAAGTTAACTGTGGCAGAGTTCATTAATTATGCTGTAATATGGTGGGACTAGCAAGTTACCACAAGAAGATGGAATTTTAAGAGGGCTATAGAAACTTGGAATGAGTTGAAGACCGTGATGAGAAGGAGATTTGTTCTCAGCTCTTATTATAGGGATTTGTATAACAAACTACAGAGCCTCACACAAGGTTCCAAGAGTGTGGAAGAGTACCATAAGGAGATGGAAATTGCTATGGTTAGGGCAAATGTAATGGAGGATAGGGAAGCAACCATGGCTAGGTTCCTCCAAGGGTTAAATAGGAGCATAGCTGATGTAGTAGAGCTGCAACACTATGTAGAGCTTGAAGACATGGTACACATTGCCATGAAAGTTGAGAGGCAACTTAAGGGGAGGAGCGCTTCTAGCCATAAGCAGAACTTAGGTTCATCTTTTTGGAAGTTGAACTAGGGGAAGAAGGAAGAGAAGATGACTTCTAAGCAAAAAAGCAATTCACATAGACCCAAGACTAGTGGGGGCAACCTGGAAAGGGGCAAATTTAAAGAAAAACTTGAGGGCACCCATGAAAAAACTAGAGACATCAAATGCTTTAGATGTCTGGGTAGGGGTCATGTGGCTTCACAATGTCCTAACAAGAGAACCATGTACCTTAAGGAAAATGGTGATTATGTGTCTAGCAGTGATGCTAGTGATGAAGACCAAATGCTACCATTAGAGGATGCTAATGATGTTGATGATGGGATAGAGTATCCAGAGCATGGTGGAAGGCTTTTGGTAGCTAGGAGAGCCCTAAGTGCGCAGGTTAAGGAGGAGAATGATGCTGAGATTCAGCGGGAAAATATTTTCCATACTCGATGTTTAGTTCAAGATAGACTCTGTTGCTTGATCATCGATGGAGGTAGCTGCACTAATGTAGCAAGTACAGAGTTGGTGGAAAAATTGAACTTGCCTACAACCAAACATCTTAGACCATATAATTTGCAATGTATGAATAACAGTGGAGTGCTAAAAGTGACTAAACAAGTTGTGGTTCCATTTTCCATTGGTAGATATAAGGACGAATTGTCTTGTGATGTTGTACCTATGCAAACCGGACATTTGTTATTGGGCCGCCCTTGGCAATTTGACAGAAAAGTTTTGCATAATGGTTACAAGAACTGCTATTCATTTACCATGGATGGAAGACTATTAACACTGGCACCATTGACTCCAAAACAGGTGTATGAAGACCAAGTGAGACTTTATGAAAGTGAGCAAAAGAGGAGGAGGGAAAAGAAAGAGAGACTCGAGAGAAAAGAAAGTGCAAGAGGGAAAAAGAAGATAAATGCATTTGAGGGTGCTGAGAATGAGAGTGGTCGGGTTCACAAGAGTGAAGATGAAAGAAAACAAGTGAGTGTGTTTGACTAATGCACCTAGTACTTTTATGAGATGAATGAATCATATTTTGAGGCCTTTCTTAGGAAAGTTTGTTGTGGCTTATTTTGATGACATATTAGTATACAGTAGGAATGAGGAACGAGAAATTGTATGCCAATATGAAGAAATGCGACTTTTGCAAGGATCATGTCATTTTTTTGGGTTATGTTGTGTTTGCTCATGGCATAGAGGTTGATAAAGAGAAGATTAAGGCAATTCAAGAATGGCTTACACCTAAGAGTGTGAGTGATGTGAAGAGTTTCCATGATTTAGCTAGCTTTTATAGGAGGTTCATTAAGGATTTTAGTACCATAGTTGCACCATTGATTGAGGTGGTCAAAAAGAGTGTGGGTTTCAAATGGAATAAAGAACAACAAGATGCCTTTGATTTACTTAAGTCTAAGTTGTGTAATGCACCACTTCTTGCTTTGCTTGATTTTTCTAAGATCTTTGAAATTGAATGTGATGCATCAAACATTAAGATTGGGGGAGTTCTCATGCAAGAGAAACGACCTATTGCATTCTTTAGTGAGAAGTTGAGTGGGGCAACATTGAATTATCCAACTTATGATAAAGAAATGTTTATACTTGTTAGGACTTTAGAAATGTGGCAGCATTATCTTTGGCCTAAGGAGTTTGTAATTCACACTGATTATGAGTCTTTAAAATACTTGAAGGGGCAAGGTAAGTTGAATAGGAGACATGCAAAATGGGTTGAATTTATCAAAAATTTTCCTTATGTAATTCAATACAAATCAAGTAAGAAAAATGTTGTTGCTGATGCATTGTCACGTAGGTACACACTGATTACCACTTTGAGTGTTAAGTTGCTAGGGTTTGAGCACATTATTGAATTGTATGCTAATGATGCTGACTTTAGTAACGTGTATGCTGCATATGAGAAAGTTGCATTTGGTAAGTTCTATAGACATGAGGGGTATTTGTTTCGAGTAAATAAACTTTGTATTCCATAAGGGTCTCTAGAAGCATTACTTGTGAGAGAAGCTCATGGGGGTAGTTTAATGGAACACTTTGGCATTCGAAAGACTTTTGATGTTTTAAATGAACATTTTTTTTGGCCACATATGAAAAGGGATGTTGAAAGGGCTTATGCCAAGTGTATTACCTGTAGACAAGCTAAGTCTAGAATTTTGCCCCATGGTAAGTATATGCCCTTAGAAATTCCCTTGAACCTTGGACCAACATTTCTATGGATTTTATTCTTGGGTTACCTAGGTCCATGAAGGGCCGAGATTGTATTCTTGTTGTAGTCGACAGGTTCTCAAAGGTAACGCATTTCATTGCTTGCACCAAAATGGATGATGCCACACACATTGTAGACTTATTTTTTAAAGAGATTGTTCGCCTACATGGTGTGCCGAAGAGTATTGTGTCAAACTGGGATGCAAAATTTTTGAGCCACTTTTGGAAAACATTGTGGGGTAAACTTAGAACAAAGTTGTTGTTTTCTACAACTTGCCATCCACAAACTGATGGACAAACTAAGGTAGTAAATCGAACTCTTGGTACATTGTTGCGTGCCGTTATTGGTAAGAACTCTAGAACCTGAGAAGAATGTTTGCCTTTTGTGGAGTTTGCCTATAATTGTGTTGTTCATAGTACTACAAGTTATTCTCCTTTCGAGCTTGTTTATGGTTTTAATCCATTATCACCTTTGGATTTAGTACCATTGCCTATACAGGACAGGGTTAATTTAGATGGGAAAAAGAAGGTAGAAGTGGTTAGGCAACTTCATGAGAAAGCTAGGCTTAACATTGAGAGAAGAACCAAACAATATCAAACACAAGCCAACAAAGGTTGCAAGTATGTCACTTTTGAACCTAGGGATTGGGTTTGTGTACATTTGTGGAAGGATAGATTTCCTAAGCAAAGGAAATCAAAGTTGCAACCAAGGGGAGATGGTCCTTTTCAAGTGGTGGCAAGAGTCAACGATAATGCATATAAACTCGACTTGCCAGGTGAGTATAATGTGAGTGCAACATTTAATGTTTTTGACCTTTCTCCTTTTCTCTTTGATGATGTAGGTGCTGATTTGAGGACAAATCATTTTGAGGAGAACGGGAATGATGGAAGCCATATTGTACCAACTCAAATCAATAAGGGAGTAGATACTTTGCAAAACCTTAGAGGACCAAAGACAAGGGCAAGGTCAAAGAAAATAAAGGAAGCTCTCAACAACCTGTTGCGCGACATTTACTATCAAGAAGTTGCCAAGTATGAGTTAAGGAGGATGGAGTCTTCACCAGGGCTTGCGAATGTGTCATCTGTGGAGGAATTTGCGAACCATGGCCTTGGGAAGGAAGTTAGATTTGAGAGCCCATGATTGGGCCTTTAAGTGGGTTATTTTCATGTGTTTTTATTATTATTTAGTGGGTTAGACGAAATTCCTTATTAAGCCCAGCTTATTAGTTACGGTTTCTAGGAGTTAGCATATAAAAAGGGAAAAAAGGGTGGCTGAGAGAGATAGACTCATTTTCATGAGTGAATGAGCTATTTTCTCTGGTTCTTTGAGAACTAATTCTTAACTTTCATACTTACGTGTTTTGGTTCACTAGACTTATCTTCTTCAACGTTGTTGTTGATAGGAGTGGCGTCTGAATCTTATAGTTCTGGTTCTTGGTTATTTATAATCATTGGGTCAGAACTCCAAATCCCTTAACTTGTGTTAGAACGATCTTATACCAACATTGGTGTTGGGTTTTGTTTACATATAAACAGAGTTCATATCAAGCAAGAGGCAATGGAAATGTTTATGATAGGTACAATGGTGGTTAGGATAACAGAAATAGAGGGGAGGAAAGAGTAGACAAAAATCTTAGTAGTATTAAAATGAAAATACCTTTTTTCCGAGGGAAAGCTAACCCTGATGTCTATTTGGATTGGGAACGAAGGATATAATTAATATATGAGTGCCACAACTTCTCTGAGGAGAAGAAGGTGAAGTTAGCTATGACAGAGTTCACTGATTATGCTGTAGTATGGTAGGACCAGCAAGTTACCACTAGGAGAAGGAATTTTGAGAGAACCATAAAAACTTGGAATGAGTTAAAGACTATGATTAGAAGGAGATTTGTTCCTAGCTCTTATTATAGGGATTTATATAACAAGTTGCAAAGCCTTACAAAAGGTTCCAAGACTGTGGAAGAGTACCATAAAGAGATGGAAATTGCTATGGTTAGGGCAAATGTAATGGAGGATAAGGAGGCAACCATAGCTAGGTTCCTCCAAGGATTGAATAGGAGCATAGTTGATGTGGTAGAGCTACAACACTATGTAGAGCTTGAAGACATGGTACACATTGCCATGAAAGTGGAGAGGCAACTTAAGGGAAGGAGCACTTCTGGTCATAAGCAGAACTTAGGTTCATCTTTTTGGAACTCAAATTAGGGGAAGAAGGAAGAGAAGATAACTTTTAAGCAAAAAAGCAATTCACATAAACCCAAGACTAGTGGGGGCAGCATGGAAAGGGGCAAATTTGAAGAAAAACTTGAGGGCATCCACGAAAAAACTAGAAACATCAAATGCTTTAAATGTTTGGGTAGGGGTCATGTGGCTTCACAATGTCCTAATAAGAGAACCATGTACCTTAGGGTTGCCTTCCAAGCTAAGCAACAAATGATCTTGATCCTTTACAAAGATTCTTATTTCTTTAACACTAACCTTGATTCATTTTTGCCTAGTGCTATTTCATTTTTGTTGTAGAATTATAATGATGTGTTCCCTCAGGAGATCCCAGATGGTTTGTCACCAAGGAGAGGGATTGAACATCACATTGATCTTATTCTTGGGGCTCCCACTCCCAATAAGCCAACGTATAGAAGTAATCCTGAGGAGACAAAGGAACTTTAGAGGCAAGTTGATGAGTTAATGAAGAAGGGACATGTAAAGGAGAGCATGAGTCCATGTGCAGTGCCAGTGTTGCTTATGCCAAAGAAAGATGGATCTTGGACGACATGTGTTGATTGTAGAGCTATCAACAAAATAACAGTTAAGTATCGACATCCTATACCTAGGCTTGATGATATGCTAGATGAATTATATGGTGCGTGTTACTTCTCTAAAATTGACCTTAAGAGTGAGTATCATTAAATTAGGATGAGGGAAGGAGATGAATGAAAAACTGCATTCAAAACTAAGCATGGTTTGTATGAATGGTTAGTTATGTCATTTGATTTGACTAATGCACCTAGTACTTTTATGAGATTAATGAATCAAATTTTAAGGCCTTTTTTAGAAAGGATTGTTATGGCTTATTTTGTTGACATATTAGTATACAGTAGGAATTTAAAAGAATATGTTGAACATTTGCATTATGTGCTTGATGTTTTGAGGAAAGAGAAATTGTATGCCAATTTGAAGAAATGCGACTTTTGCAAGGATCATGTCATTTTTTTGGGTTGTGTTGTGTCTGCTCATGGCATAGAGGTTGATAAAGAGAAGATTAAGGCAATTCAAGAATGGCCTACACCTAAGAGTGTGAGTGATGTGAAGAGTTTCCATGGTTTGGCTAACTTCTATGGGAGGTTCATTAAGAATTTTAGTACCATAACTACACCATTGATTGAGGTGGTCAAAAAGAGTGTGGGTTTCAAGTGGAGTAAGGAACAACAAGATACCTTTGATTTACTTAAGTCTAAGTTATGTAATGCACTACTTCTTACTTTGCTTGATTTTTCTAAGATCTTTGAAATTAAATGTGATGCATTGGGCATTAGGATTGGGGGAGTTCTCATGTAAGAGAAATGACCTATTGCATTCTTTAGTGAGATGTTGAGTGGGGTAACATTGAATTATCCAACTTATAATAAAGAAATGTATGCACTTGTTAAGACTTTAGAAACGTGGCAGCATTACCTTTGGCCAAAGGAGTTTGTAATTCACATTGATCATGATTCTTTAAAATACTTAAAGGGGCAAGGTAAGTTGAATAGGAGACATGTAAAATGAGTTGAATTTATCGAAACTTTTCCTTATGTAATTGAATACAAATCAGGTAAGGAAAATGTTGTTACTGATACATTGTCATATAGGTACACACCAATTAGTACTTTGAGTGTTAAGTTGCTGGGGTTTGAGCACATTATTGAATTGTATGCTAATGATGCTGACTTTAGTAACATATATGTTGTATGTGAGAAAGCTGCCTTTTATAAGTTTTATAGACATGATGGGTATTTATTTAGAGTTAATGAGCTTTGTATTCCACAAGGGTCTCTGAGAGCATTACTTGTGACAGAAGCTCATGGGGGTGGTTTAATGGGGCACTTTGGCATTTAAAAGACTTTTGATGTTTGAAATAAACAATTTTTTTGGCCACATATGAAAAGGGATGTTGAAAGGGCCTATGCCAAGTGTATTACCTATAGACAAGGTAAGTCTAGAGTTTTGCCCTATGGTAAGTATATGCCCTTAGAAATTCCCTATGAACCTTGGACCAACATTTCTATGGATTTTATTCTTGAGTTACCTAGGTCCAAGAAGGGCCGAGATTGTATTCTTGTTGTAGTTGACAGGTTCTCAAAGATGACGTATTTCATTGCTTACACCAAAACGGATGATGCCACACACATTGCAGACTTATTTTTTAGAGAGATTGTTCGCTTACATGGAGTTTCGAAGAGTATTGTGTCAGACTGTGATGCAAAATTTTTGAGCCATTTTTGGAAAACATATTGGGGTAAGCTTGGAACAAAGTTGTTGTTTTCTACAAATTGCCATCCACAAACTGATGGACAAACTGAGGTAGTAAATCAAACTCTTGATACATTGTTGCGTGCCGTTATTGGTAAGAACTCTATAACCCGGGAAAAATGTTTACCTTTTGTGGAGTTTGCCTATAATCGTGTTGTTCATAGTACTACAGGTTATTATCCTTTCAAGTTTGTTTATGTTGTAATCCATTATCGCCTTTGAATTTAGTACCATTACCTATACAGGACAGGATTAATTTAGATAGGAAAAAAAAGGCAGAAGTGGTTAGGCAATTTCATGAGAAAGCTAGGCTTAACATTGAGAGAAGAACCAAACAATATGAAACACAAGCCAACAAAGGCCGCAAGCGTATTACTTTTGAACCTGGTGATTGGGTTTGGGTACATTTGCGGAAGGATAAATTTTCTAAGCAAAGGAAATCAAAGTTGCAACCAAGGGGAGATGGTCCTTTTCAAGTGGAGGCAAGAGTCAACGATAATGCATATAAACTTAACTTGCCAGGTGAGTATAACGTGAGTGCAATATTTAATGTTTCTGACATTTCTCCTTTTCTCTTTAAGTACAAATCATTTTAAGGAGAGCGGGAATGATGGAAACCATATTGTACCAACTCAAATCAACAAAGGGAGTTGATACTTTGCAAAACCTTAGAGGACCAATAACAAGGGCAAGGTCAAAGAAAATAAAGGAAGCTCTCAACAACTTGTTGTGCGACATTTACTATCAAGAAGTTGTCAAGTATGAGTTAAGGAGGATGAAGTCTTCACCAGGGCTTGCGAATGTGTCATCTATGGAGGAATTTGCGAACCATGGCGTTAGGAAGGAAGTTGGATTTGAGAACCCATGATTGGGCCTTTAAGTAAGCTATTTCTATGGGTTTTTATTATTATTTAGTGAGTTGGATGAATTTCCTTATTAAACCCAATTTATTAATTAGGGTTTCTGGGGGTTAACATATAAAAAGGGCAAAAAGGGTGGTTGGAGGAGGTGAACCTATTTTCATAAGTGTATGAGTTATTTTCTCTAATTCTTTGAGAACTAACTCTGAACTTTCATACTTGGGTGTGTTGGTTCACTAGACTTATCTTCTTCAACATTATTGTTGTTATGAGTGACATCTGAATCTTATAATTCTGGTTCTTGGTTGTTTATAATCATTGGGTCAAAACTCCAAATCCCTTAACTTGTGTTAGAACAATCTTATGCCAACATTGGTGTTGGGTTCCGTTTATATATAAACGGAGTTTGTATCAGTGTTGACATAGGCTTACAAGCATCCATTTTAAACTTCTTCAAGAATTTTTTTGCATACTTTATTTGGTAATCAAATATGCCAAGTTCATATTGTTTAACCTCAAATCTATGAAAGAAAGACATATTTCCCATATTTGCTACCTCAAATGCATGCTTCATCTCTTTTTTGATCCTTTAAGCTAAAGTATCACAACTACTAATTACCAAAATATCATCCCCATAAAGAGAGACTATTAAAAACTAATCCTTTTCTATCTTAACGAATAGAGTTGCTTCATTTATACTTCTCATAAAGCCAAAAACTAGTAAATGATCATTTATTCTATTAAACTAAACCCTTAGTGTATATGTTTGAGGCCATACAAGTTTTTCCTCAACTTGTACACTTTTGATTCCTCTCTTTTTACATCAAACCCCTCTAACTACTCTATAAATATATCTTTTTGTAAAATTCCATAAAAAAAAAAAAACTTGATATCAAGTTGAAAAACACTTAAGCCTTTTTAAGCAACTGAGGTAAGATCAACTTGATGATGTCAAACCTTGCCATTGGTGGAAATGTTTTTGAATAATCAACTCTAAATTGTTGGGAATAGTCTTTTGCAACTAGCCTTACTTTGTGCATATTCATAGAGCCATCAACATTTAACTTAATTTTATAAACTCATTTAACTCTTATCACATTTTTATTTTCTAATCTTTCAATAAGAGTAAGTTTGATTTTTTTTTCTAAAGTTGTAATCTCCTTTTGCATAGCCTGTATCTAACTATAAAAGGTGGAAGCTTCTACATAGCTTAATGGTTTCAATATATCCAAATTAATTCTTTCATACATATTAATGAGAAGACTTATTCCTCTTATAAGGAAATCATCATTAGAATCTTCCTTTGAACCATTAACTTCAATACCAACAAGCTACATCATATGATCTATAGGCTTTTCAATGTTCTTTTCATGAGAATCAGCCTAAATCCAAGTCTTATCCTTATCAAACTTTACATCCCTACTCAATGGAACCTTACCAAACCACATCATAAACCCTGTGAGCTTTTGAGAAAGTACTATAACTAATAAACATTGTTGTTTCTACTTTTTGGTCAAGATTCTCTCTCTTCTTTTTACACACAAGCATGTAGCAGAGGCTCTTTAACACTCTAAAATGACTAAGAGATGGCCTAAAACCAAACCAAACTTCATAATGTGTTTTTTTTTTTTATAATGATTTAGTGGTGAGTTTATTAAGTAAATACACTACAGTAAGGATTGTTTTTCCCCATAACCTTTTTGGCAAGTTCTTTTTAAGCAAGAGACATCTTGAAATATCCATGATAGTCTTGTTTCTCAACTATACCATTCTATTAAGGATTATATGGTACTAAAAACTAATGATAAATACCAACTTTATTACAAATTTGCTTAATAGCTCTGGAGGTAAACTTAGTCCCATTATTAAACCTTAAGAACTTAATTTTACAACTTGATTAGTTTTGCACCAAGGCTTTAAAAATTTGGAACATTATTATGTTTTTTTTTTCCTTAAAAAAGGACTCATAATTCTTGTTCTTAAAAATAAAAAAAAAACTACTCTTAAAATTGTTTTTTTAAAGTAAAAATACTCATAATTAAAATTTCTTTTTATTATTTATTTAAATAAAATAAAAATAAAAAAATATATTTTAATAAATATGATAAATCTAGATATTGTATAAGTTTAATACTAATTTTATAATTACCAAAGTTAAGAAAATGTTAATAAAAAGTTTATGTAGCAATGTTAAGAAAATGTTAGTAAAAAGTTAATTTTATAAATATTTAATTTATATTCTAATTTTTTAGTAGACCTCATGATTTATTATATTAAATATTAATTTAATAATTAATTTATAATTTTTTTAGTATTTTAATAAAATTAATATTTTAATATATATTTAATTTTACTCAATGTATTTAATTATAATTTAACATATGTTACAATTTATTAATTTATACTAAAAAATTTTCACAGGTATTTAAAATTTTCATAATTAAGATAAATAAAAGAAAAAAGAGAATTAATTTCTAATAAAAAAATAAATCTTAAATTCCTCCTTTGATTTGTTCAGAAAGAAAAAAAAATTTAACTTTTTCTCTAAAAAGAAAAAATAATACTTATAATTTAAATTTTTATTTTAAAAAATAATACTAATTTAAGTTTTTTAGTTTTTCTTATTAATAAAATGTAAAAGAAAAATACTTTTCTCCATAAATATAATAAATTTATTATATCGCATAAGTCTAATATTGGTATAAATAATCATAATGGTACGGATGATTTCCTTACACATTATTTTATTAATTTAACATTATTAGTACAATTAAAAAATTTTACATAATAAAAATACTAATTAATATTAATAAGTAATGGCAGAAAAAGCACTACATAAAGATTAAAAACCACTGCCTATAGTTACAATTTTACGCAACGCTTAAGTACTGCTACCTATATTCATAATTAAATGCAACACTTATAACTGTTGCATATATTCACAATTATACAATGTTTAAAAATCGTAACCCATATTCCTTACTATATGCAATGCTTAAAAACCGCTGCTTATACTTAATATGTGGCGAGGGTCATAAGCCGCTGCATATAATTGTTGCCTTAAAGTCTCATAGGGCAGCATTCAAAAAATGTTACATATAAACTGTTGCCTAAAGTCTGAAATGGAAATGATTAAAAACTGCTATGTAAACTTTCTTATTGCAATGATATATGTAAAATTGTTTAAGTAACACTTCAAATCGCTGCATTAGATGTTTTAAGCAACGGGTTTAGACTGCAATCTTTTAAAATTAAAAGGATTTGTGTCCACCTACAATAAAATACTACTTACCCAAAAATAAATCAATAAATACTCCTTTGCTCAACAGTTAACCAATGAAATATCATTGGAATGATTTAAAATTAGAAAGATTGAAAGAGCATTTACCATTCTTTGCGTCTCACACCTACAATTATTTATATTCTTGTGTCGATAAATTTAAAAATGCATACTCTACTTTCTTCCCAAAAAATCTTGTTTCACCCAAAAGTCAAGTCTCAGGTGAGTTTAGAATTTCAAATTCAATAGCATAAATAGCATAAGAGTTGTGAAACTGTTCTTGTCTTTGATTATATGCTCTAGCCACCAAGTGTGGCCCTAAGATTACATTGAGGCAAATGAAGCATACATTGCATACAAACAAGGTTAACTTACTGCGTACAACCGTTGGAATTTTATTTATAGTAACTAATTATTACATTCCAAACTCAGGTCTAAGGACCAAACTTGGAGTAGGCTATGGGGTGGAAGCAACCCAAAGGACATCGGTTGCTGGAAGGAAATGGTAGACTTCCTGACCCGGATTGCTGTGAAGCACTTGAAAGGCCACATGCCTGGGATTCCAGTGAGATGTGTCCGTGTGGCAACATGCTAGGATATCCATTTTTGTCCCTTCCAAAGCTTTGATTGACTCCTAGTAGGCACTTGAGCCTTTGCTAATGTGGCAATAAAAAATTAGATATGGGAATCTCAAACGGTGACACGAGACAAACTTGTCCGTGATCACTCGGGTTGCCACTATTTTACCTCTGATCACTCGAGTTGCCCCTATTTTAGCCGTTGGATGTTCAATTTCACTGGAAATCGACTAGACCCTTTTACCGAAGATTTGGATAACAAATTCAAGCATTTCCTCAAATGATTTCGCGCACATTCTGATTTCTCCTACGATTGCATCTGTTTCATAATCATTAAGAGTTTCAATGATCATTTGAGCCTTGGGGGAACTAGGCTTTATAGAAAAATAGTGCAGAAGTTTGGACGAGTTTTCTGTTCCAAATGGAACATTTGAATTTGGTGGAAGGAACCTTTGTTGGAGTCATTATAAGGTGAAATGGGAAAGTTAACATCGTGGTTGATGGTAAAGAGGATTTGTTTTTTAATAAAAAGAGACATGGTCGAGTTGGAATTTAAAAGCTTAGGGGGGTGCTTTGTACCCACATAGACGTAGGAAAGACCTGTTGGCTGATAAGTCGACCAATTTTGATTTATTTTTGGGTATTGCGCTGGGAGTAGCGAGGTAATTGCAAGAGGGCATGCTTAAACTTATTATTAGAGTGGCCATTGCCAGCAAGAGAAACAACAACATAGACTCCATTGGAGATTTTTCATTTACTACTGAGAGGTGAGAGCTTTGAGGTGTGGGAGTAGAGGCATGCATGTATATGTATATATAGGCAAGAAGATAATTCAGTCCCCCGTACGGACAGAAAGCAAGTTGTGAGGTTAAGCAATTTAATCCCGTCAATCATCTATTATTCACTAAAAAGCTTCGAGAAAATATTTCTTATTGCACCAATTTCTGTAAAATTGTTTAAGTAACACTTTAAATCGCTGCATTAGATGTTTTAAGCAACAAGTGTAGAGTGCTGGCATAAATGCTTTTTTTTTTTTCCTCCTAGTTGATTTCTACTGACCATGATAACTTAGAGGACCAATTTCAAAAAGAAGAGAAAAAAAAAAAGGAAGTTAGTGTAGATCTAATATCAGTATACTTACCTACAGAAATCTTTTTTTTTTTTTTCTCTTTTTGCCATTTTCCCGTTCTAAAGGAAATTCTCCCCATACAATATTGGAAGACTGCGTGTACTTGTTAGAATAGACGTTTTATTCTGCAATCCTTTTACAATTAAAAGGATTTGTGTCCGCCTACAGTAAAATACTACTCACCGAAAAATAAATACTCCTTTGCTCAACAATTAACCAATGAAATATCAGTGGAATGATTTGAAATTAGAAAGATTGAAAGAGCATTTACCATTTTTTACATCTCACACTTACAATTATTTATATTCTTGTGTCGATAAATTTAAAAATGCATACTCTGCTTTCTTCCCAAAAGATCTTGTTTAGAATTTCAAATCCAAGAGCATAAGAGCTGTGAAGCTATTCTTGTCTTTGATTAAACGCTCTAGCCACCAAGCGTGGCCCTAAGATTTGTCACGGGGTCATTACTCTCTCTCCAAAAGGCAACCTTTTTGGGTGTGCAGCACCCACGCTTATATGCCCCAAGATCCCCTTCTTCCTATCCGATGTGGGAGACGGGTCTCATACACCCGCCCGTCACACTCTCCCCCACCGAATTCATCGACGTCCTCGTCGAGAATCGGGACCTCCTCTTACCTACTTCTTCCACACGAAGCGCTTAGCAGGAGACATCGGCATAAGGGTCGGGGTTGGCTCTGATACCACTTGTCACGGACTTGGCCTTGAACACCCAACGACCCGTGCGGCACTAGCAATTCGTCTAACTCGAATACTAGTTCAGCCTGTTGCAAGAGCTATAATAATGCTAGCGGAAGATAAAAAGATGCACACAAAGAAGATAAAGGATGTGGAGAACTTGGAGAATAGTATATTACTTGGATATCTTACAAATGAATTCCCTAAGGCTATATATAGTCCTCCACCCCTTCAACGGATGGCTAGGATCTATTTGATCTAATGGTTCCTATTCACCTTCTAGAGTATTCTATCTAACTTTACATCTTCCAAGAAGATAAGTGTGCTCTATCCAACTTTACGTCTTCCTAGAGGATAAGGGAGTTATCTACAAGCTTCTAGAGAATTCTACAAAATTCTGGAATTAAAAGTGGTGGCTGGAATAAGCCTCTTCGACGGGCAATATTACGTGGCACGTGACAGATTGCATTGAGGCAAATGAAGCATGCATTGCATACAAACAAGGTTAACTTATTGCTTGCAAGCCCTAGAATTTTATTTATAGTAACTAATTATTACATTCCAAACTCGAGTTTAAGGACCCAACTTGGAGTAGGCTATGGGGTGGAATAAACCCAAAGGAGGACGGTTGTTGGAAGGAAATGACAAACTTCCCAACCTGGCTTGGTGTGAAGCACTTGAAAGGCCACATGCCTAGGATTCCAGTGAGACGTGTCCCTGCAGCAGCTTGCTAGATGTCCATTTTTGTCCCTTCCGAAGCCTTGACTGACACCTGGTAGGCACTTGAGCTTTTGCTAATGTGGCAATAAAAAATTGGAAATGGGAATCTCAGACGGTGACACGAGACAAACTTGTCCGTGATCACTCGGGTTGCCCCTATTTTACCCGTTGGATGTTCAATTTCACGGGAAAATGACAGGACCCTTTTACCTAGGATTTGGATAACAAATTCAAGCATTTCCTCAAATGTTGTCACGCACATTCTGATTTCTCCTACAATTGCATCTGTTTCACAATCATTAAGAGTTTCAACAATCATTTGAGCCTCGGGGGAACTAGGCTTTATAGAAAAATAATGCAGAAGTTTGGACAGGTTTTCTGTTCCGAATGGAACATTTGAATTAGGTGGAAGGAACCTTTGTTGGAGGTCATTATAAGGTGAAATGGGAAAGCTAACATTGTGGCTGATGGTAGAGAGGGTCTGTTTTTTAATAGAAAGAGACAGGACTGGTTCTCTTTCTCACTAATGCTCAATTCTAGGTTTTTTTTGGGATCACTTTTACTTATTGCTTAAAATTCATAGTCATAGGATTAAGCATATATGATCATATTGTCTCTCTAATTGTTGTGGTTGGGCTCATAAAATATGGGAGGGTCAAATGATGTTTCTAATTTCAACATTACATATAGGTACAATGGATGCCAAAGATGGATTTTAGGAGGTTAGGCCTTTATAATAGAAACCTAACTTTGATCTATATGGTAACCCAAGAGTAAGGGCAAATTGGATCTAATAATTTTGGTCACTCAACTCTTACTTAATCCTAACTCTAAAGAGAGATAACAAGATAATCAAAACCAAATAATGCAGCAAAAAATTACATAACTAAAAATAAAGAGAGATAAGAGAAGCAAAAGAGTTTGCATAATGATTTATAGTGGTTTAACTCAAATTAGGAGTCTATGTCCACTCCTTAAAGTTCGTCCCTTGAAAGAGGGTTCAACTGTACTAACTTTTTTTTGTTTTTATGAGCGTCGTTAAAGACAACCCTTTACATTTAATCACCTTGACCTTGATCATGAACAATTCTTCAATAGTTAAAGACTCACATTCTATCACTTTTTATTAAAGTACTTTGGCTCTTTCATAATCTTAACTTCTCTTTTTTAGAATTGTTGTTCTTGATTTCTCAATATTAATCAACCTATTTACGGTTTGAAATTTTAAAACTTTTCTCTTAACAACTTGAAACTTTTTTCTGTATGGCTTCTTTTCTCTTTTCATCAAACTGTCTAACCAATGACTTAGGCCACTATTATAAACTTTCAACTAACTTTGAATCTTCATAATTCTTTATATCTTTCCTCAATATCAATCAATATCTCATTCAATACCTTTCTAAAAATAGAGAATTGACGAAAAATAAGATCTTAATACCATTGTTAACTCAATTCAAATTTAAAATCCGAAGATCTTACCATAAAATATATGAATCAAATAATATCTTCCCAACTAAAGTTCACATGCTTATCTATCGAGAAAATAAAGATATAATTCAAATAAATTCACATCAATAACATTAGACAAGCATGAGGGACATAACAAAATATAAAAGAATAACATATAACGCATGATCTCAATAATCTCAACACATTGGTCGAGAGGTGAAGGAAAAGTTTTTGACATTTTGGTAATAAAATACAAAATTTGAAAATTGTCAAGTAGGATGAGGTGTGAAATTCATAGTAAAAGGAGAGCTATCATTATTCTACAAACTAATTGCTAAGAAGGATCGAATGTCTCCTTTTGGAAAAAAAAAATGAGTTCATGAAATAAAAGATTAAGAAAGGCTTGTGTACTAAAGCCTTTAAGTTAATGAAAGCTTTATTGTAAGTGTTAACTTTTGTGCTTATCTTTAAGCCCTTGCCATAAACTTGATGGTCCTTGGGACCACGTAGAGCACAAAAGGTAGCTCAACCGTATTTCTAACACTATGTCAATGGATTGTCAGCATTTCATTTCGAATAATAAACATTTGTAGCCTTCAAGTCCCATCCATTTTTCTTTGCTTTAAAAAAATGGAAGGTAGAGTAGGCATAATTAACATTTTTCTTGTGATGGAAAAGAATTTGCAATTAAGCTTGAAACTATCAGGAGTCACATAATACCCCTCAAGGCTACATGAAAGCCAGCTAAGTGTTAAAGGTAAGAATAATGTTAATTATGTCAATGCTACAATGTGTTACCTCAATAAATCTCTGGGCATGAAAATCCAAGTACCTAATGGCACCTTACACCAATGCTTGACATGGAGTTTGGGGTGGATTGAGTAAGGAAAAACAAAGCAAGGTAAATGTGAAGTCACTATGCATGGCAGTAAGTTGAAGGAGGCTAGTTGTGGCTATAGTGTTGGCATTCAGCATGCAAAGACTTAGAGGTAGGAGTATATATGGCATTACTATAGCATGAGATGGCATTATGGCAACATACGGTTGATAATATGGTGATAACTCAAACAAAGCAATGTTTCCTCTTACCAAATGGCCAAAAGCCCTAGTGTTTTTGGGAGGGAAGTGACTTAAGAGGTAATGGCCTAAGCATAAAAGTGTTTCCTTCTACTCAAGGGTCAGATTCCTTAATGCTCTTTAAAGTGGATATGCATGTCTCACTTAAAAGTTATAAGGGTACATTGCAAATTGGCTAACATATATTCTGAAATTAGTCATGACATGAATAGTTTATTGGTATAAGAGCTTAAGGCTTAAGCTAACATTATGTAGGTCTAGCTACAAGCCCACTAGCAAGGAAAACAGCATGATGTGTGGACCAAGTCAGTGGGTACACCGTGCACCAAAGAAATGGGGTGATCATAAGCAGTTACTCCCTAAAATCATTCTACATTTTATTAGTGAAAGACATGGCAATCAAGCTAAAGCCTTATCTTAAGCAATGTGCTAGCATGGGCACCTTAAGAGAAGGAGGACATGGTCTATTAGAGTATGTGTAGTAATTAAACATATGGGAAACACTTGAGAGAGTTTGTCATTGTATTTCCTTTGTATGCTTTTATAAGAAAAGTAATAAAATATGGCACAATAAGTAAATATGTTAAGGAGTTCAGTTCTTTGATACTTGATATTTGTAATCTGTCAAATAAGGATAAGCTCTTTTAGTTTTATGTCAAGGTTCCAACCTTAGACATAAATCAAGCTACGGAGACAAGGTGTGAAGGACTTACCCTTTATGATCATTGTTGTTGATGGCTTGGTTGACTTTCAAATCAATGCCTCTGATTCTTCTAGTCATGGTTAATAGCCTAAGGACAAGGGAAAGAAAAAGAAAGAGGACTATCAAGAATGCAAGTAACTAGAGAACAGTAAAAGAAAAAAAAACAAAGTTGTTGCTTCTAACCAAAGGAAAAGGCAAATCAAATTTTGGTTGTTTTATTTGCAATGATCCACATAAGGCAAAAGAGTGTTCAAAAAAAGAAAAATGGAGCACTTTGGTAACTAAAATGGGTGGTGGCAATACTAGTTTGGATGGTGGCAATACTAGTTTGGATGATGGCAACCCCTACGAGATCAATCCTATACAATTGATTAATGTTATGCATGCAGAACATGCCTTACCACCTAACATAAATTATGTTAGAATAGGGCTAGGTAACCAAAGCATGTTAGTGTTGGCGGATTTTGGTGTAACTTATAACTTCATAATCAAATGGATGGTGGGCTCACTTGGACTAAATGTGAGTAACAAGGGTAACTATGTAAAGGTCATCAACTTGGTGGCATGTGAGTTTCTTGGAACAACAAAAGGAGTTAAGGTAAACATTAGTTGAAGGATTGGTAAATTTGATTTCTTTATGATGTCATTAGATGATTTTAATGTGACCTTAAGATTAAATTCATTCATGCAAATAAAAATTGCATTGATGCTTTATTTGGGTGGTTTGATGATCAAAAATAGGAATCGGTCATGTTTTGTTGCTACCGAGAAGCATTCTCCTACCAGTAAAAATGAGATTTCATTGGAAATTCTATTTATGAATAAGGGAGATTAAACTTTTTTCTATGTTGTCTACCTTGAAAGTGCAGTAAGAGCCAAAAGAAAGAGATATGACATGGCAGCTTTAAGGGTGATTGAGTCCAAGGCAATGATGGTGTTGCCTAATAGTAATTCTATGATGGGTAAGGCATATGCTAGCAAAACTTCTTTTAAAAAAACATGTCACACACCATAAATCAATTTTACACAACCAAATATGTGAAAAAGAGTAGTAGTTGTTGAGGAGCCATGCAAGTTTGCTATGAGAACTGTTTGTTAGGGCCTAAAACAGTACAAATGAGGCATTAAGGAATGTGAAGGTTGACAAGATGTATTATGAGTTTTCTTGGAGGTATGATTTCAACCTTGCAAGGTAAACGTGGAGTCACCATACATGGTAGCAAGCCAAGTCTAGGTATGGGCTATGACATTGGTGCCAAGTGAGTAAAGAGTTAGAGGTTGAAGCATAGGTAGCATTATGGTAGTGTGTGGTTAACAGCACAGTGATGCCTCAGATATAACAATGTTTCCTCCTACCAAATGGCCAGAAGCCTTAATGCTCTTTACAAGGTAATACATATGGTTGACTTAAGATGCGATGGCTCAAGCAAAAGAGTGTCTCCTTCTACCAAAGGGTTAAATTTCCTAATGCTCCTAAGGGGGGAACACAATACTCACTTGAAAGTTAGCTAACATTGGCACACAAGTAAGAGTTTAGGCTGATGCTAAAAGGATACATTGCAAATTGGCTAAAATATTTTTCAAAATTAGCTATGGCATCAATAGTTCATTGGCATAAGGCTTAAGGCTTGGGCTAACATTATATAGGTCTAATTACAAGCTTACCAGCAAGGTAATGGCTTAACAAGCAAACCAAGTTAATGGATACACCAAGCACCACAAAAGGGGGTCAATCATGGGTGTTACTCCCTAAAATCATGTTACATGTTGTTAATGGTAGATGTAGCAATCAAGTTAGAGTTTTATCCAAAACATTGTGCTAGAATAGGCTTCTTAAGAGAAGAAGGAACATGGTTTGTTGGAGCATATGTGTTGATTAAACTTCTTAAGGTGTTCAACTCTCCTTAAACATAAGAAAACATATAGATAATTTTGACCAAAAATGTGGGAACACTTATAGGCAACTTAGAGGAGAATGTGGGCCAAAGAACAATGCTCAAGGCATTGAATATAAAGCAAGAAAATGGGGAAGTAGGGGCACTTTCCTAGGCCATTAAGCCATTAAACCATGTATCTAAGGCCATGTATCCACTAAGACATAATTGACTTGGTAACTAAATCATGTGAGCTTAAGTAGTTGGAGGTGTTAACTATAAACTCTATAAATAAATGTGGACAGCTAAAGACTTACTACATAGAAACAAAGTGAGAGAGGTAAAGATTATAGGAAACACTTGAGAGAGCTTGACACTGTATTTCTTTTCTATACTTTTGTTAGAAAAGTAATAAAAGGTTTGGATGGTTCTTATATGTGTTATGCCTCTCACCTTACTTTTATGTAATCATGAGTTTTAAGTGAAAATACTTTGCATGTGTTTATTTGTGTGTTGGTTTAGTTGAGACTAAGAAGTGTCTTAGTATCATCACGAGGCAGAAAATTTGAGTGAAAAAAATTAGTCATGAGACATTAAGAGTCACACACTAACCCTCATGGTTATAACAAAGTCAGCTACAACAATTTATATTCTTGGAACATTTAAAGATAAAAGCATCATTTCCACCTTTAACATTACCCATAACAATAGTGGCATAAACAATTTGACAAATAAAGAATGTTGTCGCAAGACTAAGAGCCTTCATGTTATACATAGCATTAGTTGTGTTTGTTTTTGGTTGCATATAATGCTAGCCTAAGACTCCTGATTTATAAAGATGTTGATCAATGAAAGTAAAGAGAAATTCCCTTGCATTTTAGGGAAGGTGTCTTTTATATGTTATCATTAAGCTTTAATTGATCTACTTAAAGCTCAAAATTACCACCTTCAACATATACCTCTACCAACATTTATCTCTTATTCCTTGCCAACTTATGTTAGACTTTACAATTTGCTATTGTTGTGTTATCCCATGTTGTTAGTTTGTTTGTTTATTATCCCACAATCCTTGTCTGTATATAATTTTTCTTTCCCTAAAAAAGTTTAATAGAGCTTAAGAATTAAAATCACTTAAACATCAAAAGATATACAATGAAATAAAATTAATCATTGGTGTACAATATAACAAATTTAAATAGGTTATTTACGTTTGTAAAAACAGTGTCCACCAATTATTTGCTTGCAAATTATTTTTCTAAACAATAACAACCTAAGATATCAAACTTAAGATATTAATTATCTATATATTGTTTCATGAATTTTCCCAAAGCACTAGAATTGACTATAACTAATGATGTGTTTCCAAAATTCAAAAGCATGGCTAATGACTATTGATATTGTTTGTTTGTTCCTTTTAGACATCGCAGTATTTGTAAAGATTTAAAGAGATAATGGAGGAATTCTGTTTTATACCTCTCGTAATTAAAGTTAAGGTGGAGATTTGTAAAGATATGTCTTGAATTATGGATATCACATTTTTAATCTCTCAACTTCATAACCACATCGATGTTTCAAGTGCTTTTATCCACTCCAAAAATATATAAAGATCAAATGTCCCAAATTGTAAGTTTTTTAGGTGATTATGGTTTGGCATGTCATGTTTTAGTGGTTATTTTTGTTAGAGTATTCTCAATTAATAATGTTACAATCTTATTAAATAATATTCTTATTAAGCATTCAATTATAATGTAATCTAATAAATAAATAAAAATTAATACATTATTGTGCTAATTAAAGAATAAAACTTTTAGTGTAATTTGCTCATTAATGGATATACCTAATTTAATATATGGAATTATGTATATATATAACTAATCCTCTCTCTTCGAAACAAATACGAAACTTTATCTAAAGGTATATAATTATGCTAAAGGTTAGGAGACAAAATTTAGTTGTCAAATTAAGATAAACTCTCTAAATGCATTAATATTTGATCTATACAAACTGAATTATATTATTTACAGTATCATTTATATAAAAATATTCATTTTCAGAGTCTGAAATATTAACATTTTTTCATGATAGATTTATTAAAAAACTAACAAGTGGCATTAGAGCAGTCCATAAACTAAAGAACTGTGAAGGTTTAGGTAGACCTTAAGCAATTCATTGATTAAGGAAGCTTCCTAAGCTCTAGATCCCTAATCTAATTTTTCACCTAGAAATTAGGCCTTAAAAATGGATAAAATAAAATGCAGTTGAGATTTGCAAAAGGTCTTTTTGTGGACTGTTAAGGTTAAGATAGAGACAAGCAATGGGGGGCTTGGCTTACCATGGCAAGATACCATAATGCGAAATCTACACAGACAACTTAATACGCCTTAGGTCTACAAGGTCATTTTAATGAAATTCTCTACTCCTACAAAAAATAAGGAGGTCGACAAGGGCTATTGAATTGATGAATATCTTCAAAAGTGCATTCCATAGTGTAATCTGAATTGGCTCAACATTTCCGGGCGCCAATTTACCGAGACCAACAACAAGAAGGGAGAACATAATATATAGGAAAGGCTTGACAAATTGCTTGCCAATCTTGAATTCCTTAGAATCTTTCTGCACATTCAAGTACAACATTTGTCTCGTTTTAGTTCTGATCATAACTTTATTAAATTATCGTTTGATATGGTGCTTTCACTAGAATGTTTCAAAGAAAGCCTGTTCTAATTTGACAGCATTGGTTAAAAGAACCCACTTGCAAGACTACAGTTGTCGAGGCCTAGCAGTTAGATTTGAGCAACCAACATCGAATTTTCCATAGATGCTACATTGGTGCAACAAGGTGTTGTACGATCCGGACAACAGGCATTCTGGGTATGTCAATTTAAGCTTAAGGAAACTACAGTAATGGCAACAAAATTCGGAGAAGTTCCCTCCAACAACTCCCTCCAACAACTCCCAACATTATGACACTTCAAATAAAAGAGAAGATTGATCAATTATTAAAGAGAGAATAACTTTTATGAGTGAAACAATCTAGTGCCATTTGGTTGAAGGAAGTTGATAAGAATACCGAGCGGCAGGATACACACCTTAAACTTAGAAATAGCTTTGACCCACTTGTCCTATTACAAGCAGCTTTTTCACAAACATGATGAGAATATTATTCAACTATTCATAAATGTCATGGATGTGTAGGTCACTGATCCAATGAACCATTACCTATGACATCCTTACACAAAAGAGGAAATCTTTCAGGTTGTTGATCAACTGCACCTAACAAATACCCAAAGTCCTAGGAGTATGTCAACTCTACTTTATTAGTCTTTTTGGCATATAGATAAGATGATGTAACTAAGACAACCTTGGACATACTAAACTATCACTATACCATAAAGCACTTATCACATCGGTCAAAGACTGCTGCTTAAATGTGCTAAACCGCTACCTAGTATCTAAGACAGCTGTTTTCTAAACGCAACTTTTGGTAGGCGCTGCAATAGCCTTTATGCAATGGTTTCAAAGGTTATTGCCACCCAAAAAAAAGGTTTACATTAAAGGTTTAACTTAGTGGTTCTTGACATCAATAGCATCAATTTTTGAGAATTATACACCGTGATTCATATATGCATAGATAGCAATTGTTTAGTCAATGAGGATGGTCTAAATATACTATTGCAGCAATTTTGGGATGTAAAGGCAGTGGTGTCAGTACTAAAAGGCAATGTTTTTGACACGAAATGGCAGCGTTTTGAAATTCAAAGGTAGTAGTTTTAAGATGAAAAGGCAGTAGTTTTGATACCTAAAATTGTGAAACATAAAGACAATAATTATAGGTAATAAAGGTATAGTTTTAAAAATAAAGATAACGATTTTAAATAATAATAGTAGTGATTTTGAGACCTAAAAGTAGCAATTTTAAACCTAATGATAGCAATTTTAAGAAAGCACGTCAATTTTAGATTATTTATACTATTTTCCTATTTCATATACTCCTAATTTTTTAACAATTTTTGAAATAATAAATATTTTGTCTATTCACCAATCATCCAAAAAAACATAAATGATCTACAAGCATAAAATTTGTAAAAATAATATCATCATGTTCACATATTTAATATAGTCTACAAGATAGTCAATAACATATAGGCTCAAGAAGCATTATTATCACCAGCATTGTCATCATTCTACAAAATAGATAACAATTAAGTGGGTATATTAAACATGTGAACCCACTATAAATTAAAGATATGAGTTCTAACAACTAAAGATTCATCCAACCAAATAAAATTAAGATTGATTCACAAATCAAGTAAATAGATGGCTTAGATCTCTAGGCATACTTGGTTAAGTGGATTAGGGGCACCTTCTAACGGGTCGCGGTAATCCCACTCCCATATCATCAAGAAAAAGGGAGAACTTGGATCTTATAAACGGATGTACTGCACACCTCAACAGGCTGTCTTTTGGAGAGAAGGTAATGACCTTGTAACAAAGTAGTATCAGAGCCTACCCCTCCCGTCGTGGGACCTTGGCTTGGCGCGGAATGCCGAGAACCCCTGGTTTCACCGGCTCGGTGCGTGTCCAAGAACATCGACGAGGACATCGATGAATTTGGTGTGGGAGAATGTAATGGGTCGCGATCATCCCACTCTCATATTGTCAAGGAAAAGGGGGAATTTAGGCCTTATAAATGGGTGTACTGCACACCTCAACAGACTTCCTTTTGGGGAGAAGGTAATTGATGGAAACCATATTGTACCAACTCAAATTGACAAGAGAGTAGATGCATTGCAAAACCTTGGAGGACCAATGACAAGGGCAAGGTCAAAGAAAATAAAGGACGCTCTCAACAACCTATTGTGTGACATTTACTATCAGGAAGTTGCCAAGTACAAGTTAAGGCGGATGGAGTCTTCACCAAGGCTTACGAATGTGTCATCTGTGGAGGAATTTGTGAAACCATGGCCTTGGGACGGAAGTTAGATTTGAGAGCCCATGATTAGGCCTTTAAGTAGGTTATTTTCATGTGTTTTTATTATTATTTAGTAGGCTGGACGAAATTCCTTATTAAGCCCAGCTTATTTAGTGGGTTAGACAAAATTCCTTATTAAGTCCAACTTATTTAGTGGGTTGGACGAATTCCCTTATTAAGACCAACTTATTAGTTAGGGTTTCTGGGAGTTAGCATATAAAAAGGGCAAGAAGGGTGGCTGGGAGAGGCAAACCCGTTTTCATGAGTGTATAACCTATTTTCTCTGGTTCTTTGAGAACTAATTCTGAACTTTCATACTTGCGTGTGTTGGTTCCTTAGACTTATCTTCTTCAACGTTGTTGTTGCTAGGAGTGGCATCTGAATCCTATAGTTCTGGTTCTTGGTTGTTTATAATCATTGGGTCAGAACTCCAAATCCCTTAACCTTTGTTAGAACGATCCTATACCAACATTGGTGTTGGGTTCCATTTACATATAAACGGAGTTCGTATCATTTGGTATCAGAGCCTTGGCTCTAACTCAGGTTTGTTATGTTATTGTTATCATATCTTCCGTCTATTCTTTGATGTTAGTTGAATAATCAAAAAAAGAAAAAAAAATGGAAACAAAATCGTGTATTTCGTGGGTTTCCCTTCTGATATTTGTTCCTTCCACAGAAATACCCATTAGTTAACTGATAAAAAAAAAAAAAAACGGGTTCATTGCTCAATTGGTCATTTACTCAATTATATTTGATAATTGATTGTCGTCCAATTGCACTGCTGATATCATTGAATTTCTTGTCATTCTGTTTGCTTCATTGCCCATCTTCTTGGTCCTGTCACTTCTCTGAAGAGGTAGGTCTAGGATTGATATATTCAAGTTTTGTTTGTTCTGAATTTAGTTTGCTTAGGACTACTGAAAGAGCTCTTAGAGTTTTGCAATTTATTGTGTGAAACACGAGAGTTAAGGACTACTGTAATTGAGTGGAGAGCAAACACGCAAGGGAGTGAGTTTTTTGAGGCATAGTCTTTATTTACTAACAATCTTGCAGGTACGATGTCTCAATAAGGCAATTTCCCACATGGAGAGGAGGAAGTAGTTGTTCCTGATTTCAAATTGCTTATGAAATCCTTAAAACAGAAGTTTGATAGGATTGACCAAGCGCTTTAGGAAGTTCAAGATAGGATGGATCAAATAGAAGGGGAATCAAGTGTCAATTCTAAGAGGCCAGCTGAGAGGGTCAAAAAGGAGCAATTTGAACATAACATTGGTGAAGATGGTGATGATTATTATGATGACGGTGACAATGCTAGTAGAAACTTCAGAGGTGGTTTTAGAGGAGGACGTGGTAATTGGAATGGTAGAGTAGCAAGAGGCAATGGAAATGTTTATGATAGGTACAATGGAGGTTGGGATAACAGAAATAGAGGGGAGGAAGAAGTAGACAAAAATCTTAGTAGTATTAAAATGAAAATACCTTCTTTCCAAGGAAAAGCTGACCTTGATGTCTATTTGGATTGGGAACGAATGGTAGAATTAATATATGAGTGCCACAACTTCTCTAAGGAGAAGAAGGTGAAGTTAGCTGTGGCAGAGTTCACTGATTATGCTGTAGTATGGTGGGACCAGCAAGTTACCACAAGGAGAAGGAATTTTGAGACAACCATAAAAACTTGGAATGAGTTAAAGACTGTGATGAGAAGGAGATTTGTTCTCAGCTCTTATTATAGGGATTTGTACAACAAGTTGGAGAGCCTTACACAAAGTTCCAAGAGTGTGGAAGAGTATCATAAGTAGATGGAAATTGCTATGGTTAGGGCAAATGTAGTGGAGGATAGGGAGGCAACCATGGCTAGGTTCCTCCAAGGGTTGAATAGGAGCATAGCTGATGTGGTAGAGCTGCAACACTATGTAGAGCTTGAAGACATGGTACACATTGCTGTGAAAGTTGAGAGGCAACTTAAGGGAAGGAGCACTTCTGGTCATAAGCAGAACTTAGGTTCATCTTTTTGGAAGCCAAACTGGGGGAAGAAGGAAGAGAAGATGACTTCTATGCAAAAAGGCAATTCATATAGACCCAAGACTAGTGGGGGCAACCTGGAAAGGGGCAAATTTGAAGAAAAACTTAAGGGCACCCAAGGAGAAACTAGAGACATCAAATGCTTTAGATGTCTAGGTAGGGGTCATGTGGCTTCACAATGTCCTAACAAGAGAACCATGTACCTTATGGAGAATGGTGATTATGTGTCTGGCAGTGATGCTAGTGATGAAGACCAAATGCCGCCATTAGAGGATGCTAGTGATGTTAATGAAGGGATAGAGTATCCGGAGCATGGTGGAAGGCTTTTAGTAGCAAGGAGAGCCCTTAATGCACAGGTTAAGGAGGAGAATGATGCTGAGATTCAGCGGGAAAATATTTTCCATACTCGATGTTTAGTTCAAGATAGACTCTGTTGCTTGATAATCGATGGAGGTAGTTGCACTAATGAAGCAAGTACAGAATTGGTGGAAAAATTGAACTTGCCTACAACCAAACATCCTAGGCCATATAATTTGCAATGGTTGAATGACAGTAGAGTGATAAAAGTGACTAAACAAGTTGTGGTTCCATTTTCCATTGGTAGATATAAGGACGAATTTTCTTGTGATGTTGTACCAATGCAGACCAGACATTTGTTATTGGGCCATCCTTGGCAATATGACAGAAAAGTTTTGCATGGTGGTTACAAGAACCGCTATTCATTCACCATGGATGGAAGACCATTTACACTGGCACCATTGACTCCAAAACAGGTGTATGAAGACCAAGTGAGACTTTATGAAAGTGAGCAAAAGAGGAGGAGCGAAAAGAAAGAGAGAGTTGAGAGAAAAGAAAGTGCAGGAGAGAAAAAGATGATAAATGCATTTGAGAGTGTTGAGTACGAGAGTGGTCAAGTTCACAAGAGTGAAGATGAAAGAAAACAAGTGAGTGTGTTTGCAAAAGGAGCAAATGTTAGAGTTGCCTTCCAAGCTAGGCAACAAATGATCTTAATCCTTTACAAGGATTCTTATTTCTCTAACACTAACCTTGATTCATCTTTGCCTAGTGCTATTTCATCTTTGTTGCAGGATTATAATGATTTGTTTCCTCAGGAGATCCCAAATGGTTTGCCACCAAGGAGAGGGATTGAACATCACATTGATCTTATTCCTAGAGCTCCCATTCCTAATAAGCCAGCATATAGAAGTAATCCTGAGGAGACAAAGGAGCTTCAGAGGCAAGTTGATGAGTTGATGAAGAAGGGACATGTAAAGGAGAGCATGAGTCCATGTGCAATGCCCATGTTACTTGTGCCAAAGAAAGATGGAACTTGGAGGATGTGTGTCGATTGTAGAGCTATCAACAAAATAACAGTTAAGTATCGACATCCTATACCCAGGCTTGATGATATGCTGGATGAATTACATGGTGCATGTTACTTCTCTAAAATTGACCTTAAGAGTGGATATCATCAAATTAAGATGAGGGAAGGAGATGAATGGAAAACTGCATTCAAAACCAAGCATGGTTTGTATGAATGGTTAGTTATGCCGTTTGGTTTGACTAATGCACCAAGTACTTTTATGAGATTAATGAATCATATTTTGAGGCCTTTCTTAGGAAAGTTTGTTATGGCTTATTTTGATGAAATATTAGTATACAGTAGGAATTTGGAAGAGCATGTTGAACATTTGCCTTGTATGCTTGATGTTTTGAGAAATGGAAAATTGTATGTCAATATGAAGAAATGCGACTTTTGCAAGGATCATGTCATTTTTTGGGGCTATGTTGTGTCTGCTCATGGCATAGAGATTGATAAAAAGAAGATTAAGGCAATTCAAGAATGGCCTACACCTAAGAATGTGAGTGATGTGAGGAGTTTCCATGGTTTGGCTAGCTTTTATAGGAGGTTCATTAAGGATTTTAGTACCATAGCTGCACCATTGATTGAGGTTGTCAAAAAAAGTGTGGGTTTCAAATGGAGTAAAGAACAACAAGATGCCTTTGATTTACTTAAGTCTAAGTTGTGTAAGGCACCACTTCTTGCTTTGCCTGATTTTTCTAAGATCTTTGAAATTGAATGTGATGCATCGGGCATTGGGATTGGGGGAGTTCTCATGCAAGAAAAATGACCTATTGCATTCTTTAGTGAGAAGTTGAGTGGGGCAACATTGAATTATCCAACTTATGATAAAGAAATGTATGCACTTGTTAGGACTTTAGAAACGTGGTAGCATTATCTTTGGCCTAAGGAGTTTGTGATTCATACTGACCATGAGTCTTTAAAATACTTAAAGGGGCAAGGTAAGTTGAATAGGAGACATGCAAAATGGGTTGAATTGATCGAAAATTTTCCTTATGTAATTCAATACAAATCAGGTAAGGACAATGTTGTTGCTGATGCATTGTCACGTAGGTACACACTGATTAGCACTTTGAGTGTTAAGTTGCTGAGGTTTGAGCACATTATTGAATTGTATGCTAATGATGCTGACTTTAGTAACGTATATGCTACATATGAGAAAGCTGCATTTGGTAAGTTCTATAGACATGAGGGGTATTTGTTTCGAGTAGATAAGCTTTGTATTCCTCAAGGGTCTCTGAGAGCATTACTTGTGAGAGAAGCTCATGGGGGTGGTTTAATGGGACATTTTGGCATTCGAAAGACTTTTGATGTTTTAAATGAACATTTTTTTCTGGCCACATATGAAAAGGGATGTTGAAAGGGCCTATGCCAAGTGTATTACCTGTAAACAAGCTAAGTCTAGAGTTTTGCCCCATGGTAAGTATATGCCCTTAGAAATTCCCTGTGAACCATGGACCAACATTTCTACGGATTTTATTCTTGGGTTACCTAGGTCCAAAAAGGGTCGAGATTGTATTCTTATTGTAGTTGACAGGTTCTCAAAGATGGCGCATTTCATTGCTTGCACCAAAACGGATGATGCCACACACATTGCAAACTTATTCTTTAAAGAGATTGTTCGCCTACATGGAGTGCACAAGAGTATTGTGTCAGACCGTGATGCAAAATTTTTGAGCCATTTTTGGAAAACATTATGGGGTAAGCTTGGAACAAAGCTGTTGTTTTCTACAACTTGCCATCCACAAACTGAGGTAGTAAATCGAACTCTTGGTACATTGTTGCGTGCCGTTATTGGTAAGAACTCTAGAACCTAGGAAGAATGTTTACCTTTTGTGGAGTTTGCCTATAATCGTGTTGTTCACAGTACTACAGGTTATTCTCCTTTCGAGCTTGTTTATGGTTTTAATCCATTGTCCCCTTTGGATTTAGTACCATTGCCTATACAGGACAGGGTTAATTTAGATGGGAAAAAGAAGGCGGAAGTGGTTGGGCAACTTCATGAGAAAGCTAGGCTTAACATTAAGAGAAGAACCAAACAATATGAAACACAAGCCAAGAAAGGTCGCAAGCATATCACTTTTGAACCTGGCGATTGGGTTTGGGTACATTTGTGGAAGGATAGATTTCCTAAGCAAAGGAAATCAAAGTTGCAACCAAGGGGAGATGGTCCTTTTCAAGTGGTGGCAAGAGTCAATGATAATGTATATAAGCTTGACTTGCTAGGTGAGTATAATGTGAGTGCAACATTTAATGTTTCTAACCTTTCTCCTTTTCTCTTTGATGATGTAGATGCTGATTTGAGGACAAATCATTTCGAGGAGAGCGGGAATGATGGAAACCATATTGTACCAACTCAAATCGACAAGAGAGTAGATGCATTGCAAAACCTTGGAGGACCAATGCAAGGGCAAGGTCAAAGAAAATAAAGGACGCTCTCAACAACCTATTGTGTGACATTTACTATCAGGAAGTTGCCAAGTACAAGTTAAGGCGGATGGAGTCTTCACCAAGGCTTACAAATGTGTCATCTGTGGAGGAATTTGTGAAACCATGGCCTTGGGACGGAAGTTAGATTTTCATGTGTTTTTATTATTATATAGTAGGCTGGACGAAATTCCTTATTAAGCCCAGCTTATTTAGTGGGTTAGATGAAATTCCTTATTAAGTCCAGCTTATTTAGTGGGTTGGATGAATTCCCTTATTAAGACCAACTTATTAGTTAGGGTTTCTGAGAGTTAGCATATAAAAAGGGCAAGAAGGGTGGCTGGGAGAGGCAAACCCGTTTTCATGAGTGTATGAGCTATTTTCTCTGGTTCTTTGAGAACTAATTCTGAACTTTCATACTTGCGTGTGTTGGTTCCTTAGACTTATCTTCTTCAACATTGTTGTTGCTAGGAGTGGCCTCTGAATCCTATAGTTCTGGTTCTTGGTTGTTTATAATCATTGGGTCAGAACTACAAATCCCTTAACCTTTGTTAGAACGATCCTTTACCAACATTGGTGTTGGGTTCCGTTTACATATAAACGGAGTTCGTATCAGTAATGACCCCGTAACAAAGTGGTATCAGAGCCTACCCCTCCCATTGTGGGACCTTGACTTGGCGCGGAATGCCGAGAACCCCCGGTTTCACCGGCTCGGTGCGTGTCCAAGAACATCGACGAAGACGTCGATGAATTCGGTGTGGGAGAATGTAACGAGTCGCGATCATCCCACTCTCATATCGTCAAGGAAAAGGGGGAACTTGGGTTTTATAAACGGGTGTACTGCATACCTCAACAGGCTACCTTTTAGGGAGAAGGTAATGACCCTGTGACAACCTGCTAAGTATGGATAATTTTTTGGCTAATTATACAGACATTGAGCATTAGAAGCTTTAGTTCCACATCAAATCAACTACCTAAAGACCATACATATTAGTACTTAGTTAACAAGCATATTCTCAAACAACAAAGTCTTGTTTTGAAACCAAAGAGCATAAAGAAACAAATAAAAGGAGATCAGCAATCAAATATTGCATACTTGGAAACTAGTACTAAGTTCCCTCTTGTCTACGACCATCTTGTTAGCTAATTTTATAATTTGATGCAGTCTAACATATATTCAACAAATGAACAACATTCTAGATGGCTAATTGAATGTATAAACTTACTATCCTAGTAAGATCATGTCTAAGATATATGGTCAACTTATCAATATTCTGTAAGAGCATTAATTTGGTGAATTGTTAAAGCTTCATATGTGTTAATACTAGCATAGCGTTGGATGTACTTGGATCAAATCCATTTGCACTTCCAACAATGGCAATTTGGATACATATGTTATAGTTAGTACAGTCTGTTTCTTGGAAATGAGACAGCTCGAATTTTGGGGCTGAAAGCAAGAAAGGCCTTCTATGAAACTAGGAAAGTTCAATAATCCTAGCAAAGTTGCCTTGTCCTCTAGCAAAGGTCAGTATCAATATCAACACTACAAGTAACATTTAATTGTTCATATTTACGCATTGCTTCAATCTCCATCAATACAACGCCAAAAAAATAAAATAAAATCTGAAATATGGATTGCTCAATGACTAGTCTTTACACGATTTCCCAAAATACATAAAAGTCTTCAACTAAAATAAAAATTAGTTTGAATTTAATCAACATATTATGTTAAGACTAATGGGGCATACCTCAACATACTTAAGAAACTAGCATATTCTTTTTCCATAGGTTGCTTATTTAAAACCCTAGATTCTAGAACTAAGAAGCAAGAAATGTCAAAAAAGGTATGGCAATTCTCTCCCCTGCTTGTCTTGTTTTCTGTAGGAAATTGCAGTCTACATACCGGTTTTCTCATTCAAACTCTCACTCTCACTCTTGTATATTTATTGCTCTTTTTCTTTTCTTACAGATAATAGTTTGTAAGCAATCATACCTATACAATTACTAGGGCAATTATTTTTCAAATTGTGCAATCCGCATGAAAATAATTTTGGCAATCCTTTTCTTCCACAAATTTTGTGTACAACCATCATCACCATCCTGATCATCTTAAGATTTTTGTCTTTCCCTCTTGGCATACAACAAATTTCACAGCAACGTTAAGTTTTTCACCTCTTATATACTAGTAAATATGTATATAAATTCTGAGTTTTACCCGAACATTATGTAACCGTAATGCCATCTACTACATTAATTGAGTTTGTAGGACCCATTCTTGCATTTAACAAGAACTATCATAATAAGAGTACAAGAATTTGCTTAGATTTCTCTCCCCTTTTGCCTTACCAAATGGTCTTACAAAATAAGAATTGAATATGGTAAAAACGCAAAGCATTAGTCGCAGAAATTATAGCAAGCAAGATATTTAAAAAGAAAAAGTTAAGAAAAGCAATGAAGAGCACAGTGAGAAAAGAAAATGAAAAAGGGAACCATGAAGCTACTTGATCTAACAGCAACGAGGAAGGTGGAAGGATTCTAATGAAGTTTACTTACCCTCTTCGGCAATGGAGGTGGAGATATAAAAATCCAAAATTTTTCCTAAATCTAAAGAGATAGAACATTCAACATTTATAGATGAATTAAAAAAAAGACAAAAGGAAATGAAGACATACAAACTTACAATTGAAGAGATTGGCAAGTCGAAATGCGAGATCTAGGTTCAAACTAAATGGAGAATGCAAGATCATTTAGGGCTCTAAGCTGAAACTCGAGAGAAGCTAGGAAATCATGGGAAATTTGGGTTGAAAATTAATAGAAGTTACGAGATCATTTAGGGCTCTAAACGATTGTTCTTTTAAAAGACATAGGTCTAGATTGATGATGCAAGATTGTTATTTACCAACCTTAAATTGTAAAATGTACAAGAGCTCTAAACATTGAAAATAGAGTTGGGAGAGATATATTGGATCGTTTTAAATTGATTAGAGCTCCGGGTTTAGAGCTCCTCGATAGGACTTAGGCTTTCCAAGGACTACAATTTCAATTGGTAGGCGACTAAATGGCATAGTTTCATCGTTTACAAAACCACTGCATTATCCTTTTAAAACCACTGTGAAATTCTGGGTTCACAAACTGCTCTCAAAACCTTCTAACATCGCTACATTTAAACACATAAGGCAATGATTTTGTAGCACTGTATTAGAACTTCTACTTTAAATTAGCGTGGGGTAGAAGTCGCTACTTAACTCATCCAAAATTGTTGCGTAAAAATCCAATTAGCAATTGGTTTTATTTCGCTACCTTAAAACTACTACATAAAAGTAGTGAGTGAAAGTTTAACACTGCCACTGCAAAAATTTCAAACCACTGCCTTCTAACATACATTGAGTCTGTTTATAACCAACTACCGAGAAACTGCCACAAAAAGCCTAATATTGCCACATATTATGAAAATAAATTTATGCAACAGCTATAAGTGTTGCCTTATATTGTTTTAGCAATAGATTTAAATCATGACAACGTAACCGCTGCTATGAGTACTTTATGGTGTACTGCATAAAAGGGACCTGAGTTCCCTTAATCATGTGCACGTGTGTTTGATTCCCAAGGTTACATCACCAACAACTTGCAAATAGTTTAAGCCAATTAGTTTGTGCAATGTCATCTTTAAAATATGGTAAGCATGCTCAAATCTATTCTTCCACAGAATATTTCGGAGGCTTAAAGCACCTTCGTTCCTGGTCACCTTATTACAGATAATGTCTTAATTGCATTTGAAACTTTCCATTACATAAGATGCAAATAACTTGGGAGAAGGGGCCATATGACTCTTAAACTAGTTATGGGCAATACGTGTGATAGCATAGAAAGGAACTTCACGGGAAAAACCATGCTTTAAAAGGGGCTTTTGTGCAAACTAAGTGCAACTAGTTATGAGATGCGTTGCGTCAGTCTTGTACTTCCTTCTTGTGAATTCCTCCTCCAGGGAAGTAATTCATCCTTCGAGAGGGTTGTGGCAAGCTGGCCCCCCTCTCTCCTTTATGCCAAAGGTTTTTTGACTTTCAAGGATTGGAAAATTCATGGCGTGCATGTTTGCAAGAAGGCAATAACTATTAGTCACTTACTTATTGCAGATAATAGCCTTACATTGATGAATTCTATCTTTCCTCTCATTAACATTTAAAGCTTATTCTTTTTTTAGTATGAGCATGCTTCCGGACAAAAGATTGATTGGAATAAAATTAAATTTTCCTTTAACCATAACCTGTGACATGATGTGAAAAATGCAATTCATAATTATATAAGGATCACAACAGTGGAAAGTCACTATAAATATTTTGGTTTACCAATGCAGACACTGTAAGAAAATAGGTTTCTTAAGACAAAACAAAATTTGTGGCAGAGGTTGTCATGCAAGCCTCGTCACAAAATACTATTTGCAATGAAATTCAAAATGTTGTTGCCACAAATTATTTTGGGTTGGGTCGGCCCGCCCATGATGGGCTGACCTAACCCATCAAAGGAAAGTTGGAGGAAGTTAGAACTTTCTCCCCACTACAGGTACACCTTACAGAAAACATGTTGGAAACTATAGCACCTATGTTGATAAAATGATTTTTTTCAACACATGCAAAAAAAATATAAAGAGACAAAAAAAAAAAATTGGTTAATCTCTCACGCTCTGAAACAAGATAATACATATTCTCCATTGATTATCATAATAAGAGGTTCTTGGGATGTGAACAAGGTGTTATCCGATATCGTAATATCACCTCAATCACGAGAAATGTTCGATTTACCGATTACCAGTTTATTGCTAACTACTGGAGGCCTTCAAGTGTAATTGATTCTAACATTGATTTCAAAGCCTTTCTAGACTGATTCTGGTATGAAAATGAGCATGAAAATTGTTGTTTAAGTTTATATATATAGTTTTTGTGTATATTTTGGGCTAATATATTTAGAAATTTGTTTCCCTCACATACATTGTTATCTTTTTATAAAATTTTGCATGCGATGAAATACTGGATTGTGCAGCATGCTGTACAAAATTCATAATGTTTGACTATGTATTGTATGAGCAAAATATTTTACTTGTTGTACACTATTTTTCAAAATTAACACTGAAAACGATAATTTCATAACTTAAAATTTACATGTATAGGAAGCACTCACTGTGGGCTTTCCAACCATATATTATTTGTCAATATTAGATGTGTCAATTGAGGGTAATTGAATTTCAAAATTCTAAATCAAATCTGAAATTTTGACATAAATATAAAAATTTCTCAAAATAAATTTCAGTCTCATGTGTATAGATGATTTTTTTGAACACACATTTTCATATGTTTTTTTTTTTCAAAACCAATCACATAAATAGATTAAGTAAATCGAATTATGATATGTGTCAAAATTTTACTATAGCCAAAGGTCTAAGCAATGGTGAGTGCAATATACACATGAGAATATGATAACTATCATTAAGAAAATATCATGTGGTGAACTTAACTAAAGCCATAAAAGGTCATTCTAACTTTATGTTTCATCAACTAATTAGAGAATGTCATATGCCACGTACAAGCCAATAAGAATCTATCATTTAGTATTATTTTCTTACTTTTCTAAAAATGAATTATTTCTTTGAAAATTAATAATAATTAGTGGGAATATCAAAAAGAAAATATTGAATTGGCACCAAAATTTTTCTAATTTTGTGTTATACCAAAATTCTAATATTATATTTGGAAAATTGGAAGTTTGTGAAAAAGATTATTTATGTTAGTAATTTCTAATACCCTTTTAATTTTATTTAAAAAATAAATATGACTCATATTTTACAAACTTCAATTTAAAGGATCATTAGAAAGTATCTTAGAAGAATAAATTTTGAACTCTTTAAATAGATAAGAAATTTATATAGCTAATAAAATTTTTTACACATTTTTAAAAAATGCAAAATGAAAAATGATGAGGAGTTTATGGAAAATGTCAAACATATAAGATTCTTAATTGATCATCCTAAAGAGTGAGAGTTAATAGGTTGGTAAGATTATGAGAATTTTCACCTAAAACCTTAAATTTTGCACAAATTGAAATAAATTAAAATAATCTAGTATTAATATAAAAAAAGATGATTAGGAACATTTTGAGCTTTCAATTATTTGACTAATGTTAGATTATTGTTAATCTATTTCAATAGTGTCAATGATAAATGACTCAAGGTTGTCATAACCATGACTACAAAAAATATTGTTAATGAGCTTAAAAAAAGAAAAAATTGAATAGTAAAAACCATAACATCTAGTACCGTAAGATTCAATATATTCTCAAGAAGTACAAAGTGCTAAAAGTCGTTAACCATGTTATGATAAACCCTAAGGAAGGTTTCTTAACTTAACAAAGGCTAGAGCAAAAGGCCTTGAGATTACATAGCTTTGCTTAATAACTCCCACTCTTTTGTTAGTTTAGGAAAAGAAAGAATAGTATGGCTCATACAGCTTTGCTTAAAAATATTAAGGATGATCTCATTTATGAGTTTAAGAAGCATGAGATTGCCTAGGTAGTGTGGTTAGCTTTGAAAAACAAGTTTGGAAGTACTTTAACCACTAGGCTGAGAGAGAAAACAATCAATTTTGACGTCTATATAAAGAAGTCATATCATAACATAAGGTAACACCTAAGGGTGATGTCTATTATAATCAAAGAGTTCAAAGCAACTGATCATACTCGTATGGATAAGTAGTAAGTTCAAGCTATCATTCATTTTGTTCCTTTTAATTGGGAACATTTGAAAATTAATATGATGCATAATAAAACTATTAAGTCCTTTAAAGATATCTCACACCATTAAATTTTAGAAGAGGAGCACCTTAAGGTTGCTACGTTTATTGGTCAAATGAATATGGTTAAGGCTGAGACTAGTTAAAAGGTTGTTTCTAGTTCAAAGCATAAATAACATTATAAGTATCATAAGAAAGGAAAAAAGAATGGACAATAATGAAAGAAGGACAAAAATAACCATTGTAAGAGGCATAGTGGTAAGAAAAAAAAAGAGACCAAAATGATAGCTATGGCAAACTGGGTCATTTTGATCATGAATGCATTAAACTAAAAAAGGTATTCTTTACTCATACTTCTCATTATTTAGCAAATGTTGTTAACTTAATATTGCTTCTTGAATCTAATCCTTTATGGATCGTAGACTTAATAGCTACAAACCAAGTAGCTAAAAATCAAAAAGTATATATAAAGTTCTACCAAATTAAAGCTTATTTAAGATGGATGTATGTTAAGAACAATGCATGGGTAGAAGTCAAGGGAGTTGACACTTGCAAATTAGAAATGCAAGATGGTTGAACCTTACTACTTCATGATGTCCTTTACAAACCTAAAATTCGACGAAATCTTGTTTATGTTTTTGTTCTTTTATGTTTACACTATAAACTTCTTTTTAAAGGTTGTATTATAAATATTTATTATGAAACTTCTTATATTGGTTATGGACATCTCTCATATAGTTTGTATGTGTTAGATATTAACTATGGTTTGATAAATAATAGTTGTTTTTTTTTATTATTGCATCAACCAATAATAATCCCATAAATGCAAATATTTGGCATGCTAGACTAAGTCATGTTAGGCAAGAAAGAATGAATAGATTAGCTAAAAAGGGCCTTTTAAGTTCTTTCACTAAAATTGAATTTCCTACATGTCAACATTTTCTAGCAACAAAAGCAATAAAAAAACCCTTATTTTAGAAGGTTTTTAGAGCCAAATTTTCATTACAATTCATCTATTCTATATGGTCCAATGAATGGGAGGACGAGGCATAATGCCTTATATTTCATTACTTTCATAATGATTATACACATTATGGTTATATTTATTTCATCTCATATATATATATAAAGCATTAGAATGCTTTAAAAAATATTTAAGTATGCTAAAGAATTAGTTAGATAAAAGAATTAAAACCTTAAGAACTAACCAAAGATGCGGATATCTCTCTAAATAGTTTAAGAAACTATGTAATGAAAATGATATATTTATATGACTAACTATTCTTAAGAATCCATAACAAAATGTTATTGTAAAGAGAAGAAACAAACCCTTATTAGAGATGATTAGGTCCATGATGGCACAAGTGAATCTCCCAATATATTATTAAGGTGATGCTTTATTGACTGTTATTTATAGACTCAACCATGTACCCTCTAGTTTTATTACTTCCACACTTAACCAAGTCTAGGACTTGATAGATTTGCCTAAGGATGCAATGCTACTAGGAACAAATGGATTCTCAAAATCAAGCGTAAGGTAGGTGGATCCATAGAAAGATATAAAGCCACTTAGTGGAAAATTTTATACTCAACAAGAAGTTATAAACTATAAGGAAACTTTTTAATTGGTAATAAGGTTTACCTCAACTCTTCTAATTCTAGCTATAGTAGCAAATATGAATTTAGAATGACATCATGTAAATGCTAAAATAGCTTTTCTCAATAGAGAGCTTGATGAAGAAATGTACATTAAATAACCTATAAGTTTCATTGTTCAAGGTCAAAAGAATAAAATTTGTAAACTCCAATGATCAATTTATGGCCTAAAGTAATCATTTAAACAATAGTATTTAAGATTTTATTGTGTAATAATCTCATATAACTTTTTAATGATTAAAAAGGATCATTGCATGTATGTAAGGAGATTTGAAAATAAATTTATAATGTTATCTTTATGTATAGATGGCATTTTATTAGCTAGAAATGATAAGGAGTTTGTTAGTACCATCAAGGAATAGTTGTCCTTTAATTTTAAAACAAAGGAATTAGGTGAGGCAATTTACATATTAAGAGTGGAGATCTGTAAGGATCGTTCCAAGAAACTCTTAACTCTATCACAAGAGACTTACATCTATAAAATCCTTGAGCAATTTAGAATTAAAATTATAGATCCATTAACACTCTAGTTGCTAAAAGTGATGGTTTGAGCTTTAAAATATGTCATAAAACACAACAAGAGTATGAAGAAATGAAGAATGTATCATATTCCAGTGTAGTGGATAACCTGATATACAACATGATATGTACATGCCCTGACATTTGTTACGTCATAGGATTGGTAAGTTAATACCAATCAAACCTAAGAAAAGCGTATTGGCAAGCTACAAAGAGAATACTTTGGTATCTCAAGGTTTAGTAGATTATTCCTTGTATTATCAAGGAAATCATTTACAATTAATTAGTTATTCAGATGCTAATTAGAGTGGAGATATAAATAAACGTAAATCTACATCAAAATATATTTTTTTCCTAATTGATTGTGTCATATCATAGAGTAGTAAGAAGCAAACTTATATTGCTTTATCAATGATAAAGGTTGAATTTGTCACTTGCTTAGTTGTAATGCAAGAAACTATTTGGCTTAGGATATTTTTTGAACATTTAAGAGTAAGTGGTTATCAACAAAAAGTGGTCACATTGTATTGTGATAGTCAGGTGGCTATTGCATATGTAAAAGATCCCGAGCATCATTGTAGAATCAAGCACATTAATACTAAGTATAACTTTATAAAAGACATTATGTCACAAAAAGATGTGACTTCATAATACATTTCAACACATGGGATAATATCATATCTAAGCAACTTCATAGTTTCTTTTTATGAGAAAAGTCAAAATATGTTAAACTAGTTAAGATTAGTCCACTTAGACGAACAATCACATATAACGCTAAGAGAACATATAGAGATAAGACCATCATGTGAGCAAAATTCTATGTATATAGAGAAGGTTGCCTTGATAATATCAAGATGAGACTATAATATGTGAGATCTTTATACAACCTTTTAAAAATTAGATATGAGATCTCAATTTAACACTTATAAATAAGGAGGTTACTTAGAGAACTTAGACTAAATGCTTGAGAGCAATTAAACTAAGATTTGTATATTAGTATTGTAAGAAAAATGGATGAAATCACATCTACTTCATGTGAACAATAATCACCATAACACATGTTTTAGACCACTTATGTTATTTGACTAATAAAAAAAATAAAAGAATCAATTCATGCTTCTTCATTGTGCAAACCCCTTAAGGTATTATTACCTTAAAAACAATTATGTCCTATGTGACTTTTGACCTTCTTTTAAGGTTACAATACAATGTTTACTTATTTAGTATATTATTTATGGTTAAAAATGATTCAACCTTTCAAAATATGTTTAGGAAAATGGTTATATTATAGCTAAGAAGTATGAGTATGAAAGAAAGACTACTCTTGTTTAACATCTAACATATGTATTCATCAATTAATCAATTATGTTTATTCATTATAAATGAAATATAATCATGGATATATATGAGTAAAACAAAATCTAACTTAACCTAAGATGGATATGGTAAATTGAAATTAATGCAACAAAATATATCTAGGATATAACAAGACATTTTTTTATATATATTAAGGCTTACAAGTCTTTTTTTTTTTTTTTTGGATTATAACAACTATATAACTTTAATGGGTACATAGAATATGTTCCCAAGTACAAGTGTACTCATAGGTCACACAATCTATTTGCTTATATAAATTACTTATGAAAAATTGAATATTGAGATTTTTATCGATGATTAGGTTGTTGTCACTCATCATGTGTGAGTAAAAACTGTAAATTATATTAAGTTGATTTATCTTATTCATAATGAATTAACCCAATCCATTAAAGGGAAGTTAAAGAAAGTTAAAACTGCCTATTTACTACAAATATACATTATAAAAAATATGTTGAAAACTATTTATTCATTATCAATGAAATATAATCATGGACATATATGAGCAAAACAAAATCTAACCTCAACGTAAGATGAATATAGTAAATTGAAGTGAATGCGACAAAATATATCTTGAGTATAACAAAAAATTATATATATATATATATTAAGGCTTACATTTTGTTTTTTTTTTTGATTATAACAATCTTTAATAAATATATAGAATATATTCTCAAGTACAAGTATACTCATAGGTCATACATACCATTTACTTATATAAATTACTTATAAAAAATTAAATGTTGAGATTTTTATCAATGATTAGGTTGTTGCCACTCATTATGTCTGAGTGAAAAATGTAAATTATGTTAAGTTGAGTTGTCTTGTTCATAATGGACTAACCCAACCCATTAAAGGGAAGTTAGAGAAACTTAAAACTAATATACACTATAAAAAACATGTTGAAAACTGTAATATTGGTATCGATAAAATGATTTTTTCAATGCGACTAAAATATATAAAGAAAAAAATTATTTAATCTCCCGCGCTCTAAAACAAAAAAAAGTTCATATTCTTCGTTCAATCTCATAATAAGAAGTTCTTGAATTGTAAACAAAGTACTATGCAATATCGTAACATCGCTTCAATCACGAAAAAATTTTAATTTATTAGTGGTTAATTTATTATTAAAATTTAAAGATTTTTTTAAAATAATTATAATTCTAAAGATGATCATTGGCGCATAATATAATGACATCGACGGAAAAAAGGACTCTTAGCGGCGACCTTCCCCCTTCTTTTCATGACCAGAACCTTAACCTCTGATTTAAATAAAACTTACTCATTTCATCTAAACTGCTTGCTAAGCAAACTGTCCTTTACCATATTCATAATAATCTTTCCTTCTAGAGCAAAATTACTCAGTAATACTACACTCTATCATAACTCTGGTAAAAAGATTAACAAAATCAGTGCTTGCACCTCTTTTTCCAGTGTTAGATTTATCATGGCCATCTTATTGAAAATCTCTTGGAAGTTGTTCAAATACCCCATCAAACCAAGCTCATGGCAATACTTTTGAATAACTAGCCTTCTAATCAAGAATGTTGTCTTGTTCTACGCATTCTTACACTTATACAAAGACTCAAATCTTCTGCCAAATAGTGTAAGCCTTTGTGTCATTGGCCATGTGATGAATGACATTGAGATTGATCCACAGTCTAATCGAAGCAACTATTTTCCCCTTCGTCCTCTGTCATCTTCTTCTGTTGCGTCATCCTACTTCACTCTTTCATTCTCAATTCATATCAAACAAATGCTTACAACAACAGAGCACCTCTTCCATCGGCGGCCTTCATTTAGAGTAATTTGAGGAAGTCAATTTAATCATGTTATCACCATATCTTAATTACATAAAAAAAACCTGTAAGTCCACCATCCTTCTTTAAATTTATTGTAAGGAGAGACCACAATAGACAATTCTCACAAGCTTTTTCTTCTCCCTCTTTGTGTAATCAAACAAATAATATATAATAACAAAATAAAATCAATAATAAATAGAATACACTAAATTTATATAAAAAAATTTTAATATGGGATAAAAACCACGAAATCAAAATTCAATAAAATTTTCACTATTAATAACAATGAGATTATAATTAAGTTCTTCTCCAAATAATTTAAAGACGATTAAAACAATACTTTCTTTAAAAATTAACTAATTTTTAAATAACAACAATCTCATCAATCACTAAGAACCACAAAAGAAAACATCTGACAAAGTGGGATCAAGCTCTTTGGACAGTAGTAAGTATATCAATATTCTTATCAAACCGAAATCGATAAGATCAGAAACAATATAAAAAAGTTAAAAAGAGTTAGATCTCAAAGTTACATTCAAACGTCAAACGATAAACCTCGAACTCGTTTTCTCTTCTCTCTCCCCTCTCTCTCTCTTTCGCCGACTCACTTTTTACCGTGGTTGTTTTTCCAATGCCGACATTTTGTGTATATATATATCACAATTATTCATTTGAGCTTTACGTTTGAGCATTCAGCCCAATGTTTCTCTCTAGTATTGATACCAAATTTAATGAAATATGAACCGTTGAGTAAACTATCAATGCCGTGTATTTTGAAGCGCCATATAAATTTTTAAGCCTTGAAATTGCCCTTTAACTATGCCAATCCACAGGGTAAACTTTAACTACCTACCTCAAGACTGCTCCTTCTTTTCCTTAAACTTTACTGAGGTCGGGGACCATCGCGGACAGGTCAAGTTGACCAATAAATTAACACAATCGATGTAAAAAGAAAAAACAAAAAAAAGGGCAAAATCCATTGTTTTCCAACTGTCGTACGCTGCCTAGCATTTGGATTGTTATTTTATTTATTAGTGATGGAGCATGTTAGCTTTAAGAACCACGAGCAACAATCCAGCTGCAGATCACACAAAGGTTGTAAAAAAAAAAAAAAAAAACTCAGGTCTGGAAAAAATTATCCCGGAAGAACAAAACAGGAGATCATATTGTCATCCATGGGCGATCATTGAAATGCTGTTGTGCGGTACCACAATCCGAGAGACATTTCACGTCGCCTCCTGCAGAGTGGCCAAACTACTCAAAGTTGCCAGTTGAACTCGATGCATACCGTGCCATATACTGTGCAAATGAAGATGACTTGTTCTTTAATAGTCTTGGCAGACTGTCGTATTCTTCAATTAGTCCTGCACCAGAATCATCGTAAACAAACCAGAAGGGGAAATAAAAATGAGAATTGATTGCGCTTGTGAATGTAGTTTTTGGCAGGCCATATTGCCTCAGCCTCACTCACCTTCACTTAGAAGCAGAACCACATCACTGTCCAGAACTGAAGTCATTCTATGCGCAATGGTTAGAACCGTGCAACCAGAGAAGTGTTGCCTAGTGGTTTCTTGGAGTAAATTATCAGTAGCAGGATCAACTGAGGCTGTAGCTTCATCAAGAACCAAAATCTTACTTTTCTTGAGTACCACGCGTGCGAGACATACCAGCTGCCTCTGACCCATGCTCCAATTCTCTCCATTCTCGCTAGCTGCAGTTCCATTTAACACTGTAAATTTGATTGAAAAGAAGCTTAAAATTACTTGATATGAGAGCTTAAAAGAAAACAGACCTATGGAGTCTAGCTTCTTTTCCTTATTCCTAACTTCATCTCCCAGTTGGCACTTGTCGAGGGCCTAAAAACCGATGAGACAGAGGTTAGCATATAGGGAATTTGGCTACTTCACTTCGTTTTGGGGAACGGAAAAGAGACAACACACCTCCCAGATTTCTTTATCCGTGTACTCTTCAAATGGGTCGAGGTTGTTTCGCAAAGTCCCTTCAAACATGGTTGGATCCTGAGGAATAATTCCTAGTCCTGACCGCAAATCATGCGGCCCAATCAATGAGATGTCGATGCCATCAATCCTAATGTGACCAGCGGCAGGTTCCACAAGTCGGAAAAGTGATTGTACGAGGGTTGATTTGCCACTGCCGGTTCTCCCTACAATACCGGTTTTCTTTCCTCCGTTGGAAGTGCAAGCGAGACCTCGCAAAACAAGCGGCAAGTGCGGCGCATATCGGACCTAAATATCATACCATTCTTTGTTGACAATTGGGAGACACAAAAATTAGAGCCATCAATGAAACAGAACAAGCAAAATTACCTGCAGATTACGTAACCCCAATTTCTCCATGAGCAGGCCAAGAGTGATTTGGTTTGTTTGTGTCTGTTACAAGAGGGGGCTCACTAGGAATGGGCATGTATTGCATTATTCCCTCTGCTGATATGATATGGTTCTCCACATTGCAAGTTGACCGCATCATCAATGCTTGTACGGCGTCCAGACTGAGTCCATACATCGCAGCTAAGCCAGCAATGGCTTTGAGAGACCATCGACCAAAAGAGAGAAGAAAAGGATGTTTCAGGCTTACTCATTTGTAGCCAATGAGACAAGCAAATTTACAAAGCAACTTACATGGATTTACTGCCTCAGAAAAAGAGACTAGGGAAGCCAAAGAGAATGCAAAAGCCATAGTAGAGAACATATTGGGCCGAAAGTAGAGCCATTCCATCGCACCAGCAACATGAAAAACTGCCCGAGAATACGCATCTATCAGTTTCATATGTATTTCTTGGAATCTTGATTGTTGATCAAAGCTCCTGATTGTTGTTGATCCTGGAATTGTTTCTGCAAAATGCTGTAGAACTTGAGCTTCGCATACTCCAATTAATCGTGAAAGATCTCTAGCCGAGGAGATGTAGCATTGCTGCATCAAAAACAAAAGGAAGAGGAACAAAAGAAAAACTTTCTGAGAACTCCTTTGATTCCATATGGAATAATTATAAGACGGGACAAGAGGACTCGGAAAAACTCAAGGAATCCCAACTCGGACACTGTCTGCGTCGTCTTCGGTACTTTCTTTTTGCTAAATCGTTCTTAAATATGATTAAAACTAAGATCTAAGAAAAGGTTTTAGAGCATGTGATTGATAAATATACATATCAAAAGCGGAGTATTTACGTTACACGTAACAGAATTTTCAGCAACGGGTATGTGATATCTTTTGAGAAACAATTCGCAACTTTCGCAAGTTGACTTTAGGAATTAAAAGCCATACGGATTTATCTAGATAGCCTGAATGTCCATTAGCATAATTTGTGTAGATTCTCTTGAGTGATGCAGAACTTCGGAAGTCAGAATTCGACAGATGATCTCTCTCAAAGAATAAAAAGATTTACCTGCGATATGCTGGTGTTATTATTGAAAATCACCAGAGACAAAAAACCAGAAAAGTCTCTGGTGCATTAGCCGCAGCCCCGCAATTTGCATTTTAGCCGTGAAACCTGTCCCCAGGTTAATAAATTGAATTCATGCCGGTTGATTTCCTTGTTACTTTTAGGCCTTACAAATCATGTTTCTTCCGTTTATCTCCAAAAATGTCGAGCTTCTTGGGGCAAAATAATGTGAAAAGGCATACTATATTGACGCTTGGAGATCAGATTGACACTAACAAGCAGAAGTCTGGAGCAATTCACCAATTAAGAGTTGAAGATTAACCTTGCTCATCGCAAAAGTTCTTGAAAGGATCAATAGGATTACCTCATACCAAATGCTTATAGCCATCACCGCAACAAAAATAATGAGAACTTGCCATGCCACCTGAGAGATCACTGCAATGATTCCCAGAAGCTGAATGGCTGTAAAGGCAACTTCTTCAAGTCGAAATGGAATATGCAACTCGACCGCAATTTGGTCCATAGAAGCCTATAAAAGGTGGAAGCATGTCACTTGTGAGATCATAATTCAACAAACAGGAAGGCTGAAATGAAACAATTAGATAAAGCTTTCAGAACTCATAGAACAAACAAAATGTTTAAGAACTTAAATGAAGAGCTTCAAGCTGGAAAAGTCAACTTAACCCTATTCAGAATTCGTCCACTAGGAGTTGCATCAAAGAACGAAATTGGGGATCAAAAAATGCAATAATGCACTCTATTGAACAGCTGAGTTGCTGTCTTGTACGCTGCTGTAAAATGAATTGTCGCTTTGCCTAGGGCGAACAAAAAACTTCCAGTAGCCAAAACCACATAGACAACAATTATCATCGACCTAGTAACAAGGGGCTCAGCATCCTTTGCTGGAGAAGTAGTCAATGCCATCCAATAGTTGCTACCAATTTGAAGGGTCTGAAAGAGAGTCTGCAATAGCAATAGGATTGGCACAAGAACTCCTCCATTTGCTGTTGTGAGATACTTCCAGTAGACCCGGAACCAACTTTGCCTTTGACTCTCTCTTCTCCCTGAACAAGCTGCCCTTCTGGCCCAGTTTTCACTTCAGCTTGGCCATTGTTTAGATCCTTGTTTCCTTTTTTCTGCACATCTTCCATGCTGATACCATTTTCAAAAATTGGCCCAGGCTGGTTGGAATCAAGTGCTGATAAAGCACGCTTATGTGCACCTACAAGTTCCATGAGATCAGATCCTGAATTAAGAATGTCATCATACTTCCCTGCCTGCGCAATCCTTCCACCGTTCATTACCTAACAAGAAGTTGAAGAATTGAATCCAAGAGTTTAATTAGTTTAGATGAAAAACACAGATGTGACAGAGACAAGAAACGTGGATCACTCACCAAGATTAGATCAGCAGCAGGTAAGTACTCCACTTGATGAGTAACATATATGACAGTTTTGAACTCAAAAGAACAAGCAAGACATTCTGTCATCCAAACAAATATCTGCTTACTTCGGTGAGAATTAAAAAATGATGTCTAAATTATGCCCATCAATAACAAAAGTCAAAAGGAAAATAGAAGCCAAACAGCAGACGTTGCAATGAATCTACTTTGACCAGCTTCAATCAAGAAAGGAGGAATGCTTCACCTTGAATAAATGATATCCGGTAAGAACATCAACAGCACTAAAAGGGTCATCAAAAAGATAGATATCGGTATCTTGATAAAGGGAGCGTGCAATCTGTATGCGTTGCTTCTGTCCACCACTCAAATTGATACCTCTCCCACCTATAATTGTTTGATCACCAAGTGAAAGTATTTCCAAGTCCTTCTTCAGGATACATGCTTCAAGAGTCCTATCATACCTTTCCTTGTCCATCACTTTACCAAACAATATATTCTCCTCAATTGTTCCACTCTGTATCCAAGGTGACTGAGGAACATAAGCCCTTGGCCCGCATAGCTTAAGTGTCCCTGAGATCTTGGGCATTTCACCTAACATGCAGGAAAGTAAGCTTGACTTGCCTCAACGTGCCACAAACAGCCACCCTCGTACCATGAAATACCTTGAAATTCAAATCTTCAATGTTTGACTTGGGGATGTAAAGTCCCAGGAGAAGTTCCCGTTGACCATCTCAATTACTATTTCCGAGCTACCTCCTGGAAGCTTCTCCACTGTATCAGACTGCAAGTCGCCTAGGCATAGGTAAGACGCAATTCTATCAAGAGAGGTCTTGGTCTCAACTGTAGAAGAGATTATTTGAGGAATATCATAGATTGGCTGTTGAAGAATCCTGAGAGTTGCAAGTGCAGATATGATCTTCCCTGGACCAAGTGGGGTTCACATAAGCACACAAGCGCCAAAAGTGACCACGGACACAAAAGCATTAGCAACTGCCATGATAAGAGTGAGAACTACTATTGTGTAAAAAAATTTCTTCAGCCACCCTGCCTCTGTTTCCCTCAGATGAATTTTATACAAAAACTTCAATTCCCACCCATGAAATTTGAGAATCCTCATATTTTTCAATGTCTCTGAACTAACCTTGCAATCGTGCCCAAGGAAAGTTCAGCAGCATGACAATTATTGCTGCAAAAAACGAAGCAATTGAAGCAAGCCCAAGATGTTTGTACAATATGACTATATTGCCACGTGGACACTTTATGTCCGGCCCATCTACTAAGTAAAAAAGCATAAATTTGGAATAAATTGAATCTCTATAAGTTGTCAATAATGTTCAGCCCTTTTTACTGCTTAAATACAATACTACAAAGTTCTAAAAGAGTACAAAAATTCCTAAAAATGTTTACATCTAGACACTTCTAACAAAACTCAATAAAAATAGTCACTAGAATTTTCTTAAATAAACTATAATTATTAAATTTTAAAATATTTTTTATAAATATTTTAAATATTTGAATTATATTAACACATTAAAAAAGTATAACTATTATAAATAAGTTACTCCTCTTAATTATAAATACTTTTGACAGTTACTCAATACAACTCACTTACAAAACTGTCTTGTATTCTTTACTTTCTAGTACTTCCAACTTTCTCTTATTTATCTTTACACATTTTTGTTAGTTCTCTCAAACTCTTCAATTTTTACTTAACTCGTCTTCTCTCACAAAATTGACTAAGTGTCACGCAGGTTAATACATACGCAACCTAACTCTGTGACAGGTGGTATCAAAATAATGGTTCAAACTTTAGGTACAACTTGTTATTCGTTATTTGCTAAAGCAATGAGCTTAACAAGTGAAGAATTTGTGGTGACCACTGTAGAGGAGCAATAAAAGGGGCAACAGTCTTGTGGGCGTAAGGAACAGTATGTTCTAGCCAAGTATAGCAAGTCCAAGATTCCAGTAAAGGAAACCATGAACTCTCGGGTTACTGGCTTGGACAATTATGTTACTAATCTTAGCTTCATAATGGACCACCTCGACGATCAAGTTGATTCCACAAGAATACAAAGATCACATGGGCTGCTAAAATTATGATCGAAGAGTTTGCCCAATCGTTTAGGAGAAAAATACGCTCCCTGAATCAAGGTTTATTTGACCTGCGTAAGTTCATTGAAAGAGAGATTCAATACTTTCGTAGGGAGATAGATTTTTTGTACCGAAATAACTCACATACTGTTAGTATAGTCACGACTACTAGTACCATTGCATTGCATGGTTTGAAAGTCCCTAAACTTATCATGTACAATGACATACGCAATACCATTACAATGGAAAATTTTTTATTTGGTCTTAAGTAGTACTTTAAGGTTATGAGGGTTGTTGATGATCTTGCCAAGGTTGGCAATGCCTTAATTTTCCTATGGGATACTACCCAACTCTGGTGGAGATGGAAGTTCTCAGAAAAGGAGAAAGGCTTATGTGTCATTAACACATAGGAGTAATTCAAGATTGAGATACACAGATACTTTGTGCCTCACAATATAGACAACGAAGATAGAGGGAAGTTCCATTACCTAAGTCAAACAGATGGTATCTTCGATTACATCAAGGAATTTACTACCCTCATACTTGAAATCAAGATGTCTGACAGGGATCTTTTCTTACACTTCAAAGACGACTTGAAAGATTAGGCGAGTCAAGTTAGACAAGCGTGATGTATAGACCCTAGATGCTACCATTGTTGTTACCGAAACTCTTATCGACTACTTTACTCTACTCATGTGATACGAGCAATTCGCATAAGTCGAATACTAGTTCAGCCTTCTCCAAGAACTAGAATGCTACTAGTAGAAGATAGAAAAATACACACAAAGTACACAAGAGATATGAAAAACATAGAAAAACTATATTACTTCAAAAAGGCAAATAGACTATTACTTAAATTATTTACAAATAAAGTCCCTAAAACTATATATAGTCATCCGTCATCTCAACAAATCACTAGAATCTATTAAATCTAACAATCACTATTATCTTTTTAGAGTATTCTACTTAACTCTACGTTTTTCAAAAAAATAAGGGAGTTATCTACAAGATTCTAGAAACTTCCATCTAGTTTTGGAATTATGAAGTGGTGGCTAAAATAAACCTCTTCAATAGCTCAATTTCGAGCAAAATCACACGGCACATGACATTCTCTCCTACTTAATCTAGTGATGCCCTCGTCACATCCCTCTTATATGCCTTAATCACATCGATGTTGCTCCACAAAGTAAGCTCGTGTTCCTAACTTGCCTTGCTGTCTAGCAACTTTTTCCATTGAACAAAGTACTCAACATAACTCGAATGGGTGCCTCTCCTTAGAATGATATGATTGTCAATATGTCTTCCACGTCATAATCTGGCATAGTTGTTATGGCTATAGGGGCTCTCTTTGATTCGCCCCTGCTCGGCTCCTCCTAATACGAACTTCGTTTATATGTAAATGGAACCCAACACCAATGTTGGTATAAAATCATTCTAACATAGGTTAAGGAATTTGAAGTTTTGACCCAATGATTATAAACAACCAAGAACCAGAACTATAAGATTCAGACACCACTCCTAACAACACAATGTTGAAGAAGATAAGTCTAGTGAACCAACACACCCAAGTATGAAAGTTCAGAGTTAGCTCTCAAAGAACCAGAGAAAATAATTCATACACTCATGAAAACAGGTTTGCCTCCTCCAACCACCCTTTTTGCCCTTTTTATATGTTAACCCATAAAAACCCTAACTAATAAGTTAGGCTTAATAAAGAAATTCGTGCACCCTAACTAATAAGATAGGCTTAATAAAGAAATTTGTCCAACCCATTAAATAATAATAAAAACCCATGGAAATCACCCACTTAAAAGCCCAATTATAGGTTCTCAAATCCAACTTCCTTCCCAAGGCCACGATTCGCAAATTCCTCCACAGTTGACACATTCGCAAGCCCTGGTGAAAACTCCATCCTCCTTAACTCGTATTTGGAAACTTCCTGATAGTAAATGTCGCACAACAAGTTGTTGAGAGCTTCCTTTATTTTTTTTTTGACCTTGCCCTTGTCATTGGTCCACCAAGGTTTTGTAAAGTATCAACTCCCTTGTTGATTTGAGTTAGTACAACATGGTTTCCATCATTCCCGCTCTTCCCAAAATGATTTGTTCTCAAATCAACACCTACATCATCAAAGAGAAAAGGAGAAAGGTCAGAAACATTAAATATTGCACTCACATTATACTCACCTGGCAAGTCAAGTTTATATGCATTATCATTAACTTTTGCCACCACTTGAAAAGGGTCATCTCCCCTTAGTTGCAATTTTGATTTCCTTTGCTTAGGAAATCTATCCTTCCGCAAATGTACCCAAACCCAATCACCAGGTTCAAAAGTGATATACCTGCGATCTTTGTTGGCTTGTGTTTCATATTGTTTGGTTTTTCTCTTAATGTTAAGCCTAGCTTTTTCATGAAGTTGCCTAACCACTTCCGCCTTCTTTTTCCCATCAAAATTAACCCTATCTTGTATAGGCAATGGTACTAAATTCAAAAGCGATAATGGATTAAAACCAAAAACAAGCTTGAAAGGAGAATAACCTATAGCATTATAAACACACGATTATAGGCAAACTCCACAAAAGACAAACATTCTTCCCAGGTTCTAGAGTTCTTATCAATAACAGCACGTAATAATATACCAAGAGATCAATTTGCTATCTCAGTTTGTCCATCGGTTTGGGGATGACAAGTTGTAAAAAACAACAACATTGTTCCAAGCTTACCCCACAATGTTTTCCTAAAATGGCTCAAAAATTTTGCATCACAGTCTGACACAATACTCTTTGGAACTCTATGTAGGTGAACAATCTTTCTACAAAATAAGTTTGCAATGTGTGTAGCATCATTTGTTTTGGTGCAAGCAATGAAATACGCCATCTTTGAGAACTTGTCAACTACAACAAGAATACAATCTCGACCCTTTTTAGACCTAAGTAACCCAAGAATAAAATCCATAGAAATGTTGGTCCAAGGTTCACAGGGAATTTCTAAGGGTATATACTTACCATGGGGCAAAACTTTAGACTTATATTGTCTATAGGTAATACACTTGGCATAGGCCTTTTCAACATCCCTCTTCATATGTGGTCAAAAAAAATGTTCATTTAAAACATCAAAAGTGTTTCAAATGCCAAAGTGTCCCATTAAACCACCCCAATAAGCTTCTTTCATAAGTAATGCTCTCAGAGACCCTTGAGGAATACAAAGTTTTTTTACTCTAAACAATTACCCTTCATGTCTATAGAACTTACCAAAGGTAGCTTTCTCATATGCAGTATATACATTACTAAAGTCAGCATCATTAGCATACAATTCAATAATGTGCTCAAACCCCAGCAACTTAACACTCAAAGTGCTAATTAGTGTGTACCTACGTGACAATGCATTAGCAACAACATTTTCCATACCTAATTTGTACTGAATTACATAAGGAAAAGTTTCGATAAATTCAACCCATTTTGCATGTCTCCTATTCAACTTACCTTGCCCCTTTAAGTATTTTAAAAAATCATGATCAGTGTGAATTACAAACTCCTTAGGCCAAAGGCAATGTTGCCACGTTTCTAAAGTCCTAACAAGTGCATACATTTCTTTATCATAAGTTGGATAATTCAATGTTGCCCCACTCAACTTCTCACTAAAGAATGCAATAGGTCATTTTTCTTGCATAAGAACTCCCCCAATCCCAATGCCCGATGCATCACATTCAATTTCAAAGATCTTAGAAAAATTAGGCAAAGTAAGAAGTGGCGCATTACATAACTTAGAATTAAATAAATCAAAGGCATCTTATTGTTCCTTACTCCACTTGAAACCCACTCTTTTTGAGTACCTCAATCAATGGTGCAACTATGGTACTAAAATTTTTAATGAACCTCCTATAAAAGCTAGCCAAACCATGAAAACTCCTCACACCACTCACACTCTTAGGTGTAGGCCATTCTTGAATTGCCTTAATCTTCTCTTTATCAACCTCTATGCCATCAGTAAACACAATATAACCCAAAAAAATGACATAATCCTTGCAAAAGTCTTATTTCTTCAAATTGGCATACAATTTCTCTTTTCTCAAAACATCAAGCACACAATGCAAATGTTCAACATACTTTTCTAAATTCCTATTGTATACTAATATGTCATCAAAATAAACCACAACAAACTTTCCTAAGAAAGGCCTCAGAATATGATTCATTAATCTCAAAAAAGTACTAGGTGCATTAGTCAAACCAAATGGCATAACTAACCATTCATACAAACTATGCTTGGTTTTGAATGCAGTTTTCCATTCATCTCCTTCCCTCATCCTAATTTGATGATATCCACTCTTAAAGTCAATTTTAAAGAAGTAACACGCACCATATTATTCATCTAGCATATCATTAAGCCTAGGCATAGGATATCGATACTTAAATATTATTTTGTTGATAGCTCTACAATCAACACACATCCTCCAAGATCCATCTTTCTTTGGCACAAGCAACAGTGGCACTGCACATGGACTTATGCTCTCCTTTACTTGTCCCTTCTTCATTTACTCTTTAACTTGCCTCTGAAGCTCTTTTGTCCTCTCAGGATTACTTCTATATGTTGGCTTATTGGGAATGGGAGCTCCAAGAATAAGATCAATGTGATATTCAATTCCTTTCCTTCGTGGCAAATCATTTGGGATCTCTTGAGGGAACACATCATTATAATTTTGCAACAAAGATGAAATAGCACTAGGCAAAGATGAATTAAGGTTAGTGTTAAAGAAATAAGAATCTTAAAGGATTAAGATCATTTGTTGCTTAGCTAGGAAGGCAACCCTAACATCTGCTCCTTTTGCAAACATATTCACTTGTTTTCTTTCATCTTCACTCTTGTGAACCTGACCACTCTCGTACTTAGCACTCTCAAATGCATTTATCTTCTTTTTCCCTCCTAGACTTTTTTTTCTCTCAACTTTCTCTCTCTTTTCGCTCCTTCTCTTTTGCTCATTTTCATAAAGTCTCACTTGGTCTTCATACACCTATTTTGGAGTCAATGGTACCAGTGTAAATGGTCTTCCATCTATGGTGAATCAATAGTGGTTCTTGTAACCATCATTCAAAACTTTTCTGTCAAATTGCCAAGGACGGCCCAATAACAAATGCCCGATCTGCATAGATACAACATTATAAGATAATTCGTCCTTATATCTACCAATGGAAAATGGAACCATAACTTGTTTAGTTACTTTTACCACTCCACTGTCATTCAACCATTGCAAATTATATAGCCTAAAATGTTTGGTTGTAAGCAAGTTCATTTTTTCCACCAACTCTGTACTTGTTACATTAGTGCAACTACCTTCATCGATGATCAAGCAACAGAGTCTATCTTGAACTAAACATCAAGTATGGAAAATATTTTCCCGCTGAATCTCAACATCATTCTCCTCCTTAACTTGTGCACTAAGGGCTCTCCTTGCTACTAAAAGCCTTCCATTATGCTCCGAATACTCTATCCCTACATCAACATCACTAGGATCCTTTAATGGCAGCATTTGCTCTTCATCACTAGCATCGCTACCAGAAACATAGTCAACATTCTCCTTAAAGTACATGGTTCTCTTGTTAGGACATTATGAAGCCACATGACCCCTACCTAGACATCTAAAGCATTTGATATCTCTAGTTTTTCCTTGGGTGCCCTCAAGTTTTTCTTCAAATTTGCCCCTTTCCATGCTACCCCCACTTGTCTTGGGTCTATGGGAATTGCTTTTTTACTTAGAACTCATCTTTTCTTCCTTCTTGCCCTAGTATGACTACCAAAAAGATGAACCTAACTTCTGCTTATGACCAGAAGTGCTCCTCCCCTTAGGTTGCCTCTCAACTTTCATGGAAATATGTATCATGTCTTTAAGCTCAACATAGTGTTGTAGCTTTAACACATCAGCTATGCTCCTATTCAACCCATAGAGGAACCTAGCCATGGTTGCTTCCCTATCCTCCATTGCATTTGCCCTAACCATTGCAATTTCCATCTCTTTATAGTACTCTTCCACACTCTTGGAACCTTACGTAAGGCTCTGCAACTTGTTATACAAATCCCTATCATAAGAGCTGGGAACAAATCTCCTTCTCATCACAGCCTTCAACTCATTCCAAGTTTCTATGGTTCTCTCAAAATTCCTTCTCCTTGTGGTAACTTGCTGGTCCCACCATACTACAGCATGCCTTCTTTTTCCCATCTAAATTAACCCTGTCCTGTATAGGCAATGGTACTAAATCTAAAGGCTACAATGGATTAAAACCATAAATAAGCTCGAAAGGAGAATAACCTGTAGCACTATGAACAACACGATTATAGGCAAACTCCACAAAAGGCAAACATTCTTCATAGATTCTAGAGTTTTTACCAATAACAGCATACAACAATGTACCAAGAGTTCGATTTACTACCTCAGTTTGTCCATCAGTTTGTGGATGGCAAGTTGTAGAAAACAACAACTTTGTTCCAAGCTTACCCCACAATGTTTTCCAAAAATGGCTCAAAAATTTTGCATCATGGTCTGACACAATACTCTTCAACACTCCATGTAGGTGAACAATCTCTTTAAAAAATAAGTCTGCAATGTGTGCGACATCATCTATTTTGGTGCAAGCAATGAAATGCAACATCTTTAAGAACCTATCAACTACAACAAGAATACAATCTCGACCCTTCTTGGACCTAGGTAACCCAAGAATAAAATCCATAGAAATGTTGGTCCAAGGTTCACAGGGAATTTCTAAGGGCATATACTTTCCATGGGGCAAAACTCTAAACTTAGCTTGTCTACAGGTAATATACTTGGCATAGGCCCTTTCAACATCCCTTTTCATATGTGGCCAAAAAAAATGTTCATTTAAAACATCAAAAGTCATTCAAATGCCAAAGTATCCCCTTAAACCACCCCCATGAGCTTCTCTCACAAGTAATGCTCTCAAAGACCCTTGTGGAATACAATGCTTATTTACTTGAAACAAATACCCCTTATGTTTATAGAACTTACCAAATGTAGCTTTCTCACATGCAGCATATACATTACTAAAGTCAGCATCATTAGCATACAATTCAATAATGTGCTCAAACCCCAGTAACTTAACACTCAAGGTGCTAATTAGTGTGTACCTACGTGACAATGCATTAGCAACAACATTTTCCTTACCTGATTTGTATTGAATTACATAAGGAAAAGTTTCGATAAATTCAACCCATTTTGCATGTCTCCTATTCAACTTACCATGCCCCTTTAAGTATTTTAAAGACTCATCATCAGTGTGAATTACAAACTCCTTAGGCCAAAGGTAATGCTACCACGTTTCTAAAGTCCTAACAAGTGCATACATTTCTTTATCATAAGTTGGATAATTCAATGTTGCCCCACTCAACTTCTCACTAAAGAATGCAATAGGTCATTTTTCTTGCATGAGAACTCCCCCAATCCCAATGCCCAATGCATCACATTCAATTTCAAAGATCTTAGAAAAATCAGGCAAAGCAAGAAGTGGCGCATTACACAACTTAGACTTAAATAAAACAAAGGCATTGTTCAAATGGCTCTTTCATTACCCTCCCAATTGACCTCGTAGGATTATCACTTGATTTCCCTTCTATTTCATCCATCCGGTCTCGAACTTCCCAAAACGCTTGGTCAATCCTATCAAACTTCTGTTCTAAGGATTTCATAAGCAATTTGAAATCTAGAACAACTACTTCCTGCTCTCCATATGGGAAACTACCTTCTTTAGCATTAGACATCGTACATGCAAAATTGTTAGTAAATAAAGAATATGCCTCACAAAACTCACTCCCTTGCGTGTTTGCTCTCCACTCAACTATAGTAGTCCTCAACTCTCGTGTTTCACACAATAAATTGCAAAACTCTAAGAGCTCTTTTAGTAGTCCCAAGCAAACTAAATTCAGAACAAACAAAATTTAAATATATCAATCCTATACCTACCTCTTCAGAAAAGTGACATGTCCAAGAAAATGGGCAATAATGCAAACAGAATGACAAGAAATTCGATGATATGAGCAGTGCAATTAAATAACAATCAATTATCAAATATAATTGAGTAAATGACCAATTGAGCAATGAACCCATTTTTTTTTTTTGATTAACTAATGGGTATTTCTGTGGAAGGAACAAATATCAGAATAGAAACCCACGAAATACACGATTTTGTTTCTTTTTTTTTTTGCGTTTTTCTTTTTCTCTTTTTAATTATTCAACCAACAACAAAGAATACTCTAAAGATATGATAAAAATAATATAACTAACCTGAGTTAAAGCCAAGGCTCTGATACCAAATGATAGGAACTCCGTTTATATGTAAATGGAACCCAACACCAATGTTGGTATAGGATCTTTCTAACACAAGTTAAGGGATTTAGAGTTTTGACCCAATGATTATAAACAACCAAGAACCAGAACTAAAAGATTCAGATGCCACTCCTAACAACAACAACGTTGAAGAAGATAAGTTTAGTGAACCAACACAACCAAGTATGAAAGTTCAGAGTTAGTTCTCAAAGAACCAATGAAAATAGCTCATACACTTATGAAAACAGGTCTGCCTCCTCCATCCACTCTTTTTGCCCTTTTTATATGCTAACCCCCAAAAACCCTAACTAATAAGCTTGGTTTAGTAAAGAAATTCGTGCACCCTAACTAATAAGCTGGGTTTAATAAGGAAATTTGTCCAACCCACTAAATAAGCTAGGCTTAATAAGGAAATTCGTCCACCCACTAAATAATAATAAAAACCCATGGAAATAACCCACTTAAAGGCCTAATAATGGGCTCTCAAATCTAACTTCCTTCCCAAGGCCATGGTTTGCAAATTCCTCCATAGATGACACATTCGCAAGCCTTGATGAAGACTTTATCCTCCTTAACTCATATTTGGCAACTTCTTAATAGTAAATGTCGCACAACAAGTTGTTGAGAGCTTCCTTGATTTTCTTTGACCTTGCCCTTGTCATTGGTCCTCCAAGGTTTTGCAAAGTATCAACTCCCTTGTTGATTTGAGTTAGTACAACATGGTTTCCATCACCTCCTTATCAAGATGGTAAGCTTTTAGCAAGCTTACGTGGAATACTAAATGCATCTCGAGGTGTGATGGGAAGGTTAATCAATAAGCTAGTTTGCCAACTCTCTTCTCCACTAGGAAGGGTCCCTCATAATGCCTTACTAGACCCTTATGCACCCAAGCAAACCTTCGGCTTTGAAGGGGTCCTTCCTCAAACACCAAGTATCTCCTCTTGGTATTGGCCTATTTCTTCATTTGCTTAGTAGCCTTAGCCAAGTGTGCCCGCACCATGTTGGACTTTTCATGCCAACCCTTGGCAAACTTGTATGCAGTAGGATTGGGCCCTTTGTAACCAACTGCTAATGTGTGTGGAGTTGTTGGTTGTAGTCCCCTAGCAACCTCAAACGGACTAGCCCCAATTGACTCTCCTTTTTGTAGATTGTATGAGAATTGAGCTATGTCAAGCAACTTAGTCCAATCACTCTGGTTGGCATTTACGTAATGCCTTAAGAATATTTCTAACAAGGCATTCACCCTTTTTGTTTGGCTATCAGTTTGGGGATGAAAGCTTATGGAGAAGTTGAGCTCAGATCCTATCAACTTGAATAGCTCCATCCAAAATCTTCCGGTGAAGTGAGTGTCTCTGTCACTAACAATTGTCTTCGGGATGCCCCAGTATTTCACCACATACTTGAAAAATAGGCATATTGTATCTCCAATTGTAAACTTTGAGGGTACTGAGATGAACACACCATACTTGCTAAATCAGTCTACCACTACCATGATGTTAGCACATCCATCTAACTTTAGTAGACACGTGATGAAATCCATTAAAACACTCTTCCATGGCCTTTCTAGAATAGGTAAGGGCTCCAGCAATCCTAACTGTTGGTGTTGCTCCACCTTGTCTTGTTGGCATACAAGACACGTATTTACATAGAGCTCAATGTTATCTTGTATTTGGGGCCAATAATATGCTCGCTCTACAAGTGCCAACGTACGATGTATACCCGAATGTCCTACCGATTTTGAGTCATGGCACTCCTTATTAATCGACTTCCTCAATCCTTACCACTTTGGCACATAAACTCTATTGCCTTTGGTAGTAAGTAATTCATCTTCAAACCAAAGCTAGCAAGTCTTCCCACTACTTGTCAATTCCTTCAAACTCTTGGCTTGTAAGTCTTACTCCAATCCCTCTTTTACTTGTTCTAAGGGAAGTTTGGACTTGTGATGGTAGCTAGTTCGACCTTCCTGCTTACTGCATTAGCCACCAAATTAACCTTGCTTATACTTCATCACAAAGCCAAATTCTACCAAGAAAGTTTGCCACCTCACTTACTTTGGCGTTAACTTCTTTTGATTGAGGAAGTAACTTATGGCAATGTTGTCCATCTTTACGATGAACTTGGACCCCAATAAATAATGCCTCCAAGTTTGTAGGCAATGCACCACTACAGTTATCTCTTTCTCTTAGACTATATAAAAGTGCTCGGTTTCATTCAACTTACAATTTTCATAAGCAATGGGATGCCCCTCTTGCATTAAAACACCACCAATTGAAAAATCCGAAGTATTGGTATATACCTCATATTGTTGGGTATGGTCGGGAAGAGCCAACATTGGCTCGTCAGCTATTACTTACTTGAGCACCTCAAATACTCTTTGGCATCTAGCATCCCAACTCCATGTTCGATTCTTCTTCAATAAATTAGTGAGCAGAATTGCAATAGAGGAGTAACCCTTTATAAATCTTCTGTAATAATTGACAAGGGCTAAGAAGGATTGTAACTTAATCACCTTCTTTGGTGGCTCCCAGTTATATAAGGCTTGCACCTTGGACTTGTCTAACTATAGTTTGCCTCCGCCGACAATGTAAATGTGAACTCTTGTTAAGCAAAGGCACATTTCTCCCTCTTCACATATAACTCATGTTCTTTCAATACTTGGAAAACTTATCGTATATGTTCAATATGCTCGTCCAACGTCTTACTATAGACAACAATATCATCCAAATACACTATGATAAATTTATCTAAAAATGACTTGAATACTTGATTCATTAGAGTATAAAATGTGGTAGGGGCATTAGTAAGTCCAAAAGGCATAACTAAGAACTTAAAGGAGTCATACCTCATAACACAAGCGGTCTTTAGCTCATCTCCTTCTGCAATCCTCACTTGGTAATATCCCAATCTCAAATCCAACTTCGTGAAACACCGCGCTTCACCTAGTTGATTGAACAAATTAGCAATTAATGAAATGGGATATTTATTTTTCATAGTTATTTTGTTGAGTGTTTGATAATCGATGCACAACCAAAGTGACCCATCGTGCTTCTTCTAGAAAAGCACGGGTGCACCATATAAAGCCTTTGACAGTTGAATGTAACCCACATCCAGCAGCTCCTTTAATTGTCTCCTGAGTTCCTCTAACTTGGGGGGTGCCATTCAAAAAGGCATTGTAGCAAGTGGTCTTACACCCGGAACTAATTCTATCTTATAGTCCACCTCACATTTAGGTGGGAGCTTCTTAGACAATTTGGGAGGCATCACATCCTTAAACTCCTCTAGCATGTGAGAAACTTCCTTAGGTAGGACATTTGATGGGGAAGTAACCTTTTCATCCTCCAAGGATACAAAAAGGTGGGTTATGACTTCTTTACACCTTTAGAAAGTTGCATGGCCGAAATTTGCTTGAATGGAAGGCTAATCTCCCTAGCCAAAGGCACCATGTATGTATTTCCTTCCTCTAAAATGCACATTGTATTGGCAAAAGGAATAGGCACAGCCTTAACACATTTCATAAACTCCATACCAAGCACAATTGAATAATCATCTATTGGTACAATAGAAAAGTCTACAAGGCCACAACATTCACCCATACATACCTCTATACTATGAGCAATGCCGAAAATTGACTTTGGCTCTGAATTTACTTCCTTAAGCCATCCTTGCTCCTTGTTGTATTTAATGCCCAACTGCCTTGCTTCCTTTTCTTGAAGGAAATTGTTAGAAACTCTGGTATCCACTAAGGCTTAAACCACTTAGTTACTCACCTTTGCTTCCATATATAATTGTCCTCTTTTCTCAGTTTTAGGCACTTCAACCTTGGCTTTGATGGCATTGAGGATTTGTAAGGATCTTATCCTTGTCTCTTCGCGTTGCTGCTATTCCTCCATTTCTTCAACTATGGCAAAAAGCTTGGCTTTCTTTTGGCAATCCCTGGCCTTGTGCGGCCCATCGCAAAAGTAGCATTTGAAAGAGGGGCCTATCACTGCTTTGGCCCTCCTTGGTGTTCTTCCCTTCCTTAGGCCTATTAAACTTATGAAAACATCCTTTGTTTGAGGGACTATCTCCCCCACTCTTTCCCTTGCTAACCTTGTCTTTATGAGACTTGAATTTTTCGGACTTCTTAACTTCTATTAGTGATTCGGCAACAAAAATAACGATGGTGAAATCTTAAACGCCATGTCTTTGGATCTCCATTTTCGCCCAATTGTGTAAGCCATCTTTAAATGCAAAGCATGCTTCCTTGTTGAGATAATCAAGAATTTCCAACAACACTTCGAAGAATTCCTTCATATATTTTCGCATACTTCCCTTTTGTTAAAAACATCTTACCTTTGTTCTTGCCTTCTCCTCGGCATTCTCTAGATAAAATTGCCACTTGAGTTCATTCTTGAACTCGTCCCATGTGTTAATGATGCAAGTACCCCTTTTAATATCACTATACCTCTTTCTCCACCATACCATTATGGTATCCATAAGGTATAAGACAACACTATCAATCTTCTTGGCATCCTCCTTGACACCAAGTGCCTTAAGGTATTGTTCCAAGCTCCATAGAAATTATCAACCTCTTTTGCATTCCTCGACCCATTATATGCCTTGAGTCTTTGAACATCCATCTTTGGAGAAACTACAACTACCGTTGGTAAGGCAATACTTTCACTTTAAGCAATTGCCTTTTTGCAAAAGACTAGCTCATCCTTGGTCTCCTTCAACTCATTGGAGACTCTTTCGAGCTCTTCCTGCAACCTCCCAACCTCACAATGGAGAGCCTCTTCCAAGGTCTTCATTTGGTCTAGACACCTTGATAAGGCTTGGTTTAAGGTACCTTACATCTCTTCACGAAGCTCTTCACTCTTCTTCTTGAGCTCGTTGATACATTGGTTTACTACCTCAAACTTCTCCTGTCCATCAACCATGGCAAGCTCAACTTTTATGAGCCTTAAATTGGTGTCATCTAAGACATCCCTCGAACTTGATCTCCCTCTTTTTAGTTGCTTCTTGGCTTTCTTAACCACATTGGTAATCTCACTGTGTGAACCAGACATCCTTATCAACAAAGTGTGCATGCTGCTTGTAGAAACAAAGTTATGATACCATTTGTCACAGACTTGGCCTTGTTTACCCAATAACCCGTATAGCATTAACAATTCGCTTAACTCAAATACTAGTTCAGCCTTCTCCGAAAGCTAAAATGCTACTAAATGAAGGTAGAAAGATGCACACAAAGTAAACAAGAGATATGAAGAACTTAAAGAATACTATATTGCTTCAAAAAAGCATATACACTATTACTTGGATTATTTACAAATGAAGCTCCTAAGGCTATATATAGTCATTCACCACCTTAATAGATGGCTAGGATCTATTTAATCTAATAGTCACTATTCTCTTTCTAGAGTATTCTACCTAACTCTACATTTTTCAAGAAGATAAGGGAGTTATCTACAAGATTTTAGAAGCTTTCACTTAGTTTTGGAATTATGGAGTGGTGGCTGGAATAAACCTCTTCAATAACTCAATTTCTAGCAGAATCATGTGATGCGTGACAAAAGTCAGGGGAAAGTGTCTTAATAGACTTTATTGTTGCTCTACCAAAGTCCACAGGATACGAAAGCATCATGGTGGTGGTCAATCGAATCAGCAAGTATGGCACCTTCATTCCAGCTTCTGCTAATTGTAAGGTGGACGAAGCTGCTAGCTTGTTCTTTAAGAACGTGGTAAAGTTATGAGGTGTGCCAAAAGGCATAATTAGCGATAAAAACCCCCACTTTAAGAGTAAATTCTAGCGCAAGCTATTCAAGTTGTTGGGAACCAATCTAAACTTCTTAGCGAGCTTCCATCCTCATAGTGATGGGCAAACTGAGCGAGTAAATATCTTGCTAAAGCAATATCTGAGGCACTATGTCAATGCCCACCAATGAGCTTGGGCAAAGCTATTTGACATTGTCTAATTCTTATACAACCATTAGAAAAGTGAGGCCACAAACAAAAGCCCGTTCAAGATTGTCATGGGACAACAGCCGCTAACACTAAGTGTTATTGCCTCTCCTTACACTGGTAACAACTCATCTGCCTATAAGTTTGTGAGAGACTAGCATAAGGAAGCGAACATAACAAAAGCTTGCCTTGACAAAGTGGCCAAAAGGATGAAAAGGTGGGTTAACATCAAGTAATACCCAGAGGACTATGTAGTGGGAGACATGGTAATGGTGAAGTTGCTACCCAACCAATTCAAATCTCTTCACAAAGTCCACAAGGGCCTGGTAAGGAAGTACAAAAGGTCATTTCCTATGGTCAAGCATATAGGAAAGGTTGCCTACAAAGTCCAACTCCCACCAAACTTGAAGATTCGCAATGTCTTCCATGTAAGTCTTCAAAAGCCTTTTCATAGAGATGAAGAGGATCCAAGCTAAAGTGAGTCTAAGCACGCACCAACAGCCATAGTCACAAAATTCAACAAGGAGGTAGAACACATCCTTATTGATAGAGTGATTTGCAGAAAGGGAGTTTCCAACTACACTGAGTACTTGGTGAAATGGAAGGATCTGCCTAACCAAGAGGCTAGTTGAGAATGAGGGAACTAGTTTTGGTAGTTTGCAAACCACATTTGGCAATACTAATCTGAGAATGTAATGAGGATGTCAGAGAATTAAGTGGGGGAGGGTGTCACGTGGAGACTTTATGTCCATCCCATCTAGCAAGTGAGGAGGCAAAAACTTAGACTAGATTGAACCTTTGCGGGCTGCTAGCAATGTCTAACCCCTTTTGCTGCCCAGACATAGCACTAGAAGGTCCTAGAAGTGTGCAAAAGTACCTGAAAGTGCCTACATCTAAAGACTTCCAACAAAGGCCAGCAAAAACACTTATTAAAATCTTCTTGAATAGATTGTAATTATTAGGCTCTAGAACATTCTTTGTAAATATTTTAGATGTTCAAATTGTAACCACACATTAAGGAAGTGGAGTCACTATAAATAGGTCACTCCTCCTAATTGTAAATACTTTTGACAGCCACTCAATATAGCTCACTTGCAAAACTCTCTTGTACTCTCTATTTTCCAACACTCCTAACTCTCTCTTACTTGCCTTTCACACATTTCTGTTGGTTCTCTCAAACTCTCCAAGACTTACTTAACTCATATTCTCTCACAAGATTGATTAAGTATCACATAGGTTAGCACACATGCAACCTAACTTTGAGACAATATGCTCACTAAAATAACCAACTCTCTCTATATTGTTAGTCATGAAATTGATGATTTCTCCACTAGTATGCACCTATTTTGACTGATTTGAAAGGGTCAAAACCTTGTTATAGATCATGGTAGCCAAGACCTCATGGCTCCTTATGCCAACTTGCTACAACTTAAAGAAACAGTGCCTTTTCAAGAGGCACTCTATAAGCTTTGCAACCAAAAAGGTGAAAGCTAAAAGGTATCCCTCATTTTTGCACTCCTTTTGCCCATTGAGCTACTAAACAAATACGTCTATAAGGTATGGGCCGACATAGGAAGCTGTTGTGTACAATAATGATAGACAACCCAACACTAGAATGTTTGGCCAGGCACTAAAGCTTGGTCATGGTAACTCTAGCACCAAAATCAAACTTATTTCTAAAGACTCTGAATGCTCCAACTACACTATCATTGGCATGAAGTTGAGGAACATCCTCGCGGTTTAAAGCTTTCTTATTGCCATCAACAATTAGAGGACCCATCCACGAGAAAGTAAGTACACTTAAAAGACCAGCATTTGAGTAAGGAGTTACCAAATCACCCTATCTGGGATTATTTCAATTGCCACTAATCCTAGAGTCACCATGCAAAAGAGCCTTTTCAAGGAGAGGATCTTTACTCACATTTTTTAACAAGCCTGCATAACAGAGAAAGAATCTAAGGAGAACATAGACAACATCGCTTACCAAGTATTGTATTTATGAGGAAGTTTATGCATGTTGAAAAATTACATCGTTAGCGAGGACATAACAAGAAATCAAGAAATATAAAGCCCACCAAATTCTTAAAACGAAGGGAAAGCTTTTGTCATCTAAACAAAAGAAGAACTGGGAATGTAAATAAACATAAAGAGCACCTTGAGAGATTGCTTTTAATGGAAAATCCAAAAGGGTCAATAGATTACTATCAAAGAGGTTACTTTTATAACAATAATAGGAGCTCATCACCACACACAAGGTAAGGCCAAACAATGAAGCACCCAGACAACATATCAAGGTAAATTTATAGTACTTCTGATTAAACCTCTCCCTGGAATTGTTCGATGCCTATATGCCTCCTACCTTGAGTTTCTTCCACATAAACATCGTGAACAGAGCGAGCAACAAAACCAAGTGTAAGGCGGCAGACACAACTACTAGTAAGGTAGAAGAAGGTTTGTCAAGTTTAAAACTATCAGTAGTAATTGAACCAAAATGTTTTATTCCTGAAAGGCTTCTCATTCTCCTCTAGGGCAACATTAATGTATCCTATTCAATGAGTCTAATGCCTAACGTAAAGAGATATCAATGACTCTGTAGATACACATAACATGATGGCTAAAGAGAATTCATCCGTGATATCTTCTTCTTATAGTAAGGAAAAGGGTGGGTTGACTAGATTTTGTTTTTGCTTGGTTTAGGCCTAAGAATTCTTAAAAGGGATTTGAATAATTTGATTGAATTCATGAATTTATTATTTATTTAAATTGAATATTTAATTAAAAAAATAATAATATAAAATAAAAAATTAAGTTAGTATATTTGATTAAAAAAATATTGTAATATTTCAATATTATATTGTAATGAAATAAAAGAGTTTAAAACAAATACAAAAAAAAAAAAGAAAAGGAATATGCATAAGAGGTAAGGTGCAACATTGAAAATAACAAATGAATAATAAAGTAACATCTACCAAAACTGAAGTAAAAAAAAATGATTAATGATTTTTATTTAATGAAAACCACTTTCAGTGGGTTGGATAAGGATGAAAAGTACTAAAAATCGACCCATCAAAAATATATCATTTTAAAATATATACACATCAAGCAAAATGGCCTAACATGCTCCTTTCTTGTCTTCTTCAACAACTACTTAAGCTCCTTTTTAGTTCAACAAGCTTCATCACATCTTTAAGTTAGCAGCAAAATCATAAATCAAAGTTTTTCCCGTAATCCTAAGATTATATATGTTTTTCTAATGATGATTAATTTATTTTCAGGTTTATTTCATATAGCCAATGATTTCTTCTAATTCTTTAACCTTATGATGGTAATAAGTCACATTTAACGAAGCACACAAAATGTTTATTGGAATCAACTTCTCAATGTTTATTACTTTCCACAAAGTATACAAAGAATGTCAATACCTTTTTCACATAAGTGTTCTCTCAACACTTTTCTATGTGTGTCTCACCTTATTGCCCTTAACTGCCACATTACACATATTTATAGTATTAGTAGTTGGCACCCCAATTAGCTAGGGACATGCATGACTTGACTATCAAACCAATTATGCATAGTGGGGCTCCCCATGTTGGGATAACTTCTCCACTTTCTTCCAAGATCATACCTTTCCCTTCAATGTGAGGTTGACATCTTATTAAGAACTTGTTCAACCACTTTTTGCAACCACTTATGTTCTCCTTCTCTCAAGGAGTTTATGTTAACACATTTAACTTCGATAGAACTTCTAGAAGCATGCACTACCTCCCTTCCCTAAAGAGTATTATGGAATATGGTCATCTGGCAAAAGGAGATATTAATGTGTCTAAGTGATCAGACCTCGTTGACAGCATGCTATTATGCTCCCAACATGCTACCAATGTGCCTCTGACACCTAACCAACTCCCCCGAATGACTTTATTCTTGATTCCTACACATTAGCCCCTCATCCCATGCTTTCATACACATGCCTTTAATCCATCATGCTTTAGTTGAGTGCCCACACTCAACTCCTCCTACAAGAATTAATGCAACATGTCACTAGTCTCCTTACATTCTTAAGCCATCAAGCTTAAGGGACTGACATTTATCGTTTAAGTGATTGATAATTTAGGTCATTTTAGTTGGCTAATGAACAAATGTTTACATTATCATGAGCTACACACACTGTTTTCATTATATTAATTTGTATGTTTTTAATTTAGTGTAAAAAGACAAGTGGCTTATGCTTATGTTAGATAGAGCAAAACATAAGTTATCTTTTTTCTTAAAAGTTAATAAAAACTATCAAAAAAAAGTCTACAAATAATTTGTATTGATTTTAAAAAAATTATAATCGAATTTGTAAACAAATGATATAATAAATGATGAGTTAAAAAAAATCACACTATTTATTAATTTAGTAAAAGACATATATAAAGGAACAATATCTCCTATGAGAATAGTAGGAAATGAGTCATCAAACTTTTCCATTATAACTAGTTTACACTATAAGTTAGTTCTAAGTCATTTTCCATTAATAATGGTTATAGATGTCTTGGTTAGTTATATCTAAGACGATATTTTACATTGTATGTTATTTGCATATAATATAGTTATAGTAGAAAAGGCTAAGAAGAAGTTAAATATCAAAATAAAAGTTTGAATGAACACATTAAAATTTAAGATTTTTAAGTTAATTAGTAAAAAATTAAATATACACATGGCAATTTTATCAATACTAAGAATATAGTCAAATGGACCATTATTTTAAATGAGATAAAAGTTTTTTATGTGACCCATTTAATTATTTATGTTTTATTATTCAAAAGGATGATGATATAGAGGATGGCATGATTCATAGGACGATATCTAAATGGATAAAAAGGAGATATACTACTAGAATTTTATGTGATCATAGAATTCTTTTTAAATTAAAAGCAAATTTCATTGAATGACAATTAGGTCAACAATACTCTACAATAATAAGTGTTGAGTTAGGAAAAACAACATAAACAAAAAATGAGCGTGATAATAGTAAGAATACTTATATAAATATAAGATCACTTTAGGAAGGACCAGGTTAAACATGACAATATTTGTAGCAAAGTATGTGTAGCACCTATTTGAGATAAAATTGAGAGAGTAACGTTTGCAGTCGTTTGGACATGTTCAATGTAAACTTATATATGCTCCTTTTAGAAGAGGTGACCAAATTCAAGTGCATGATATGTGGAGATACATAGGTAAACTTAAATTGATTCAAAAATCTTTAGTTACAAGCTATTTAAAATGATTAAACCTTACAACTAACCTAATGCATGATAGGAGGAGATTACAAAAATGATTCACGTAGTTAACCTCAATTAATTTTGAAATTGAGGCTTTATTATTGCCACTGTAATGTTAAAACCAAGAAAATAACATATGGATGGTACATATCAACATTTCAACAATCATGTATGCATTATTTGCAAAACACAAAAATCAAACTAGAAAGTTCTCAAAAATGTCAAACTCTATGAACTTGAGTAGAAGAATAATGTTTTTCATTTTCATAATATGCTCAAGTAAAATTTTGAATTGTTAAAATTATTTTACAAAATTTATTTTTATTAAGGTGCTAGTCAATACCTCATCAAATTTTACAAATTATTCTTCAATGGTTTTCATGAAAAGTAGAGTTCCTTATACTTTAATTAATATGAAACTTAATGAGTATCAAGTTCAAGCAATTGAATCACACTTACTTCTTATATAAGATTATTTAACTTAGTGTAAATGATTATGTGAATATAAATGGCTCATTCATACAAAAGGCTAAAATAATATTCATGAACCCTAAAATTACAAGATTTTTTTTTTCTAAGTCACAAAACTTTCATCAAACAATAGGAGAATACAAATAAAATTAATATAAAAAAGTAATAAGAATGACTACAATAACTAAAAAACATACTTACATTAATTTGATGTAACTAATAAATCATTAAAAAATACAAATTCAAACCTTTAAGTTAACAAAAATCGTTATATGTACTACAGTTTTATATATATATATATATATATATATATATATTGTGTATAATAAGATTAATAAATCAAATACTATCAAAATAAATATTAGAGTCAAGTATTTTATCTCAAAGTTTTGTTACTTATAGTCAATGAGTATCACTTTTAATGTGATTTTTCTATAAATTACTAAATCAATATAATTTAAGATATTATAATTGGTTTTAAATTATTATGGCATTTCTTAAATAGCATATATAAGACTAAAACACAATATCTGCATAATAAATTAAAATTTTATTTTATGAACTTTTGTATCCAAAAATCGATAAATCATGCATATATAAGTCATACAATCTTTTAATAAATGTTTGCTCGTTCGGTAATCATAAACAAAGCCGCAGGTGACCCTCAATTAGCCACAACTTAAGGCACGAAATTGCACATTTCATTTATCTTCGTACACAATTTATTCCATTTTTTGTACATTTTGTTAATTCTTGTACATATTATACACTTCTTGTCCAAAAGATATATAATTAATATATGCATAAAATTTTGTGCAAATGACATCATATTGATATTAGTTACACATCAATCTTCTAGATTGATATATAATTAATATATGCATAAAATTTTGTGCAATTATGCAACAACATCAATCTTCTAGATTGCCTTTTGATTGTATGTGACATTAGTTACACACGTATACGCGAGTAAATTATGAAGAAGGCATAAAAGACTTATGGGTGTGTCATGACGTACAGTCGACCATTCTTAAAAATTTGAATCAACCATCCGTGTTTAGGATATTGACGGATTAAGGATTAATGAAACCAACCAACAAATAATAAATAGGATGCATGAAAATATAATTAGCTATGTTGTTCAACAGATATATTTTCTGCAATCACAAAGAAAAAAAAGTTAATTGTATTCAAAGCAGCCTTCGAGCTTATAATTTTAGAGTTCTTATGAAACTTACCATTAATAATTCACAAACTTTCTTATACACCTTAGACTAAAGTCTCTTTAGTAACAACATTATGGCTTCCTCTCATTAAACTATGATTTTTGCTACTTCCAAAAGAAAATTCCTATTACGTAGGAAGGGTTCTCTTGATATGTACTGACTCAGTCGCATAACAAGTTTCTTTTTTCTTGTTTTCTTCTAACTTTTATACTAACGAAAATCGCATCCTAATCTCACTCCCTTTCTCTCCGCAACCAAGAGATCCTCCATTTCAACGTAGTCTACCGTTGAAAATCACAACTAGATCTTCTCTAAAGATTGCTGAAAGACCACTAAAGAAACCCCTGCTTAAGCAAACAATCAACAAATGACACAACTGCATTTTGTTTAGACAATCTATCACCGTTAAAAATATGGTGACTAGGGTGTCACCCACTCTAAATATAATAAAAAGATACCCCTTTTTTTATTAGTAAGCATAGAAATAGCAAAGATTCATCATCTTTTAATAAAAGTAAAAAATAAAAATAAAAAATGATAATAATAATTATTGCAAGGAGTTTATTTCTCCGACTCCACTTTCATGATTTCTATTGTTGTGCCCAAAGAACCCAGAAGACAAGAACACATTTTTGTCAAAGTCCTCTTCAACTTTCTTTTACTGCGAAGGAATTGTCAGAGCAACCCATATCTCATTTATAAAGATTAGATAATCCTTAAACTCAATATTCACACAAATGTACAACGATTTTGGCATTTGGGCTCTGCCCTAAACTATCAAAACATGAAATTTTGGATACTTATCATATCTACATGATGAAAACAAGTAGGGCTTATAAAATTTCTGTGCCTTGTTGTGCGCTTTAACACCCAACGACCTAATAACCAATTAATCAAGTGCACCGTCGAGTAGTGGAGAGTCAGTGGGATTGCGGGCAAATTGGGCAGTGGTGTTATAAGTTTTTTTTTTAATTAGAAAATTATTGTTATTATTTTACGTGATTTAATTTTTATTTTTGTATTAATAGGTATAATTATTTTAGCATTTTTAGACAATCAAGTCAAATTTTTTATACTGTATAAATATAATGTCTTATAAATTATAAATTCAAGCAATAAAAATTACATCAAAACTATTTTAGCTATTTAAGGGTCAATCTCCCTGAAGTAATAATTAGAAACTGATCTTCTTGAAACGATTAATCCTTTATTTCTTTATTTATGTAATTTTTTTATTTTAAATTCCTTAATTTTCTATCATTTGGTAATAGAGTAATGTTCTTAGGGATTTCATTTTTATTTTAAATCTCCATAACCACTAAAAAAAAAATCATTTAGTTTATGTCCTTTACTTGACAACAAAAGAAAAATCTTGATATCACTAATTTACAACCCTACATCATGTCTTCACATAACTCATGAGATTTTGACACTATAATAACATGTGTCAAAGAATCATTATCTCTTCTACAAGAGTCTTTTAAGAGTTTCAAACAAATGATCCTTATCATAGCAAAAAATTAGTCTGAGACACTACTTCTAGATCTACCAATAAATTGAAACAACCAATGGAGTCCATTGAAGGCATTGATGGTGACTATACACAATTATGTTTGTGAGTAACATTTCTTCATTAGGATGAGAGTACTCCCGCAAGATGGAGTTTCCGAGTTAAAAAATATTTTTGTTTTTATTATACAAAAGAATACATAAAGGTGAAAATTACTTTCATTCAATTAGAAGATAATGTCATCTAATGGTATGATTAGTTTAAAACTTGTGTTTGAATGTTAACTTGTGCTAATTTCACCAAAGGCATTCTTGTGCATTTTGGGTCTTCAGAATATCATAATGTTAATTGAGAGTTTGCAAAAATTCATCGAATATCAACCATCTCAAAGTAACAAGGTCGTTTCGAGTGGCTTACTAATGGAGCTAAAAATTGGTCAAAAAAGTAATTAATAGACACTTTTATTAAAGGAATCATTTCTAACATCCGACGTCAAGTTAAAGTTTGTTAGCCATGAACAATAGTAGTGACTATATCCTTTGCTTGCCTATAATAAGATAAGTTAGACACTAAATATTATCGTCCAATTGCTAAAGGAGTTTGATGGTAACATTTATTCATGTTTTTTAATTCATTCCAATAATACTAGATGCTTGATTCAGTAAGAGTTAAAAAGGTAGATGACAAAGGGACTATGCTAGCATTGCGATGAGAAGTATCACAAAGAATGTCAATGTAAACAATGAAAACTTTTAATAATTGAGCTAGTTGAGTGAGCTAATGAAACAGATAATAATAACATGTATCTAGATTGTGAAGACATTAATGTTAAATTTATGAATGAGCTTGCATTTCATGCTTTGACAAAATATTCTAATTCATAAATTATGAAAATTAATAGATTCCTTAAATGACAACCGGTGATAGAACTTATTGATTCAAAAAATGCCAATAATTTTATGCATTTCAATTTTTATGGTGGCACCGCCACATGTAAAGCTCAACCTCATAAATTTGAGGACCTCTGTCGAAAAGGAAGGGATTTAGCTAAGAGTGATCGAATGAATGAATAATTGAATGAATGAACTTGTGTTTACACAAAGAAGCGTAAGAGTTTATATTATTATAAATTTTGGACCAAAAAATAAAAGTACCACGTAAACAAGTCAATAAGAATCGAAAGAAGTGTTTCGCGTCACATGGCATCGTTCAAACACAAAAGCCGACGCAGGCACGACACGAGACTTCAACCGGGCATGACACGACTCGAGCTTGTGTTGGACTTATCGTCCGAATATAAGACTCAGACATGGAAAAATGGGGCTGTACAAAAATATGGATCGGCCCATTTTACATGCTAGGGAAGACGCCAATAACACAACACGAACTCAAAAAAACACAAACAAGGGCTCGGGCTACAGAACAATACATTACCCAGACAAAGTCGCGAGAGTATCATCTCCGGTCTTTTCCGCCGTCTCCCCCGCAGTTGTCTCCTGGCACCATGAAATGGGTAACAGTGGCCACAGACAGCGCACCTGGTATGCTTTTGGATTGAATGTGTCACTTCAATGGCCAAATGAGTTGTGATAATTTGTATTTTTATTATTGGCTTTCGGTTTTGGGCTTTTCCAGTTTATTCACACTCCCCAGAAGACAGCGCATCTGTCTTTTTGGCTCTCGTGAATGGTTTTTCTTTGAATCTGGACGTCACTTTGTGTTCTGGAATCGCTGTGTTTGGGAATGGTTAATTTCATTGGAAAGTCTCTGCTTTTTCTGCTACAAAGGCGCTTTCTGCAGTCAACTACAGCAGTTTGCTCTGTTTCTTCTGCATTTACTGTTCAATTCCTCGTTAGCTCTTGTGGGCTTTCCTTGGAATCTGCTGTTTTAGCCGCCAAGAAGCTCCAGCTCGATGAAAAGAACCTCAAAAAGCCTCGTTCTGTGCGCGAGTACTTCCAGTCTCATGGTTTCGATGATACCCATTTGACCAAATTGATTGAAAAGCTTCCTGAGGTACTCAACTGCAGAGTGCATAACAATCTCAGGCCCAAATTTGAGTTCTTTATTGATAATGGCTTTGTGGGTCAGCTTCTGCCTAAGCTTATCCTATCAAATCCGCAATTTTTACTTAGGTCATTAGATTCACATATTAAACCAACTATTGAGTTTTTGAAGGGCTTTATTGATAGCAATGAGAATATTGTTTTGGCTAGTAAGCGTTCTCCATGGTTGTTGACAAACAATTTGAAGGTTAAAATGCAGCCAAACACTGAATTGCTCTTAAAAGAGGGAGTGCCTGCAAAGGCTATATCAAAGTTGATTGTGAGACAGCCAGGAGTGGTGCTAGGAGTGCATGATAGAATGGTTGATGTAGTGAAAGCTGTTAAGAATTTGGGCATTCAACCAGAGGCTCCTGCTTATGTAGCTGCTATTAGGGTGATATTTTCTGTAAGTGAGTCGAATTTGAGGAAGAAAATGGATATGCTCAAGAGTATGGGGTGGACTGAAGAGGATATTGTCTTGGTTTTTAAGCGAGTACCAAATTTGTTGATATATTCAGAGGAAAAACTCAGGAGTGGGCTGGTCTTCTATGCAGACAATTTGAATTGGGGGCCTCAGACTATCATTACTTATCCTTTTCTCCTCACATGCTCTATTGACAAAAGAATTCGTCCAAGGTATAATATTCTAAAGGTTCTGGAGTTAAAGAAGCTGATCAAATTGGACGAGAACAGCGCATCATGGCTAAATTTGAGTGAGCATTATTTCTTCAAGAATTGTGTTTTGAAGTATGTGGATAAATTTCCAGGTTTACTGAATGTATACCGGGAACAAACAGGGCAGAAAATATAGATATTTTATGACAAATGAATAAGGCACAGTTGCAATGACAAAAAAGTTTCAGGTTGATTCCTATTTTCTTTTGATTATTCTCCTCAATTAGGGGCAGTTTCAGTGTTTGTTAGTACCAATTGGTGTCACTCAGATTATTATTTGAATGCCTCATAGCATATGCTAATGTTTTTACTATGGATGGTGATTTTGGGAAGAAATCTCTTACACTTTGTGTTCATGATAATTTTGCCCCTCAATCATTCATTTGACTTTTTGTCACTCATTAATTTTCAAAAGTACCACATTTTCCTCGGCAAGTAAAAATATAGATTGCATGGCATGCTAATTGTCGAGGGGAATGGTGGTGTTGGATATTTATTTCGGACCGCAAACTACATTATATTTTGGACGAAATAGTTGTTTCTTCTTTGATCTTCACCAATATATTTCTATATATGTCTATACATGTATGTGTATACACCTCTTAAGTGCTGATTTTGGAAGGTCAAGCACATAAGATTTTTTCTGGAATTCTTCTAGGCATGATCTGCAACTCTATTTTTTTGAACTGTTTCGCAACCCTAGTTTTTTTTTATGTTTTTTCCGATATTTTGTTTTTTCTCAACAGACAGCCAACATTAACATGCAAGATAGTGACTCTACAGGAAAGTGGTCTTAGGTACTCTATTACTAGTCTCTACATCAAGAAAACAAGGGTTAAATCTTCTCTTTCAAATGTTGTCCCAAAAAAGCATAGTAATTGTTAATTGATGGGAATGCATAATCAAAATAATGATATGGTAGGTGCTGAGAGGGAAGGAACATTTAGCTGGCCTCTTGTGGCAACATTCTCCTTTAAATCTCATGATTTGTTTGAAATCCCTTCCAAGAAATATGGTTTGAACCATAACACTTAGTTCTGTTGATCAGACTACGGAAAAGTGTTTGGGTTGAGCCTTCTGGAATAATGAATGTTTTGATGAAACATTTTTCAGGTCAGAAAGTTATGCCTGTCAAGTCAAAAACTGGTATTTTGCTCCAAAAATAGAATTGTTTGCAACCAGAATTCTTCAAATGAACTAGACATCTCAACTCAAACAGCTCTGATATTTTGGAGGTAAAAGTTTGTGGCCTCACATATGGTAAATTTCTAACTTGAAAGTACAAGAAAAAATAAAATCAAAATTTGTCCACTTAGGCACCAATCTGAACATACCTAATACTGTTAGTCTGTTGCATTCAAAATTGTTGATGTCTGAGTGGCTTTTGTGCAAACTACAAGCCACAAGGGTGACCTGTGCTCCTTTCTGCCTTGGGTGGCTCATAGAGACGAGGAGGAAGAGGATTATGGGGCCAGAAGATAGTCTCAGAATATCATTTGTGTAGTGGATCTTTTTTTTTTTATTTTTGGTTTGTCAGGATCTGGATAACCCTGGAGCTGATACTAAAAGCCTATCAACTTTTGCACAACACTATTTCATGGCGATGGATTGATATAGTTCACAGTTGTGATCATTGAGTTAAATAGGTATTCCCAACTGCCTTTTAGCTTCATTAAATGGAAATAATTGTGAAATGTTGGTGCATCTCAAGTTCATGGTGCTTAATGGGAAATCTGCAATCTGCTGTATTCAAGATATTGTCATCATTAGCTTGTGTTCCTTAGTCTATGCTCGCTTAGGAGATCTCACCTACAGATACTATCTACATGTTAGTTGCTGATAAATACAAGGATTGAAGCAGATTGAGAGGAAGAGCATTTCTAAAGGTCATCCAGTTCTGCACCTCTATTATATTTCCTAAACACTCAAATGGTTTAGTTTTTCTGAATTTCGGGGTGAACAAAGTATGTTCAACATTGCACTTAAGAGGTTGTGCGTCAATCAATGACCCTCTTGCTGGTTGTTTTTGTTTTTCATGGTTATGTCAGTCTTCATTAGCTGGAAGCCAAACGTCTAACATCTGTGTCAACTTTGACAACCTCCATATCCAGGGGAGACCACTTTTTACTTTCAGAATTCCGGGCTGGTTGTCAGGCTGCCTTATCTCATCATCCTTGAAATCGGTAGAGTTTTTGAACTCAAAAACAAGTAGCTTTCTTAATTTCCATAATGCCCCAAGTTACCATAACTAGAGCCTCCAAGGATTCCTTACCAACAAAGGGGCAAGATTTTCAAACCACGATCTAAGTAGACACATTAAACTCCATTGGTATTATATTTCAGTAGTATAGATGGTTAGTGTTACACAACAGTACTGCTCAAGGTATACAATTTTATATTAGTTGCAGTGTATGATATTTGGCTTATAAGATATTTAAAATACCTGAATTTGTTATCTAGAATTTAAGGGAAGAGAAAATTTTAATTATAATTTAGGAAGTGTTACTTTCTCTAAAAACTATCAAGTATGAAGTGAAGAAGACCAAACATATTAATTTCAAATGGCCTTTTAAACAATTCAGATAAGGAATAATCTGTTTGATTATTCAGCTTTGTATAAACCAAATTTAGATTTTAAGATCTTTATTAACTTTTGAATATCCAAATCAGTATGATAAGCCAAATATCCAAATGGCCATTTGGATTGAAACCATTTTCTTCTTTGTTTTTGATTCAAATCTGAACTCACAGTTGGTGATCTGGAAGTGTTTCCATTGAAAATGATTAACGTATGTATGCATCAGAGATTTTCTTTTTTTTTTTTCACTACAAAACAACGTTTTCTGCCATCAATCTTAGCAGTTTCTCATTCTACTTTGTCCTTTACAGTGCAATTCTTCCTAACTTTTATGGGCTTTACTTAGAATCCATTGTTTTGACCTCCAAAAAGTTTGAGCTCGATGAAAAGAACCTCCATAAGCTTTACACTTTCTAGTAAGCATTTTTGATAGAATTGGAATGGTAAGCCCCCAGGAATTATAATTTTGTGGGACTGATTGAATTCTTGTCAGTGAAATGCAGAACTTACTGAGGTTTCAGATTGAGCAAAAACTCTGGTTTTATTTTGCTGATTGATAATTGTTTTTAGCTACTAAACTAAGCAAGATTATGTCATGGGTTTGTGGATAAGAAACCATTGAACCTGACCCACGTTTACCTTTTAATGCAAAGCCACTGAATCTATCTGCCAAATATATCTGCTTCATGGCTACATACCTTTGTTTGATGGGAGCCTTGTGTTTGATGATGATCAAATGTTTATGGTGAAGAATTCATTGGATTTTGCAGTCTCATGAAAGGTTTATGATAATGATGATGATGACATATTTAGGGCTAACAATCAGCCACCAAGCAAATTGTTAAGCCTAGTTTGTGTTGTGGAAGCTTTCAGTCAAAAATGATTAATTTCAGTGTTAGAAATTCTTTGATCTTTCTGTTACAGAAGCATTTTCCGTGATCATCTAGAGCAGTTTTTCCTATTATTCCATCGTTCACAGTTCAATTCCTTGTAAACACCTGTGGGCTTTACTTAGACGATGCTGTTTCAGCCTCCAAAAAGTGTGGGGTCGATGAAAAGAACTTCCGTAAGCGTCACACAGTCCTTTAGTTTTCTGAGTCTCATGGCTTCTCCGGCACCCATTTGGCTCAACTAATAGAAAAGCTTCTCTGGGTCCTTCATTACAAACTAGAAAACAATCTCAAGCCTAAATTTGTTTTCTTTATTGGAATTGGCTTTGTGGGTCAACTTCTGCAGGACTTTTTCTTACTAAATACACAATTAGTGCATGCGTCCTTAGATTCTCATATTAAATCATCTATCCAATTTTTTAGGTGCTACCTTGACGGTAATGTGAAAGTTGTGGCAAGTAAGCATTCTCCATGTTTGATGACAAAAGATTTGTAGGTTAAAATGCTACCAAACATTGAATGTCTGTTAAAAGAGGGAGTGCCTGCAAAGTGCATCTCAAAGATGTTTGTGATGCAACCAAGTGCTGTTTTGGCATTGCACAATAGAATGGTTCATGCATCAAATATTGTTAAGAATTTGGACTTCAACCAATGGCTTCTAATTTTGTAGCTGCTCTCAGAGTGATTTGATCGGTCAAGAGTCCGTATGGAGGAAGAAAATAGAAGCGTTGAAGACCCTGGTGTGGATTGAAGAGGAGTTTCTGTTGGCTTTTAAGCGAGTACCACATTGTTTGGCATGCTCAGAGGAGAAACTCAAGAGCAGATTTGGATTTTTATGCGAAACATATTCAACTGTGGGCCGCAGAACATCATTGCTACTCCCTGCTTCTCAAGTACTCAATTGACAAAAGGATTCTTCCGAGAATTAAGGTACTAAAGGTTTTGGAGTCTGAAGAATTTGACCAACATGGGAACAAAGATTGCTTAGTTTCTAAAGATCAATGGAGGAGGATGACGAAGAATAATGAAAGGAATTTCAATTATTTAGAAAGTCATTAATACTAAAAGTAATATAAATAGAGTTTCCTAAAAACCAGTACAAAAAAAACGTTATCTCATTCCTTTTGCAACTTGAATACTAAAATTGTTAGGTTTTATAAGCTTATATCGTTTCCATTACCCTATTTGTGGGGTGCAGACTAGTAGGAAGATCTCTTATGTCCTGGGAGGATAATCGTCGTAACCTGCTGTACCGTGACAATTCATCTACGATGGCAAAAGGAATGTGCTTTTGCACACTTCGGATAAATATCCTTTTTACATCCAAATTTCAATCTATTTTTGTATATTTATTCTAACAATCTTAAGGATAATTTTTGTTTTTGCTATAATGGATGCAAATGCGAGTCGAACTGCTACTAATCAATCTGTCTTCGTTCCTTCTCGGACTCAGTCTATACCACTTACTCCTAAGTTCTCAGCACGTTCCCCAATGATCTTTCTGATGTCTATTCTTCGTCAAAAGAAGCAAAGGAAATATGGGAAAATATGAACAAAAAGTATATGATGGAGGATGCTAGTATATAAAAGTTTATTGTTGCTAACCATTTACATTTTCAAATGTCTGATGAAAGGAGTGTTCAGGATCAAATCAATGAATATCACAAGTTGTTTGACTACCTGAATAACAAGAACATCAAGCTACCCAAAAAGTATATTACAAGTTGCCTCATTAAAAAGTTTCCACAGTCCTGAAATAATTACAAGCGATAATTCAAATACAAGAGAAAGCACATGTCACTAGAGGATGTAATTGCACATATCCTGATTGAGGACAAAGATAGAATCTGTTCAAGAGAAGCAAAGGCAAAAAATATAGCATCAAGGGCAAATGTGGTGGAGCAAAGGAAAGGAGACAAGAGCCACCACGGTCATCATCATCATCATAACAAAAAGAGGTATGATAACAAGTCTTAAAGAAATGAAAAGCTCAGGACCGTTAATCCAACCTTTAAGAAGAGAGGCACTTGTGATATGTGTGGGAAACCAGGGCATCATGCCCCTCAATGTGGGCAAAAGAAAGGGAATGACATTTCTGTCATACCGAATGTCAATTTGGTGGACGCAAATGTTATCGTAACTGTCATTTCTCAAGTCAACATCGCCACTAACTCAAAAGAATGGACAATAGATTCTGGTATTATAAGGCACGTTTGTGGGAATAAAAATGCATTCACCTCCTACACACCAATATACGGTGAAGAAGAAAATGTCTTTATGAGAGACTCAAGAATAACACCTATTCTGTATAAGGGCAATGTTTTTATGAAGCTAATATCTTGAAAAGTGTTATCCTTAAATGATGTACTTCATGTCCCAAAAATACACATCAACTTGAATTCTATGTCCTTGTCGGAAAAGATTAGAATAGAAGTCTTCTTTGAGTCTAACATAATTGTCATAACCAAAAATGATGTGTTTGTAGTAAAATGCTACTGCAACCAAAGACTTTTCATTCTAAATATACTTAATGTTATCAATAATAGAAATGCATTTACTTCTTCTACTTATGTTATTGACTCTTATGATGTGTGACATATTAGACTAATGTATATGAGTGATTCTTATATTAGAAAAATAAAGCAGCTTGGTTTGATTAAAAATTTACATTGCAGTGTCAATAAGTATAAAGTATATGTTAATGCCAGTTAAAAAGAGTTGCAAATCAATTCACACAAAAATAGAACTTCTTAATTTAATACATTCAAATTTGGATGATTTAAAAAATACCATGATAAAAGGAGACAAACATTATTACATAATATTTATAGATAATTATTCTAGATAAACTAAAATATTTCTATTAAAAGACAAAAATAAGATGTATGATATATTTATTAAATATAAGAGTGAAGTTGAAAATCAGTTAAACAAGAAAATTAAGAGACTTAAGTCAAATAGAGAAAGTGAATATGGTTCACAATTATTATTAGATTTTTGTGAAAAAAAGAGTATTATACATGAAATCACACCCCCTTATTCACCTAAATCAAATATAGTAGCAAAGAAAAAAAATAAAATTTTAAAAGATATAATAAATATTATGCTAGTCAATTTAAGGGCACCTAATAATTTATAAGAAGATGCAATACTTTCAACATATTATTTACAAAACCGAATCCTTTATAAGAAAATTGGAAAAATCCCATAAAAATTTATAGAAGGGATACATTTTTAGTTTGAATTTTTTGAAAGTGTAGGGATGATTTACAAAGGTTCTTTTGTCAAAATCAAAGAAAAGGAAAATAAGTTTTAAGATCTCAAATTGCATGCTTATTGATTATACAAAATATAATAGTACATATCATTTTTTTGTTATTAAGAGTAATGTTATTAAGACAAATATTATCATTAAGACTAAAAATGCAAAGTTTTTCAAAAATATATTTCCAATAAGAAAGGATTTAATGTCACCAACTGCCATTAGAGTTGAAATAGAAAAGGTGTTTAGTAACACTTCTCTTGAACCTAAATTAAAGAGAAGTAAAAGACGAAAAAAAAAAAAGATACTTGAAGATGACTTTTTCACTCTTGTAATAAATAATGATCCCTTTACATATAAGTACTATCCTCTAATAATGCTAGTATGTAACTAAAAGCTATAAAGAGTGATATTTGCCTCTAGGTAACAAACCCATAGAGTGCAAATGAATCTTTAGAAAAAAGTATAGACTAGATAGGTCTATTGACAAGTATAAAGTCGGACTTGTAACAAAAGAGTATACACAAAAAATAAATAAATAAATATTGATACCTTTACTCTTGTTACTAGAATTACATTTATTAGAGTATTGATTTCATTGACATCTATTTATAATTTGTTTGTTCATCAAATAAATGTCAAAATTACATTTTTATATGATGATCTCAATAAAGAGATTTGCATTTCATAACTTAAAAATTATGTAGTTTTTGGCAAAAATAAAAAAAGGTATGCAGGTTTCTTAAATTCTTATATAAATTGAAACAAGCATTTAAACAACAGTATGAAAAATTTGATAATATGGGATATAATTTATATATTAATGAGAATTTCAAGCAAATAAATAAATTATATGTTAAATTAGAAAAATCCCTCCATATTTAATGTTCTGCTTTTTTCTTATATTTGTTTTTCCATAAAAAGGAAAAAGGGTCATACGAGTTAATAAAATATATAATAAATGAAAAGAAATTTTTCTCTCTTATCAATAAAAAATTAAAATTAAATGTCAATTATTCACAATTAAAATTTATTGGTGAACTATTTTATTTTTTTTCTTTTTTATTTTATAAAAAAATAATGATATCAAAAAATTAGTATAAAGAGTAAAAAAATAAAAATAAAAATAAAAATATTACATAAATGTGATTAAATAGATATAAATTATATATAAGTAAATAAATTACATTATCATAATTATAAATTTGTATATTATTAATTTTTTAATATATAATTTGAATTAATTATAATTATTATAAATATATAATTAGTAATTTTAATAATATTAAAATTAAATTAATTAAATTTTACTATATAAAAAAATAATTTCATGAATTATTTTGATAAAAAAAATTTATATTACATACAAAAAATTTTATATTAATACCTATTCAGTTATTATAAAATTTTTTATATAACTTAAAATATTATTTATATAATACAAAATATTCTGTATATTATATAAATTTTATTTAAAAATAAATTTATGAAATTTGTGTCGAAAAGGAAAATTTTGGTAACTAAAATGGGATTTAGTATATTTTGGCAGCATTCCAGAAGAATGCCCAGACAACAGTAGTCATTCACCTAGATATCTATAGGTGACTACAGGTTCAGTGAATATGATGCTTCCAAACTAGAATCTTCCTCGATATGAACCGAAGATAGTCTGGAGGGAGATCACAAGGTGAATTTAAATAAGGATTTAGGAAAGCCCAACAGAATATCTAAAACACAAAATGGCCCTTAGCACCCACTAGACCTCATCACTTTTGTTACACATCAATGCTGGTCAACTGGGTGCACCAACGATTGTATGAAGAATTTTTGATCTGGGTAGGCCACAAATCTACAAACTTTGCTAACGACCTTTCTCTTGCTTTCCCAATTCTGCGATTCAATGAAAGTCACGATGGAGTAACATTACCTTAACAATATACTAAGACTCACCCTTAAATTTTCGAGCTTTGCTATGCAACTCAAAAACCTAAGAGAATTCACAGGCATTATACACCAAAAACACCAGACTTCTACTCAAATTAACGCATATAAACATACTCTGTAGCAAGAATTTTCTCAAACGACATCTTAACTCTAGTGTACTCCTGTTTTCACAGAGAGGCTGTAACAGGTGACCCCTGAGGTCACAATAGATTATCCTTACCATTACACTAAGCTCATCCCTTAAATTTTCAAACTTTACCATACAGTATAAAAACCCAAAAGAATTAACAGGCATTTACATACCAAGAACACTAATGGAATTGAAGTCAAATGAAGGCATATAAAAACATACCTTGTAGCAAGAATTTGCTCAAACAACACCTTAACCATGTCGAGGCCGCGCTTAACCCGCAACAAATTCCTAGAATGGCGCCCTGCTTTTCTCACACAATTCCCTTCCACGTCTCTATCCAGCAAACCTTGCAATGTCACAATCGATTTCGAAGCGCCTCCAAGATCATGAACCTTTTTTTTTTTTTTTTGGGAGGCAAAATTTTAAAAGAAACCCAAGAGATCGAATTAAGCATTGGAAATTCAGGATAAGAGAAATCCGAGCAAAAAAGAAAAGAAAGGTGGGACCTTGGCAACATAATCCATCTCGGCGAACTTGAGGGCGATGCCCAAGCAACCGACCTATTAGACTACATATATATAAATATTATTTGCGGATGGTTCTGTTGTCTTCTAAACGGTAAAAAGAAAACAAACCACAGACTAGACTAGAGAGAAGCCCCTTCTTGTCTTCTGTTTCAAGTTTGTTGTGTTGTCTCACAAGAAAGAAATCATCTTTCTGTTCTCTTTCCTCCTCAAAAATCTTTCGACCATGTCTGGTTCTTTGAATTTCGATTCTGCTGCGGCCAGGAAGGCAAGAGAATTGGCTGAAGAAGCTTCGGCCGTGGAGACATCGACATGACTCTGAAGCACGCGGTGTCGGCCATGGAGTACGACCCCAGATTGCCAGGCATTGAAGGCTATCTCGCTGCCTACATGATTCACAAGGGAGTTTTATCGCAGGCCACTTGGTACCAGGTCTTGTCCATCAGACTCAAAGGTTGCCGCCGTCCTCTCTCCAGCGTAGACGCGTCCACGTTCAAGACACACTACAAGAAACTAGCCCTCGAGGTTCATCCGGACAAGAACAAGTCGGTTGCCGCAGAGAGCGCCTTCAAGTCGGTCAGTCAGGCTCTGGATGTTCTGTCGGACCCCACGAAGAGAAAAGCCTCTGACAGGACGATTGAGTCGTCGTTCCAGTCCAAGAAACGCCCTTTTTCTTCATCAAGAATGGATAATGGTCCCTTCGGATAATGGTCCCTTCGGTTCTTGGCTGTCAAGACACCAAGACCATCCCGAAGAGACAGTTCCAACGAGTGAAGATTCTTGCCCCTGACAATGCGGATTCCGGGGAGCGCAAATACGAGCCCAGCATCAAAAATGCAACATCCGTGGGAAATAGGCTTGTTTTTAAGGTTGTCTGGGGACTTTTTGTTGTGGGAATTTTTTTTTTTTTTTTGGTTTTTTGACTGAATTTTTTTAAATAGAATTTTAATGTTAATATATCTATAATATAATATTATACTTGTATATAAATTATAAATTTGCTAAGTTATGTGTTAATAAAAAAGTCAAACCTAAATAAGTTAAAAAAATATACTAAATTATCAATTAAATTATTAATAATTAATTTGTACAAATAATTAAATATAATAATTTTTTTCAAACTAATGATATATTTCAATCATTTTTTTAAAAACTATTTTTCTTTCTCATAAACGATAACAATGAATCAAAGAGTCTAATTTTTAAACTTAAAATATTTTTGGAGTCAAGTAATTTCCATTATTATTCAAAGAACAATAATTTATTGCTTGGGTGAGACATAAGGTTTCTCATTCAAATCCTCACATTGTATTCCAATTTTCATGTGAAAACTACAGAGACTTGTGCTAACAACTCAAGTTTGCTTGAAAAAGAGATTCCTCGTAAAAGAAAAGGTTAAAAACCTTTGTGGCTGCAATTGTTAATGTAAGTAACTCTAATACCTCTTCAATTTCTATGGTTGAAGACGTGTCTCGGCTGGTTAATTTTCTCCAGAAGTTCAATTTAATATTCTCATAGATTGAAAGAGTAATTTTTCTTCTTATTTTGAGTAATACATTAGACAATAGCTTTATAGATGCTAAACCTAGTAAAAAAAGGAAGTTGACAAAAAGGTAAAAAAGTCATCGAAAAACTACCTAAATTAGTTCTAAGGATATATTCTAAAAATAGCTAACTATGCACAGTATAGGCCACTAATCACGTTTTCCCACGCTCCCCCTCAAGCTGCTGAGTAGATATTATACTTCGAAACACCGAACTGTTAAAACCTTTGGTAAGTACATCAGCAAGCTGGCTATGTGTAGGCATGTAAGGGGTACAAATCAACCCACTCTCCAAGTGTTCTTTGATAAAGCATCTGTCGACTTCGATGTGCTTCGTTCGATCGTGTTGTACTGGGTTGTGAGCTATGCTAATTGCAGACTTATTGTCACAATAGAGTCTTATTGAGCTATCCCGCTTAATCTTCAAGTCTTCTAGAATGATCTTTAACCAGAGTACTTCACACACACCTTGAGCCATAGCTCGAAATTCTGCCTCTGCACTAAACCTGGCTACCACATTTTGTTTTTTACTCCTGCATGTCACAAGATTTCCACCAAGAAAGGTGCAATATCCAGTGGTTGACTTTCTGTCAACAATTGACCCTGCACAATCAACATCCGTGTATGTCTCAAGTGCTAAACCTCCGTTCCTTTTGAACAAAATAACTTTCCCTGGTGCTCCCTTAAGGAGCTGTAACACTCGGTAAGCTGCTCGTAAATGAACTTTCTTTGGGTTATGCATGAATTGGCTAATCACACCAAGTGCATATGTTATATCTGGTCGTGTGTGAGACAAATAAAGGAGTCTTCCTACAAGGCGTTGATAAGTTGCCCTGTCTACCGCAACATCCTCCTCTGCTTTTCCAAGTCTGACATTCTGATCTATTGGAGTACTTGCTGGTTTGCGTGCTATCATGCCTGTTTCTTTGAGGAGATTTGTGACACACTGTTGTTGGGAGATAAAGTGCCCTGCTTAGAGTGAGCAACCTCAATCCCAAGAAAATATTTCAGCCTTCCTAACGCCTTGATCTCAAATTCCTTGCCCAAACAGTGACTCAAGATTTGTTTTTCTTTGTTATCATCTCTTGTCACTATTATGTCATCAACATAAACCAAGAGAGCTGTGACTCTCCCTGAACTTGAGTGTTTAATGAACAATGTATGATCCCTTCGTCTTTGATTATATCCCATAACTATCATAACTCTAGCAAATCGTTCAAACCACGCTCGTGGTGATTGTTGTAGACCATATAAGGCTTTCTTCAGAGTCTGAGAATCCAAGTTCTTCCCATAACCTGATGGGACTTCCATATAAATTTCTTCCTCTAGTTCTCCGTGCAGGAATGCATTCTTTACATCGAACTGTTGTAATTCCCAACCATAGTTAGCTGCCAACAACAACAAAACTCAGTATTCATTTTTGCAACTGGAGCAAAAGTCTCCGGATAATCAATTCCATAGCTTTGAGTATACCCCTTGTCTACCAACCTTGCTTTGTAACTTTCTATCAATCCATCTGCTCTATACTTCATTGTATACACCTATTTTACACCCTACAGGTTTCTTTCCCACCGGTAACTTTACCAACTCCCAAGTTCTGTTTTTCTCTAATGCTTCCATTTCCACATTCATAGCTTGTTTCCATTTCTCATTGGACAAAGCCTCAGATGAGGTGGTAGGAATGGTAATGGTGTTTAAGCTAACAAGGAAGGATCAATGAGGTGGTGAAAATTTCTTAAAAGACATAAAGTGTGCAAGAGGATATAAAGGTCGTTTCGTGCACTCTCTTGTTGCTTTCCTAATAGCAATGGGAAGATTCTGGTGATCCTTACTCACATGAAGTTCAGTTTCATTTTGCAATGTAGGATTAGAGATTGTTACCTCATTCTCAGGACTTGGGTTGGACTCTTGGACCTGCATAAATTCAGGAATAATCATCTTCTTCATTGTGAGCACCATGCCCTTGCCAAATTTCACATTCTCAAGAGCAGAATCTGTTTTTTCTTGAGGATTTTTCAGGCATAAGTTCAGGTTCAGACATGGATTTGAGAGAATTTTCTGACATATGGTTGGGTTCATTTTCAAATATATGTTTAGGAAGATTTTCGGAAATACGATTTGGTACAATAGGACGAGATGAACTGGATGGTTTACACATGGATAGTGGTAATAGATCAAGTAAAACATCCTCATCCTTATTTTCTATTGTTAAATTCTCCCCCTGAAAATAAGGATTGGTGAAGTAAGACTCATGTTCATTGAAAGTGACATCTATTGAGACATAAAACTTCTTTGATGGAGGATGGTAGCACTTATACCCTTTCTGAGTCAAGGAATACCCCACAAAGACACATTTTATTGCCCTTGGATCTAGTTTCCCCCTAGTTGGACAATGGACATGAACAAATGACACACACCCAAATATTCTGGGAACAAGATTATTTGTAGTTTGTAGGTTAGGGTAGAGTGTGAAGAGTATTTCCATAGGACTTTTGAATCCAAAAACTTTAGATGAAAAACGATTTATGAGATGGGTAGCAGTAAGAACTGCTTCTCCCCAAAAATTTTTAGGCACATTGTTTTGGAACATAAAGGCTCGGATTTTTTTCAAGAAGCTGGCCATTTTTCCATTCAGCCACTCCATTTTGCTGCAGAGTATTGATACAAGATAATTCATGTAGCATCCCTTCCTTTTGAAAGTATGAAGTTAGGGTTCAATTAAAATATTCCCTAGCATTATCCGAACTAAACCTTTTGATGTTGACTCCAAATTGATTTTTAACCAGGAAGCAAAAATATGGGAGAACAGTACTAACATCTGATTTATGCTTGAGTAAGAAAATCCAGGTGACACGAGTACAATCATCAATAAATGAAACAAACCATCTTGCCCCAAAAATATTAGGGATAGGCATAGGACCCCAAATATCATTGTGAATGAGATAGAAAGGAGCAGAGCTCCTTTTGTCACTGACTGGAATTGGTAAACGCTTGTGTTTAGCAAGTTCACATACATCACAATGAAAGTTTTCAACATCTAGATTTTTAAACAAGGCAGTAGAGAATTTTAATAACCCTAAAAGATGGATGTCCAAGTCGGCCATGATGAAGCCAAACTTTCTCCTTATTGGATGAAAATCTTTTGACATAAAAGAATAAGGTAATTAAGTTCACAATAGTCGTGATGAAAAACCACATTGCAATGTAAATCTTGAGTAAGTTTTTGTATAGAAACCAGATTTGTGGACAGTTTAGGGACACGAAGGACGTTTTTTAGGATCAGTGATGGGCCTATTTTAACATTCTCTACACCTGCTATAGTGGTCACAGAACTGTCTGCTATGACTATTTTCCAACTACTTGGACATGGAGAATACGTGAAAAAAATATTTGGTAAGTGAGTCATATGGTCAGTAGCTCCAGAGTCCATGACCCAAGAGTTGGCAAAGGTCGTACCCGAGGCATATAGCCCAATAGAGAATGGAAACTTACCTGAATATGCCAAAGAACAGGTACCTGAGGGTTTTTCAAGGCTGTAGACAAGTGATCTTGTCCTCTTGATCACTTCTTGGTCTTTTCCATTCCGTTTTGGAAGAGAGGTGACGAATTCTCTGTCTCCAATCCCCTCTAATTGGGCTGTTGCAATTGTCTCTGCAAACTCTAGCATCTGCTATGGGAACAAATAACAATTCTAGGCAATTAAGGCCTTTCACGTGAAGTAGAAATCACCAGCAATAAAGGCTAGCAAAAATATTCTGTTTTGATGTCAGAAAAAGAGTAAAACAAAAGGAAGAGGACCATGAAGGGCAATGGCCCTGCTACCATTTCAGAGATTGAAAGAGTAATTTTTCTTCTTATTTTGAGTAATACATTAGACAATAGCTTTATAGATGCTAAACCTAGTAAAAAAGGAAATTGACAAAAAAAGTAAGAAAGCCATCGAACCCCATAACTTATGGAAGACTTAAAAACTACCTAAATTAGTTTTAAGGATATATTCTAAAAATAGCTAACTATGCACAGTATAGGTCACTAATCACGTTTTCCCACAAATATATATATATATAACATAAAATAAAAATACAGATGACCAGTCTCAGAATAGTTTCTGACACAAGAAAATCCATAATCAAATTCAGAACTAAGACAACAGCCAGAGATTGCAGAGATTTTAAGCACAACCTCAGTTCATTGCGGCATATTCATACCCTGTTCCTCAAGCTTAGAAATTGACTGCATTGGAAATGCACCAACTTCCTAGAGTATAATCAGCACATGTAGCTGCTGCTGTTGCACTCAGTAATAATTTCACTCACATCCTAGCAATCTTGTTTGCCAAAGAAATTGCATTATTGAATCCTCTCACAATTCATTTCAACATGCATATGTAGTTTGCATTCCCATTTCTCATAGCGTCTAGTTTGTTGAGTTTTCCAATGCTTCACAATCAACAGCTGCCCCACCGTGGTTTTGAACAGCCTCCAAGGCCTGAACTGAAGCCCTTGAGAATCCCATCAATCCCTGGAATACGTTAGGAAGACCTGTCTTAAGGTTGTTCAGAGTCATGACCCTGGTAACCTGGACAGAGTTTAGATACTTGGTCTTCTCGGTATCCACGCGCTCCTTTAAGGCTCCAGCTTTTGCACGCTTAAGCAACAAAGGATGCTTTGGGCTGAAGTCCAATTGCATGTCTCCAGCAGCGGAGTTCAAGTCAAGCTTTTTCTCCATTTCAGCTAGTGACAACAACTCCTTTCGCAGCCTTCTCTTGAGCCCATCAGATTTTCTATGCAGGTAGTGCTCCTCCACCTGCTGCTGCATTATGGACTGGACAGCAGACAGAAGGCTCTTGATTGCCTCTGAAGCTATCTGCAGAAAATGCCCAAAAAATTGTAAGTATCTCATGCAGGAGGAAGGGCAGAAATTACACTTCTAACAAGCACTGATCGAGTACAACATCTGAACCAATTATGTCAACAAAAGTCATGGCTTATTTTTCCATATCAACAAAGGTCATTTGCTTAATGTTTGCATGGCAGAGACAAGGGGAAAAATATGTTCCAATGACTCTGTCCTCATATATGCTACCAATTGTGTAAATATGCTCCCAAACACAATAAGAAGATCTATAAACTCTTAAAACTAATATATTGGGAGATGCTTAACATTTATGGCTTCCATATTTCAAAATCCAAGTAGCGAATCACACACAAACTGCAACAACTGATCATCCCATGTGGCAACAACCAAAGAATGAATCCAATCATGAAATTTTCTTAATCTAAATTGCATATCCGCTTGCATCTCAAAAGGAACTGGCATTACTTTTTTATTTTTTATATGGCAGAATCAAAGGGGCTTGTCTTCAATTAAGAAATCATACAGTAACTGCCAAGACATCACAGCCACGAGCTATCATATCCTGCTGACTTGTTGCCTCAAAACATGGAAATTGTGGCCAACACTGCAGTATGTATAAACCTCATAGATGCACTTGGTTCAGAATTCATATCAGTGATGTAGGTCATAGATATCAAGGAAAACTAATATGCAGGGGGAAAATACAGCATTACCTTATCAGGTAATCTATCTAACACAAGCTGCCATTCTTTGCACAGCTCACGAACCAAGGAGGAGCAACTACTCTGCTGCTGGTCATCAACAAGATAGTTAGTTAGCTGGATCCACCTACAGAGGGTCCCTACATACTCTCGTTGGGATTTTGTAAGTTTGCAGAAGCTGAGATGCCAGGAGTTGACCTCAGACTCAAGCTGAGCTGTTGCTTGGTGACGGTAGTCAGTACTGAATTCAGTGTTTTGATTATCAGTGAGATGATTCAACTGCTGGGAAATATGGTTCTGAACTTGGTGACACTCATACATTGTTCTCCACATATTCTTCAGCCTGTAAAAGCAATCAAGTGAAGAAGTGAAAATTTAAGGTGATGTCTGGCATCAATTTCACACACTATTTAGATAAACGAGACAGTAAGCTCTCACAAAATCTTGTGTACAATATCTAAAGACTTTTCAGGACTTCATTTCGTGACAGGAAGTTGACAGGCGACATGAAAGGACAGATATCCACTAGGGGCTGAAAATTAGTACGTGCTCTATCACAGTAATACTGGAGTTAGCTTGAACAGAATAAGGAGCCAGATAAATGACTCAATAAACACTACTCTGCAGGGATTATTTGAATCAAAGTCATAACGTGAATTAAAGGATGGATGGACACAAAAGAAGTATTATCTTCATTAAAATATTAAAGCAACAAAAAATGTGTGGGACGCCAAAACATCATAGGAGTTATCTCAAACATTCACAGTCCTGGTTGTCAACATCTCTCAATGAACTGGTATACCAAACATTGACCTTACAGTTGCATCCTAAAATCATATTATTGTCCTAATGCTGTTTAAGTTATAATCATTTATGGTCTTGCTATGTACAAAAGTAACACTGTATACCTACAAATTTTGTCATTGTCTTGGACAATGATCTATCCAACATAATCTACAGTTATACTCTGCACAACATATGAAGTTATAGTAAATGAAAAAACAAAGTTGGAAGATAGTGCACTACCAAGGTGACCCTTGAAGTTCAACAAATACCATTTGGTACATCATTCAAATGGCTGGACTTTTGAATCTTCAATCAATTTTCAAAACAGTAAATTTCTCGCTTCAGTCTTGTTTGCACCATGTTTTGTTAGAATTTATAGACAGTTTATTCTTTTCCACAACCGGAGAGTAACATTTTAGTTTGTTTCCCTCAATTTCTCTACACAATCATTTTCCTTGTCCCTTAATCTCTCTAAAACGAATTTTTCCATTGCATTCAGAAAACAAAACCCAAAAAAGGAGCATACAAGGTACACGTTGTATTCATTACCCAGAAATTAATGCAACAAGCTGTGGATATAGCTCCACATCAATGAGTTTCAATATAAAGGAGCACGTCCCACTTATTGAATGCTGCAGACGTCTGATTTCACACTCCAAATCCTCAACACTCAACCGGGTTTTCTCTGTCCTGGTCCAGTCATGGTTTTCTTCTTCTTGCTTTAGCAATAGCATGGATTTCTTCTCACGCTCTAATTTGGTCATTTCTTCTTCCTGCTCATTACAGTGTGACAATGATCAAAACCATTAGAAGACAGGGACATATAGAGTATAATATATGAAATGGTAACAAATCAGAAGAAACTCAATGCATGGCAATTTTTTCCAATCCCTTAAAAATGTGGACAAGTATCATTATGTTTTAGCAATTATGTCGCATGCTGGTCGACATTCAGCAGCTTTTTTCTGTCATTTTCCCTTTTCTTTCTAATATTTTCCTCAGGATTTTAACTATATTCAGAAAAAATGGAACATGTCAAAACAATATTTGAGAGGCACAAACAGGAAAATAAAAGATATTGTATGCTTCCTACATCTGGAAAAGCATCCCTACAAAACAAAAAAGTGACTCTCAACACAAAAGAAGGCTTAAAGTCACAAGACCAGCAGTTGAAACACCACATGGACTGCTTAGAGCAACACAATGTCTGGATATTTCGACAAATTACAGGCCCTAAATGAAATAAACAAAAGAGAAAATCAGATGCAATGAACAAAATGTGAATGCAGTCGCTCATTCAAAGGAAATTCTGAGGTGAATGGTCTGTGGCAATGGGGTAACATTACTGTTGAAGGAACAAAATTATAAAATTATAAAAAAAAAAAAAAAACTCGATACAAAAGTTTATTGCTGCTGCCACTTACACCTCATATTCAACAAAAATGCGCTCTTCACAAGGGGAGGTTTATAGACTATTCAGCAAAAAGGACATTCTGAAAGCATTTGCCAAAAGATGCTTTGTTGGATTTGCTGACCCTTAAGATGCTGAATGACCAGCTATATAAGTTTCGACAATCTGGATTGTTTTCCTTCTACAGGTTAATATGCTGAGAATTAGATAACCATTATAACTGTGGGTATTTTTCCGGCTTGGCACCATAGATTGCCTTTTTAACCTCTACCACAGTCTCCACATACAAAACATTTCAGAATATTTGGTGCTGAAAATGCCTGATGTAATTGAGGGATGTATAAGTTTAACACAAATGCCTTAGTCAAATGATGGGCGTACCTCTCATTTAAATCATTTATCAAAAATACATCACAAATGTGATTAGTCACAAGGAAATATTAACTTGTCGGCAAAATAAAAAATGCCTTTCACATGAAGCTACTAAACTCTTTCAAATATAGCACTGTTCTAAGAGTTAGAGTGTGAAATCTGCATGTGTCACAGAGAGAGAGAGAGAGAGAGAGAGAGAGAGAGAGAGAGAGAGAGAACAAGACAAGCCAAAACAACAAAGGGTTACCATTTTCAGTTCAAAGCATACTATAATATTTAAATCAGAGTGCCCAAGAACATGCACATGGTGATATGGCTTCTTATGACTCAAATACCATCCTTTTATTTTGGCCATCACTCAAATAGCATCCTTACCTTCACTTCTTTGTAAAGTTTCTGCTCTGCAGCATATAATTTGTCAAGTGTGATGTAATGAGCTCCTGGCTTGCATGGTTCGCTCAAACTACAAGCCTCAGCAACATTTTTACCACACTGAAGTGACTTAGAAGACCAACTCCACGATAGTGCACTAAATACCTTTGCTGAATTATTCCTCTTTCCTACAAAATAAAGAGAGTCTGTGTAACTCATGTCTATTGGCAAGAACAAAGGGCAAAAATTGATCAACTGTATATTCACTTAGATACTGACATACAATATATTGTTTTCAGCAATTTTCTTGCCTATTATGGGTCACATGGCAATCAAGAACATAAGGCCAGATCACAAACACAAGAATGAAACCACAAGACTCGTTTCCCTTCCTGGCCTCTCATTGCCAGTCACCAAACAAAACCTAAGTATGTTGAGTTGACCTCCTACTATCAATAAAACAGAAATGATCTGGGACCTATATGTGTCTGGGGGCCGCTGCATAGTAAAATCATTGAGCTTAAAATAAAAGTTGTCATTCAAGGAACATAGGGATCAAAAATTTTCAACTTATCTATCCCAAAACACCTCTTCTACCATGCATTAGCATCTTATGTAAAAATACTTCCCTGAAAGTCTCGTTTCTTTTTTACTTTTCCCCTTTTTGCTGCACAGAACAGCCAACTCAAAATGGTTTAGAATAGAAGAAGAATGTACATTTCTGGTTATACATGTTCCAAAGATATCCAGATGGTATATAAGACCAACAGCTGAAATACTAAGTGCGATGAGGAGAGCAAGTCATACCTAATGCAAGTCCTTGCTACAGTAAAGACCTTAGGACTTAAAGTCAGACAAAAGTTAAACCATAATCTAACTGCAAAAACAAATCTCCAGCAAAGGCCTATGGTAAAGAGATGATACTATAAAAACAGTTTCTTCCACAATTAGGACTGTAAAATTGGTAGAATTACTGTTTAATTTCAGTATAATTCTGCTGATGAAACTTCAAATGTTATTGAATGAATGTACCATATAAGAGTTCTCCTTATAGCTCAAGTACCAAAGTAATGCATGTCTTGCATGGGGCGGTTGGAGTGGGTGTGGACGTAGGTATTGAAAAATGGTGCACTGAGAAAGGAAATATTGGCAAATAAAGTTTTTTTTTGTATTATAAGGGACAGTATTTACTTTTATTTTCCTTGAAATTTTGTAGCGGAGAAGTACCCCCTTTAGAGATGTCCATGAGAACAGCTGTGCCACTTCCCCCAGCTGATGCCTTAAGGAAATAATCATCCAATTCCTTAACAATACCCTTCAAGGTCCTCTTGCTTTTCCATTCCACCATGGCCATATCTGCAGTGTCCCTAGTATAGCAGCTCATCATGGATGAGTTATCGTCAAGCAATTCTACAGGTTGTTGTTTCAGCCGCTTCTCAGGAAGTGAATTTGCAGCGCCACTGCCAACAGCTCCCTCTTCTCTATCTTCTTCCTCAAACTCTGTTCTAGTCTCCGCCCAGTTTTCCTCTTCCACTATGGGTTCCACCATGTCACTCTCCTCCTGATGTTGTGGAGAATAACGCCCAAAAGGATCCCACATATTCCAAGATGAACTTGTAATAGTAGGAGGTGGTGGAGTGGAACAATCATTCTCATCAGTTGTCATGCTTTCTTCCTGTGAAACTTCTTCCTTCTGATTACCGTTGGACCTTTTTAAATCAGGGCTAAGAGGAGGAGGTGGTGGTGGCGATGGAGGCAAAGGAAAAGGTGGTGACAAAGGAACTGCCAGGCCATATGAGGTGTTTTCGAGCTCTAATGATTCTGATTCAGTGAATTGCCTAAGGGTTACACCAGTATTCTTCAGTGCTCTCAGATAAGCCAGCTGGGCATCCGCAAATTCTACTCTAAACCCCACCAATTGCTTCGTTAACCTCTTTCTCTCTTTGCAAATCCGAACCCTCTCCTCCTTTTCAATTCTTGATACAGAACAACCCATTTCTAAATTAACACTGAAAGCAGTTCTCCAAGTTTACGTTGAAAAGATATTTCAGAGACAAAAGCCAACTGCAGCCCAACTCTCCATCTTTATCACAACAGAAGGATTGCAGAATATTAAAGAAGAGTTCGTTTATGCAAATTTCGTAATCCAAATGAACATATCCTTGTTTTGCTCAATTCAACTTACCATAGATCTTGAAGCAGACATCCTTGAGAGGCTAAGACTTCTGTTCCCAGACCAAACGCCCATTGGAGAGAAGCACTCAGCTTCACAACCTCAAGCTTTACTCCCTAAAGACAGCATATTTGTAATTGGCTGTTTCTCCTCTGCCAAAAATCTTCAACCACTATGCCTCTCGATTTTTCAATAGCCCCCAAGGAGAGCAGTAGCTAAATCTCATGTATAAGCAAGAAGCTAGCAGCAGATCCCAAATGGGGTGCCCTCTTTCTTCGCTGTTTCATCGAAGATCAAACCTTGCATCCCAAAAAACCCTGTCTGCATTCTCAATCTCGTTGATGCACGGGCCTTAGAGACAAAAGCGGTCAACGAACAAGAGTGCTCGGCTGCAAATTGTCCTTAGCTCAGAAAGAAACAAAGCTGCAACCATTACCACAGAAAAAATGTCAAAAAAAAAAAAGGAATTCCAAATGGCTCTCAAACAAGCAGAGACTCCAACAAAATGTTTGATTTATATATATATATATATAAACAAAAAGAGACGTTTTCATACTAGGAAAATGGGGAACAGACAGGAAAACAATTGTACTGACTTGGAAACTGGCCGAGACAGAGACTCGTGTTTTTCTTTTCCTTTTTTTTATCAGATTAAGGCATATTAAAATTAGTACCTTCTGCTTTTCAGAGAACCGAGAAAACCAAAAAAAACAAGAAAAGTATTCAAGAGCTTAGCTCGAAACCCAGGAGCATGCGAAGCATCCAAAGTAGAGATGGTGCCCACCTACCCAAACCGTTAATAGAATTACAATTCGAGAACCCTTTTAAGATTGAAATTCGAAACCTTTCCGAAAGGCACAGTGGTTACTATCACTAAGGCACTACTATTACAACTACCACAGTGTACTGCAATGAAGTTTTTTTTTTTTTTTCTTTGAGGGACAGGACAGGAGTTCAGAACAACGCTAGTCCACAACACACTCCTAGTGAGAGCACAGTGGGACATGCTCTTTTTCTGCTCACACGAGCTGTCATCTAAGAAATTGTAGGCACTTAAATGCAAAAGATGAACAAAAGCATGATCACTCGCTGGGGAGTGGGCATGATTGAATTGAATAATATATGATCTTCTCAAACAAAATATTTCAACTTTTTCTTCCCTGTTTTAGAGCCTGGAATCCAATAATTCCACCTTGACTCTAGACCCATCAAGATTACTTCAAAAAAAAAATATATATATATATATTACTTGACATCTTATCTCAAAAATTGTGACAATGAAGTCGTTATTTCGTATATTCTTGATAAAAAATGGGGGAATAATTTTTGGTGAATTCAAAAAGAGAGAGAGAGAGAGAGAGATTCGTGGGTGTTGCATGATTATACTGATTTGAATAGCTTAGGAACCCCCCTCAGATGGAGGAATTGAACATGTCATGTTCTCACTCTGCAATTTGCACTTCTTTTTCAGGCAAATGATGGTTGAATCGAGTGATTGCAGCATGAGTTTACAACTTTTTTTGTTTTTTCAGTGCACTATATTAACATCTTGGCATGCATAAACAAACATTAATAATGGCCTGTAGTTTTCCAGGCTTGGCCTAGGGTGTGCATGTCCATGCCCCCCATTTAAAAGGATTTATAATTCAGCATCCTCTTGAGTGAGTTAAGGAATGACAATATTGCTTCACCAACTTGCATAAGCTCCATTTGATTATATACTATAACTTTTCTTTTTTCACTGTAGCATATTCAAATTCCATGAAAATACGGGCACCATCTTACTTTTTCGTCAAGAAAAGTTATGTCATAATTGACTAACAAACTAAATTTACGAAAAAAAAGTATAATAATAATCTACAATTCTAAAAGCAAAAAGTGAAAAAACCCATCAATTACTCTCACAATTATATACATTTAAACTTATATTTATTTTCATAAAACTCGAAACTGGGACTTCGTACGCACCCAAAAATGTGGTTTATAGGTTAGGACACACACTTAATGGCCCACCATGCACTTTAGTGCTGACTGCGTGGACAGCTTGGCCTTCTCTTGTTTTTCTGTCATCTTAACGGTAAAGTGGAGTCAACTAATTCAAATTCTATTATGCAATAACATACAATTGGAGGGAAGAACCATGAAGTCAAATGTAGGTCCATGTAAGAAACCAATGCTCGATATCTTCGCCAAAAAGGCCAAAAAAAAAAAAAATAATAATAATTAAACTCTATTTTTATTTTATTATTATTATTTTTTTGCAACTTGTTTTTCATATCGATGCACAACACTTCGAAAAGCCGAACCCCAACTTTTGCAGGGGACGCTGTTTTTCTTTCCTGCTTTCACTCTCTTTGATCTTGCCAAGAGAACTTAACGTTAAAAAAGCTCGTTTCTTTTTTTCTTTTTTTTTTTTTTTTGTTTCTGACCGACGATTGAATCTCAGAGTTCAATGTTCTTTGGGTTGCTAGCTTTTTTGCGATGCCATTTTCCCACCTTGATGGGCTTTCCTTTTCGTTCCCTCGTCTCCTCAGCTCCTTGAGCTTCACCCATAGCCACTCTCGTGGAATATATGAGAAAATCAATTCGTGCGCCATGCCCTGGACAAATTTGACTCTATCTCTTAATAAAAATATTTTATTAGAATTTTACAGAAATATTTTAATAAATAAAATTTTCAAATTTTTATTTTAAAAACCTTAAATTTTTATCTTAAGAGGAGCATGTGAAAATTTTTTGACAAAAAAAAGGTATTGAAAATAACAAGATCTTAATTTTTAAATTTAAATTTTAAGTTATTTAAATCTTAATTTTTATCATTTTAAATTAATTAAAATTCGAATCAGTTGTATTTCATTTTAATTTAACTCCACTTTCCTCAAATTCCACCGTATTTCTAACAATTATATATAAATAATCAGAATATATCTATATATATATATATATATATATATCAACATTTTGCAATATGGGACTTGAAATCGTTCTTGTTGGCAACAAGTTGAAATGGGTTTGCTTTAGTTTAGTTCATTGATCCAGATTCCATAGGTACACAGTAGTGAAGCATTTTGCCGCTTCTTGTTGATTTCTTTTCTTTTTTTTTACCTTTCTGCATGATTTGCTTGCCAGCTTTTTATTCTTTCTCTAACCTCTGGGTACAACTTTGACTACCTTGTGTATGGAATTGAATTTTTAATTGCCGGGTTCTATTGTCTGCAACATAGACAGTTGCTTTGACAACTTGCCTTCTGTCATCCTTCTCTTTCTCTCCCCAGTTGCGTGCAAAGCTAAATCATTACAGCTGAAAAGGGTTATTTGGTTCAAGAATCTTATTTCTTATGGAAGCTGCTTTAGTTCCCTATTGTGATTCTATTTTTAAGTGATCAGAACATGCTCTTGCCTCCTAATGCCTTTTTTGCTTTATGTTCTATTTTGTTTCCCTCAATGGTATTTCATTTTTTTGGGGTTTGTTGATGCCTGTCACTATCAGGGATAGTGTCTAACTGGTAATCTAGTTCATATTTCATGGCACTTGTTTGTACAAACCCAAATATTTTATTCCACGGAAGATGCTATGGCAGGCTAGTGTCAAAAATAATTCTCTAAATATTGACAGGAAAAAAGGAAAATTCTTGAGGGCGAATAAAGGTGCTATTCACTTATAAGCATGTTTTTTACCTCTATACTTTTCCTGTAATGAAGATATCCTAAAACAATATTTGGCTATAAGGTGTGAAAGGAGAAGGAAGGGATGTGGTGAGAGGTAGAATAGAAGGCCCTCCTTTCCACCGTCACACAAAATCCTCTCTCCCACCATCCCCTGCAATCCTTCTGAACTTAAGATATGCACTTTTTATATGAGTTTAAGAATTTAAATGAATTTTCCTTTCAGTGATTTTGCTTCTATTGCTTAATTGCAGAGAATCATCGCTCAAAGTACAAGCATTTTCCAGCCTTTTGACATGTCATGAATGGAAACGTTTTTTATTTGTATTTAAATTAATCATATTAGATTATTTTTGAGGACATGATTTTCATGGACCCTTTTTAATATGGATTTTATCTAGAGTAGCATAGAATTATCTAGAGACTGACTATATGGTTTTGTCGTATAACCTGGGAGAAGACTGTCGAAGGCATGGTTTCTATTATTTCTTTTTGACAACTTGAATTTGGCTATCTAATCAGAGAGAAGGTAGTTTCTCTTCTTTGAGAATGCAAATTGTTGGTTGTTATCTATTCATCAGGTTCAAATAAAAAAGCCAAGGTTTTACTCAAATTGCAGATTCCGTGAATTCCTTCACAGTTTCACTGATTCATCGAGAAGAAAACTTTAATTTAGTTATCTAGAGAGGTTGCAGGCTATCTTCTCCCTATAAATTCTGCTTCTAGCAATGTTCAACTATTTGACAAAAACAAGGGAACTGGGCAGCATAGTAAAAGTTTTCAGAGTTGTTTTCTCCTTCTTATTTATTTATTTATTTATTTATTGTTTGAAAGAGACCTGATTAAGTTGAGTGAATGATTGTGTGTCAGTCTGAACTGAACTCATCTCATGACATAAATGCTTTCTTCATGATAGATGACAAGTGCTTGGAGAAATGTGAGCTTTGTGATACATAGGGATTTAAAGAGGGGGAGTAGGAGAATCAAGGTGAAGTTATGGGGATATTTTATTATAACTGGAATTTCTTGCTCACACTCCGAAGAAATATGCATCTGCGAAATTTCCAGGGAGGATGAGGAGATGAAAATATTTTTCAAATTTATTATAGCTTTGGAGCATCTGGAAGCAAATGAGCAATGGAGCTTTTGGAGCACTGCTCACATGGAGGATTGCTCACTTGGTTTGCTTCATAGTTTTTGAAATTTCCTTACTTTTCTTATCATTGGAATCCATTCTGATGATAGGCAGAACAAAAGTGGATAGATATATGGTATTTGGCAAAGTGGATAGATGAAGGTTCTCTCTGTTAATGCAGCTCTGTTTTCTCTTTGGCAGTGAAATTTTTTCCATATTTCTCTTGCATCAGAATGAGTGGCTGCTTTTCTCAAACTATCTATGTTGGCAACCTGCCTTCAGATATTAGAGAATGGGAAGTTGAAGATCTGTTTTATAAGGTATAACTTGAATGTTGGTTGTTAATCTATACGTTTCTTTCCTAAGGGAGTAATTATCAGATTTTATACCACCAAGCTTATCTCCTTTAGTCTTCCTTTTTTTCATTTTTCATCCATTCTATTCTTAACATTTTCTGTTAATGCAACTCGTGTTCAAAGAATACGACACTTCACTTCAACTTAACACCTTGTTTATCTGTGCTACTGCATTTTGAAACATTCTTTTGCCATTACATGTTGTTTGATATATTTGTGCCATTCATATTTTATGACATAGTGGAAAACTGTCTGTTATTCTGGTTGCAATCTAGCCTGTTTGTATAGAGTTGTTCAATGGTTGTCTACTGATGTGGCCTATCTCATGGGTTTGTTTTTTCTGTAGTATGGCTGTATACTAGATATTGAGTTGAAGATTCTGCCTCATCCTCCTTGTTATTGTTTTGTCGAGGTAAAGTTCTCATTACATTTCATTTTTGCACGCATAATGACCAAAATGTCATTTTTCCCTTTTGATTTATTCTTGTGTGCGCATGTGCGAGAGAGAGAACTTTCAGAAATTATATGTTTACTGTTTGCAGTTTGAGAATGCTCGGGATGCTGAAGGTGCAATTCGGTGTCGTGATGGTTATAACTTTGATGGCTGTCGTTTAAGGGTGGGTGATAATCTTCTAACTGCTGTTATGTATTCTTATCTGTGCTTCTCTGGTAAGTTTTCTCATTGTTTGTGCAGGTTGAGCTTGCCCATGGCGGTAGGGGGCAATCCTTAACTGATCGTTGCAGTGGCTATGGTGGTGGGGGTCAGTACGGTACCTTACACCATTCTGAATATTGAGGTTTGCTAGCAGAACTTCTTTTTCTTACCAAAAGGATTGGGATAATATGTTGGCCAATGTAGTGCAGGAAAAGCTATTAATTTATCTGTGTTAAACTAAGATCCTTTCATCTCGACATTGTAAGTCATTCTAAAGCACAGATTTAATGTGCAGTTATTGTTCGTGGACTTCCTCCTTCTGCTTCCTGGCAAGATTTGAAGGTTTGAGAACTTGTCTTGCTTAATTAGCTTGTAAATTTTATTGGTTGGTCATTCCTTATAATGCTGATAAATTGATTTCAGGATCATATGTGAAGAGCAGGAGATGTGTGTCTTGCTGAAGTTTCCCGTGACAGTGATGGTATGTGTATTCCTATATTTGTTAATATTTTAGGAATTTTATGAACAATTTTCTGGACTTCGCATTTCTGCTAGGGGCCAAATGACTGCTAGCAGCTAGCCTATATTGAAATTTCCTGCATCTGGCATCTGATTAGCAATGTTCTTCCAGTTCTTATTGAAAATATATAGTTATGTACATGCGATCTATCTTATTGTTACTAATGAAATAAAAATTTAAGGAGATGTGTTACCATGTGAAACCTTAATACAGTCACTCTCTATGGGGAGAAAAGGACGGGCACATCTAACCAAAAATTGAGGATGGTAGAAATTAGACTAGTGCCTCCTTTCATCATCTTACTCTTGCCTTAGTTTAGACACCACACGAATATCCCCATCCTGTGAACTTCAAGAATACTGCCATGATGGAACCGATATCCCACTTTGCCCTTATTTCCACTAAAACTGTGCTCCCCTATCTTCAAAGCTAGAGAGCCTCGTTGAAATTTCTAGATGGAGGCAAAGAACACCTGATATGATATTTTCCATGTTATGGTTTTATGTCTGTTCAGGTACCTTTGGTATCATTGATTATACCAACTACGATGACATGAAATATGCCGTAAGTTATTCTGTGGGAAAGTTTTGTGTTTTTCTTTTTTGTTGGAGTCCTTGTTCACCAGTTTACCTGCTAGCATGTGCTTATGTTGTCAGATTTGAAAACTTGATGACACAGAGTTCAGGAATCCGTGGGCAAGAGCTTATATTCGGGTAATATATAGTCAAGAATTTCAATCAATTAAGATAGATCACATGATATTTGTGATATATTTGAAATCGTTTTACCATGGATTGCAGTCCTTTCATTTTTTTTTTTTTTTTTATAGCTTTAATTTCTCTCATTCATTATCACTAATACACAACCAATGAGGGTAGTTGACATCTTAATGCATGTTCTTACTGCTTATCCATGGGAGAAACATCATATGCCATTGTCTCGCCCGAAGTTGCTTTATACTTTTATAAAAATGATGTTGGATGATGATAATGTGTTAGACTTTTTTAGAATTTTTCTTCATGAAAATTCATATTTCTATAAGATAGGATCTTTTCTTTATATGAATACCAATACACAAACTGTAATAAAAATTGATGTACCGTTTTTCATGATGTCGAGATTCTGTTGCAGAGATAAGAATCGTTTTCCGATTTGTTCCTGAAAGGTTTTTCTCCTCTTGACTTTTCTCCTAGTCTTCCCTTTACTGCCTTTCGTTTTCTCTGATGGTGGAGAGAAGGAAAAGATCCGTAATGACAAACGTTATCCTCTTTTCTGAGAGAGTTGATTTTAATTAGGGAATTACCCCTCTTTTCGGATAACAATTATCCTTCCTGTAACAGTTATCTTTTCCTGTAACAGTCATCATTGAATAGGGAGAGTGGAGGGATTTTAAACCCAATGACCCAAATTACCATCATGTCTAACCGACCATCATATTAGACCTTTTATACTGGGTCATACTTTAAATAACATAGGCCACTCATGTTAATTAATTTAACAATTTCTCACTTGACCCATGTTATGACTTGATGAATCAATAACAAATAAATGTGCACAATCCTTAAAGATCATCAAACCATAATACTTGATTGAATTAAAATGATTGGATCATAGCGGTCACATATCTTTTAGCGACATGATTTCTTCCATGTATCACATAATCACCATAATTCATAATAGTCCAACCGAGAAACATTGAAACTTTAATTGTCATTTTCAAATATGCTATTAGTTATCTCACAAACCATAACTGTATACAACTAAATGGAGATAACAGAGCGCAAGCAAAACCATAGCTTTAATTGAATTCATAAGTGTCACAATGATATGAGCAATACAAGACATTGACTTTCAAGAGAATGTGGACTTGTCCAAAATGCCCATCCGTTCAACATGTCCAGTAAATGTTTTGGTGGCAAACTTTTAGTTAACGGATCCGCTATCATCAATTCAGTACCAATATGCTCAATAAACACTCTTTGGTTTTGCACTTCTTCCTTAACAGATAGGTATTTCAAATCCATATGTTTCGCACCTTTAAAATACTTATCATTCTTAGAAAAGAAAATAGCTGTAGAATTATCACAATAAATTCTTAATGGTCTTTCTATATTGTCGACTAAATCAAGTCTTAAGACAAAATTCCGCAACCATAATGCATGAACAGTAGCCTCAAAGCATGCTACAAATTCAGCTTCCATAGTGGAAGTAGCAATGACAAACTGCTTTCCACTTTTCCATGAAACTGCTCCTCCAGCCAACAGAAACATGTAACCAAATGTAGACTTTCTCGAGTCTACACATCCAGCATAATCTAAATCCGAGTAGCCTACTACTTCAAGATGACTTGATCTTTTATAAGTAAGCATACAATCCTTAGTGCCTTGTAAGTACCTAAGTACTTTCTTTCCAGCTTTTCAATAATCTATTCCAGGATTACTTTGATATCGGCCTAACATTCCAACAGCGAAACTAATATCTGGCCGAGTACATGTTTGAACATACATCAAACTTTCAACCAGCGATGCATAGGGAATGGATTCCATTGATTTTTGTTCCAAATCATTCTTTGGACATTGCAATTCACTGAACTTGTCCCTTTTTTGAATTGGAACTATTCCTGTAGAGCAATTTTCCATTCTAAATCTCTCTAATACTTTATTGATATAGCCTTTCTGAGACAGTCCTAACAATCCTTGTGATTTATTACGGAATATTTCTATTCCTATCACATAAGATGCCTCATTCATATCTTTCATTTCAAAAGTTTCAAAGAGAAATTTCTTGACATCGTGTAACAAACTCATGTCATTAGCAGCCAAAAGAATGTCATCAACATATAGGACTAATATAATGAACTTGCTCCCACTGATCTTCATATAAATGCACTAATCAACGGTGTTCTCTACAAAACCATATGACGTAATGGTATTATTGAACTTAATATACCATTGTCGAGAAGCTTGTTTTAGTCCATATATCGATTTCTTTAATTTACACACCAAATTTTCTTGCCCTGTGGTTATGAAACCTTCAGGTTGGTCCATATACACTTCCTCTTCTAAGTCGTCATTTAAAAAGACTGTCTTTACATCCATTTAGTGGAGCTCTAGGTCATTATGAGC
>CM034044.1:6375002-6404825 GCA_019804595.1 Bruguiera parviflora
GGCAGCTTATGTTAGATGGATGGATCACCGGATCAGGCACTGCTGTCTTTTTCTTTTCCTTTCTTTCTTTTTTCTTTTCCATGAATGCTACTTCTCCTTTGGTGACTATGATCCCAGATTGCTGTTATGAGCCCTGAACCTTACAGGGCTAATCCATACTGCAGTGTCGACCCATTTTCCATGTTTTGCAGCAATGGGTCAAGCTTATATACTAATTCAGGTTTGTGGTGACTCGGCATTTGTTGTAAGTTTTTATAATTGAAAACTGGCCCCCACTCTGGTTCTTCTGTTTTAAAAGAAAATAAAACTTGAATTGTTTTGTGCCAGTTACTTTTGAGATGCGAGTTTATATACAATTTGGGATTGATAAAATTTCATGATTAGATTTATCCTTTGGTTGTTGGTATCTGCCACGGGACAATGACTTGTTATAGTTTGTGTGCGATTCGCTACTTGCATTTTGAAACAGTGGAAGCCTTAAATCTCAATCAAATGACTTTTGTTGATATGGTTGGGTCAGATATGAAGCTGGCAAAGCAACTCACCATGGTGCTGCAGGATTGCATCCACAATGGATTGCATGCCAAGTTACTGGATGCTCCACTGCTGCATGCTTGTTCTTTTGTCTTTTTGAAATAGCTGCTCCTACAGATGAAGCACCTTTTGGACTCATCCTACTGAAGTTGGGAATTAGCTAAGTACTTTTGTTTCTAAATTTCAAATACTAAGTAAAAGTAAGGATTAAATCACCTTTGAATTATTTTGAATGTAATTCAAACTTGTAACGATATTTACATTCAAATCTTCATATATAATGAAGATTAGAAAGATAATGAAGGGTATTGAATCTCAATTAACCAAAAAGAGTGCATTGCTTCTTTGCTTTGTCTTCTCCTTCATTCTGCTCAAGTCTTGTTTGACATGTCTAGAGAAAGTTTCTGTCAAATTGATCTCCTGCCCCATGATTAAACGTCACCTGGTATCAGAGTAGAAACAATCCAACGTTAGACTTGTAGAGTGTGTGTCAAGAGAGAAAAGAAAGCTTCCATAGAGCTAAAGTACTTGAGAGAGATCTTACCAAAAATTAGCATATACCAGCTATGGCATCTTCAAATTTTTCATCCTTGCCTCCACCAAAATTTAATGGAGACAATTATATACAGTGGTCTATAATGATAAAGGCATATCTCAGAGTATTTGACATGTGAGAGGTCATTGAAACAGGAGCACAACCTGATCCCCCTCCATCTAATCCAACCATGGCCTAGATCAAACATCATAGTGAGCAAGTTTCAAGGCAATACAAAGCCTTAACTTGCATTAGCTTGGCTATTGCAGAAAGTATCTTTGATAGGATCATGGTTGTGATACTACTAAAGATGCATGGAAAAGTTGAAGGAGAAGTTTGGTGGCAGTTTAAAAACCAAAAACATGTTGCTACTAAACCACGGAAGGGAGTTTGAGTTGTTGAGGATGAAGGAACTTGAAACTATCAAAAAATACAGTGACAGGTTACTTAAGATTGTGAAATAAGGCCCTTAGGTGAAGACTTTCTAGATAAATTTATTGTTCAAAAGGTCCTGGTCAACATCCCTGAAAGGTTTGAAGCAAAAATCTCATTCTTAGAGGATTCTAGAGACTTGAATACTATATCCTTGGCAGAGTTGATAAATGCATTGTAGACTTAAGAACAAAGGAGACTTATGAGACAAGAAGATGCTGATGATGGTTCCTCCCAAGCCAAGTAGCAACAAAGAAAACAAAAAAAGAAGAAGTAAGGGAAAAAGACTAGAAATGAAACAGAAGGGAAGAAATAGTAAACATCCTATGAAAATTGCAGTAGGACAAACCATCTCTCAAAATTCTGTTGGAGGAGACCTGACATTATGTGCAACTTCTGTAAGAAGAAGGGGCATTCAGAAAGGATTTACAGAAAGAAGTCCAGCTAGCCACAATAAGATTGGCCTGATAAGACAGAGGCTCAAGTGGTTGACAATGATCAACCACCAGAAGAGTAATTGTTTACTGCTTGTAGTACCTCTTTTAATCTAGCTTGGCTAATGGACAGTGGCTACACAAACCAGATGTCCCCAGATCCTGATGTTTCTAGATCCTTGGATCATTCCTATACTTCTAAAGTGAAGATAAGAAATGGTTAGTTTCTTCAAATCAAAGGGAAAGGTACAATAGAGATCAATATAGCTACAGGTACCAAATTGCTCTCTGATGTATTATATGTCCCTGACATTAAGCAAAACCTCTTAAGTGTTGGTCAACTACTTGAGAGAGGATGTACTCTTACCTTTAAGGATAGGAATTATGTAATTTATGCTCCCAATGGCTATGCTATTGCCTCTATTCCCATGAAAGGGAAGAGTTTTCATCTAAGTTAGCCAATAACTCTTCATAAAGCTTAACCTGCCTCTAATGATAAGTCAGTTTTATGACATAGGAGACTTGGACATTTCTATTACTCTGACATTCAAACCTTGGCCAAGAAGGCCCTTACCATCAATATTCCTGAAATACATGTTCTTGATGACTTATGTGATGTATGCCAATATGGCAAGTAGACCAGACTACCCTTTACAACAAGCAAAACATGGAAAGCCAAGAAGAGACTCCAACTAATCCATACTGACTTATATAGACCTATGACTTTACTATCATTGAATTAGAATATATACTTTATCATTTTCATAAATGATCTTACTATATTTTGTTGGGTCTATTTCTTAAAGCACAAAATTAAAGTTCTTTTAATCTTAAAAAGGTTTAAGGTTTGGACTGAAAACCAATCAAGTCTCAAACTGAAAGCCATCAGATCTGATAATGGCTCTGAGTTTACTTCAGACACATTCAAAGCTATATGTGCAAGTGCTGGGATCCAACAACAATTTATTGCTCCATATACTCCACAACAAAATGGAGTAAGTGAAAGGAAAAATAGGAGCATTATGTCAATGGCCAAATGTATGTTAACAGAAGAGAAGCTTCCCAAAAGCTTTTAGGTAGAAGTTGTGGTAACTTCAGTATATCTTTTAAACAAATTACTAGTCGAGCTCTTGTTGTTCAAACTCTTTTTAAGGTATGGTTTCAACAAAAGCCCTCCTTGCATTATCTCAGGATCTTTGGCTGCTTGTATTTTGTTCATATACTTAATTAGAATAGGGGCAAGTTGGATTCAAGAGCAGCTACTGCAATATTTGTTGGATATAGTGAGACAACTTGCAATTATAAGGTGTATGCCATTCATTCTACCAAAGTCTCAATCTACAAACTTATTAAATTTAATGAGAATCAATATTGGAACGAGGACAAGGCTGAAATTGTGACAACTCCAATTCATCTAGAGAAACTTCCAAGCAATTTGAATCTAGAAATTAAAGTCTCAGATGAGGATGATGATGATTTCCCAATTTGAGGAACTAGAAGACTCTTTGATCTTTATGAAATGGCTTATCAAGCTATCTTAAAACCTGTAAACTATAAGGAAACCTTAAGTAATCCTAACTGGAAAAGGGATATGATGGAGGAACTGTAGCAATTGAAAGAAATGAGACATGGACTTTAGTCTCTAAACTAGAAGAAAAATTTGTCATTAGAGTAAACTGGATCTTCAAAGGCAAATGTTGTTCTGATGGTAAAGTTAACAAATTCAAGGTAAGACTGATAGCTAAAGAATACTTACAGCAATTTGGAGTGGATTACTATGAGACCTTTTCTTTAGTAGCTAAAATAGATACTATTAAGTAGCTTATAGCTGTAGTAGCACATAAGGGCTTCCAGATACACCATCTTGATGTGGAACCTACTTTCTTCAATGCTAAGCTGTAGGAAGAAATTTTGGTGGAGCAGCCTCCTAGATTCATTAAGCCTGGACAAGAAAACAAGGTTTACTTGTTGAGAAAGGCTTTCTATGGCTTAAAGCAAGCTCTAAGGGCCTGGTATAGTAGAATCAATGAGCATCTACTAGGCCTTGGCTTCAATAGGAGCCAATTAGAACCTACCTTGTACATTAAGTCACAACAAGATCAAGTGGTGTGTGTCTCACTCTACATTGATAACTTATTGATCATTGGTAGCTGTCCTAAGCTAGTTCATCAATTTAAAGCTAAGATGAAGTTAGTTTTTGATATGATAGACCTTAGAGTTATGTCCTACTTCCTTGTTCTAGAATTACGGTAATCAAGGCATGAAATTTTTCTGTGTCAAACCAAGTATGCCAAAAAGATCCTTAGAAAGTTTAATATGCATGATTGTAAAAGAATAGTAACACCTTTGGCAGCTGGTGAAAAACTTCAAAAGGATGATGGAGCTAGGAAAATTGATGCTTCCAAATATTGGAGCCTTATTGGATGCTTGTTGAATCTATCAGTCACAAGGCTAGACATCATTTATGCTGCAAGCATTCTTTCCGTATTCGTGCACTCCCCAAGTGAACTACGCTATAAAGTGGCAAAAAGGATCTCGAGGTAAATTCAAAGAATATCAGATCTTGGGATCGCATATTCCAATTCATCAAAATTGAAGTTAGCTGCCTATACAGATAGTGATTAGGTTGGTTCTCCAAAAGACATAAGAAGTACTTTAGGGTATACATTCACTCTTAGAGCTAGCTTCTTTTGTTAGAATTCAAAGAAGCAATTCACAGTAGCTCAATCAATAGTTGAGGCTAAATACATTGCAACTACTTTTGCTGTCAATTAAGTTATTTGGCTCAAGAAGTTGCTACTTGACCTGGATTTGATGCAACTTGGTGTAACTCTAATTTACTATGATAATTAATCCTCAATTACAATTTCAAAGAATCTTGTTCTTCATGGAAAAACCAAACACTTCAAAATTAGGTTACATTTTATCATAGAAGTGCAGGAAAACAATGAAGTGGAATTGATTTATTGCAGCATTACTGAACAAAAACCTTAAGGTGGGAACTTAGGCTACAATCTTATACCACCAAGGAGGTGAATTGAAGCTGGCAAAGTAGCTCACCACGGTGCTACAGGATTACATCCACTGCCAATGGATTGAATAGCAAGTCACGTGATGAGGCTTCACTGTTGCATGCTTGCTCTTTTGTCTTTCTGAAATAGCTGCTCCTACAATTGCTTACAGACGAAGCAAGTGATCACAGGAAGCACCTTTTGGACTCATGTGACTAAAGTTAGGCATTAGCTAAGTCCTTTTGTTTTTAAATTTCAAATATTATGTAAAAGTAGAGGTTAAATCACCTTTTTGAAATCCCAAAGCTTTAATTTAAGTTATTTTGAATGTAATTCAACTTTGTAATGATGTTTACATTCAAATCTTTATATATAATAAAGATTAGAAAGCTAATGAAGGTTGTTGAATCTTAATTAACTAAAAAGAGTGCATTGCTTCTCTACTTTGTCTTCTCCTTCATTCTGCTAAACTCTTGTTTAACATATCCTAAGAAAGTTTCTACCAAATTGATCTCTTGCCCTATGATTCAACTTCAAGATATTGTACTTGACTAAGTGCTATTAATTAGAAATGTAATCCTTGCCCTGTTTCCTGCATGTTATTGGTATAGTTTAAATTTTTTAAACATGTTTTGAGGCAATCAAATGCCGTTTGTAAGCACTACCTACATGGAAAGTTTGATATGCTTGAGAGAAGGTTGCAAGAGGAATTATTGTCACTAGTTGATATGGATAGAAAGCTTGATTTGAACTTTACTATCAGAGTCATGCAGTCAGACTTGAGCCCAGTGCATCATTTGTCATTTAAGAGTGCAGAAACTGGAGCCTTAAGGAAGCACGGGGACACCAAGAAGTCCGAGTATTTGAACTTAGTCCAAGCTACTAGGGTCATGACTCTGAACAAACCGAAAACATGTCTCCCTAATGTATAATGGGAATTAATAGGATTTTAAAAGTGCTTCAGTTCAGGCCTTTGAGGCTATTCAATCCCACGGAGAGGCAGCATTTGGTTATAAAGCATTCAAAAACTCAACAAACTAAATCTCTTGGAAATTGGAAATGCAAGCCACATATGCTTATTAAAGAGAAATGTAAGAAAATTCCACAATGCAATTCTTTGGCATACAAGGATGTGAGGTCAAAATATAAATAATAAAGTGCAATAGCACTGGTTGATTATTGGTGGTGCATTTTATATGTAGTCAATTTCTATAAAGGCATCTCTAGCTATTAGTGGTGCATTTTTTATGCTCTAAGAACAGGGAATCAATAAGCCAAAGTCAATTAAGGATGAGGTTAAGATCTCTTTAATCTCTAGCTATTATCATTATCTTTTTTAGTTCTAGTTTTTTTAGCGTCATGGCCTTAATTTTATGGAAATGTTACTTTATGTCTTCATTTTTTTTAAAAAAAATAAACTTTTGGAGACAATATAACTCATGCCTATTAGTTGTTGCTTTATATCTTCAATTTTTTTTTCATACTTTTGGAAACAACATAACTTATGAAGAAGACAATAACTAGATACAAAGGATTGAAGAATAAGAAGAAGATGACTACATCAATGAAAATGATACCACTCAAAGATCTTTTTTCAATAATTTTATCACACATTTCATCATTAATTAAGTGTTCTTGACCTAAGAAGTTTAAGGTTTAAGTGTTGAAGCAAACAACCCTCCATCCCATTCATGAATTGAAGAATCCAATGGTGATTCCTCTTCTTTAGAAAGTGTTTAGTCTTTTCCCTGAAAGAGGAATGCTCATTGTCATGCATAAGAATTTTGTGAGCTGGATTAGGAAAAGGAAATTAAGGGGGACATTCCAAAATTTTCAAGTACCAATTTAGTTGATGAAACTATCGATTGGTTGACCCTTGTAAATGAAGTCTATGAGTGTAGAAAAGTCCCAAATCATCATCGCATTGGTATCATTGCTATGTGATTCTGAGGCAAGGCTATATCTTGGTGGCGACGAGAGAAACAAATTTGCCAATCTATTTGTAAGGCTCCAATTGCTTCATGGTAAAAGCTGAAGGGCAAGATTCTAAAGTATTTTCTTCCCAAAGGATATAAGAGAGAGATTTACCAAAGGTACTAAAATCTGAGGCAAGGTATGTGATCAGTAGACCAATACACCAATGAGTTATAAACTATAAGTAATATAGAGGTTATTTGGTCAAGAAAGGTATTTCTTAGTATTGTGACCACTTGGTGTAAAATACTTTTTGCAATGAAAAGAGATGTTATAGGCTCATTTGTCTCAAATTGGACCATTCAAACACAATAAAAAAAATCTAGTTAAGATTAATGACTTCTTTATTTGATGAAATTCAATCGATTTATAGTGCTAAGGTGGCAACAACGTGCTTGTAAATTGGACCTTTCAAACACAATAAGAAAAGCTAGTTAAGATCAATGACTCTTTTGTTTGAGGAAGTTTAATGGATGTAGGGTGCCAAAGTAGTAACAATATGCTTGTTGCAATGAATATAAGGTTTGGTGTAGAAATAAAATTTAATTTCAAGATTTTTTTTTTGTTTTTTTGTAAATGACTCCTTACAATAAAAGGAGAAGTCTTGGTAGCAAGAAATAACATTATGGCTTTGTTCTTTAAGAATTGAACTATTCAAACCCATTAGGAAAAGCTATTCAAGATCAATGACTTCTTTGTTTGATGAAATTCAATGGTTTTATATTACCAAAATTATTATGATGTACTTATTGCAATGAAAATATTATTTGGTATGGACACAAAAGTTAATCTCATGATTATAATGTGTGAATGATACCTTGTAATGAAAAGATAGGTTCAATTAGCAAGAAATGAAGTTAGTGGGTCATCCTTTAAAAATTTAACCATTCAAATCCTATGAGAAAAGCTAATCAAGACTAATGACTTCTTTTTTTGGTGGAATTTAATGGATTAAGAGTTCTAAAGTTGTAATGATGTGCATGCCATAATAAATATAATATTCAGTGTTGACATAAAAGTTAATTTTGCGATCATTTTGTGTAAATGATTCCTTACAATAAAAGTATAAGTACTATTAGCAAGAAATGAATTGACTAGTTCATATCCTTAAAACATTTGACCATTTAAGCTTGGTGAGAAAGCTAATTAAGATCAAAGATCTCTTTGTTTGATGGAATTCAATGAATTCAAAGTTGTAAAGTTGTAATGACGTACTTTTTACAATGAATATACTATTTGTTATGAACATAAAAAGTTAATTCCATGATCATTTTGTGTGCATGACTCCTTGCAAAGAAAGGATAAGTTTTGTTTGCATAAAATAAAGTTATGGGCTTATCATTAAGGAAGTGAACCATTGAAACCCATTATGAAAAGTTAATTTCATTATGATTTTGGGGTAATGGTTCCTTGCAACAAATCTTCATTTGTTCATTGTCACAATGAATAAATTGTTTAACTTAGATGCAAAACTTAGTTGGTTGATCAATGATTCTTGTGTTTGATGGATTTCAATGGGTTGATCAATTTTTTCAATGAATAAATTGTTTGATGTAGACATAAGAGTTAATTGTTTGATCAATGATTCCTTTGTTTAATGGGATCCAACAGGCTTAAAAAAATCAAAGTTGTAATAATATGCTCGTTATAATGAATAAATGCATAGTAAAGAGAAGGTTAGAGATGTGCATGAAGCACTTCAAGAAAATTAAGAGATCCATTGTCCATTCTAGAAGGTCCAATCACATAAGAATGGGTCGATTGAGGACATTTTGGCCAACCAACCTACAAATGGCATGAATTCAAACTTAAAAGATGACTAGGGCTTTAGTAATATTATTGGAGTGCTTAGTGTCACGAACTTGGCCTTGTACACCCAATGACTCGTGCGGCACTAGTAATTCACTTAACTTGAATGCTAGTTCAGCTTGTTGCGAGAGCTAGAATGCTACTAGCAAAAGATAGAAAGATGCACACAAAGTAGATAAGAGATATGGAGAACTTGGAGAATACTATATTGCTTGGATCCTTTTCAAATGAATTCCTTAAGGCTATATATAGACATCCACCCCCTTAATGGATGGCTAGGATCTATTTGATCTAATGGTCATTATTTTCTTTTTAAAGTATTCTACCTAACTCTACATCTTCCAAGAAGATAAGAGTGTTATCTAACTTTACGTCTTCCAAGAAGATAAGGAAGTTATCTATAAGATTCTAGAGGCTTTCACCTAGTTCTAGAATTAAGGAGTGGTGGTTGGAAAGCCTCTTGAATAGCTTAATTTTGGGCAGAATCACATGGTGCGTGACATTCTCCCTTACTTAATCTAGCGACGCCCTCGTCGCATACCTTTTATATGCCTCGATCAGATTGATGTTGCTCCACAAAGTAAGCTCATGTTCCCAACTTGTTTCGTTGTTAAGCAACCCTTTCCATTTAACAAAGTACTCAATATAACTTGGATAGGTGCCCTTCCTTAGAATGATGCGATGTGCCAGTATGTCTTCCATGTCACGATTTGGCATGGTTGTTATGGTTGTAGGTCCTCTCTTTTATAGCCCTTGTTCAGCTCCTCCTTATCAGGATGGTAAGGCTTTAGCAAACTTAGGTGGAATACTAGATGCATCTCGAGGTGTGATGGTAAGGTTAATTGGTAAGCTAGTTTGCCAATCCTCTTCTCCACTGGGAAGGGTCCCTCGTAATGCCTTTCTAGACCCTTATGTACCCTAGCAAACCTTTGGCTTTGATGGGGAAGGAGTTTCACCATCACCAAATCTCCTTCCTCAAATTCCAAGTGTCTTCTCTTGGTATCGACTCATTTCTTCATTCTTTTAGCAGTCTTGGCCAAGTGTGCTCGTGCCATGTTAGACTTTTCATGCCAACCCTTGGCAAACTTGAATGCAATAGGGCTAGGCCCTTTGTAGCCAACCGCCAATGTGTGTGGAGTCGTTGGTTGTAGTCCTGTAGCAACCTTGAACAAATTAGCCCGAGTTGATTCACCTTTTTGTAGATTATATGAGAATTGGGCTATGTTGAGCAACTTAATCCAATCACGTTGGTTAGCACTTATGTAATGCCTTAAGAATAGCTCCAGCAAGGCATTCACTCTCTTTGTTTGGCCATCAATTTGGGGATGAAAGTTTGTGGAGAAGTTGAGTTCAAATCCCATCAACTTGAATAGTTCCATCCAAAATCTCCCGGTGAAGCGAGTGTCTCTGTCACTGACAATTGTCTTCGGGATGCCTCGGTATTTTACCATATACTTGAAAAATAGGTGTGTTGCATCTTCAGCTGTAAACTTTAAGGGTACAGGGATGAACACACCGTATTTGTTGAATCAATATATCACTACCATGATGTTGGCACATCCATTCGACTTTGGTAGACACGTAATGAAATCCATCGAAACACTCTCCCATGGTCTCTCTGGAATAGGTAGGGATTTCAGTAATCCTGACTATTGGTGTTGCTCCACCTTGTCTTGTTGGCATACCAGACATGTCTTTACGTAGAGCTTAATGTTATCTTGTATTTGTGGCCAATAATATGCTCACTCTACAAGTGCCAATATACGACGTATACTTGGATGTCCTACCCATTTTGAGTCATGACATTTCTTAATAATCACTTTCCTCAATCCTTGCCACTTTGGCACATAAACTCTATGCCTTTGGTAGTGAGTAATTGATCTTCAAGCCAAAACCGACATGTCTTCCCATTACTTGCCAATTCCCTCAAACTTTTGGCTTGTGGGTTATGCTCCAATCCCTCCTTTACTTGTTCTACCAAAAGGAAGTTTGAACTTGTGATGGCAGCTAGTTCGACCTTTCTACTTAGTGTATCAGCCACCAAATTGACCTTGCTCGGCTTATATTCCATCACAAAGTCGAATTCTGCCAAGAAAGCTTGCCACCTCACTTGCTTTGGCGTTAACTTCTTTTGATTGAGGAAGTAACTTGTGGCAATGTTATCTGTCTTTACGATGAACTTGGACCCCAATAAATAATGCCTCCAAGTCCGTAGGCAATGCACCACTACAGTTATCTCCTTCTCTTGGACTATATAACGACACTCAGTTTCATTCAACTTGTGGCTTTCATAGGTAATTGGATGTCCCTCCTGCATTAAAACAACATCGATTGCAAAATTCGAAGCATCAATATGTACCTCATATGGTTTGGTGTGGTCAGGAAGAGCTAACACTGGCTCGTTAGCTACTACTTGCTTGAGCACTTTAAATGCTCCTTGGCATCTAGTGTCCCAACTCCATGTTCGATTCTTCTTCAACAAATCAGTGAGTGGAGTTGCAATAGAGGAGTAGCCCTTTATAAATCTTCTATAGTAATTGATGAGGCCTAAAAAGGATCGTAACTCAGTCACCTTCTTTGATGGCTCTTAGTTATGGATGGCTTGCACCTTGGACTTGTCCAACCATAGTTTGCCTTTGCCAACGATGTGCCTTAAGAATGTAACCTCTCGTTGAGCAAAGGCACATTTCTCCTTCTTCACATACAACTCATGTTCTTTTAGCACTTGGAAAACTTGTCGTAGATGTTCAATATACTCATCCAACGTCTTATTATAAACAACGATATCATCCAAATACACTACAACAAATTTATCCAAAAATGACTTGAAGACTTGATTCATCAAAGTGCAAAATGTGGCAAGGGCATTAGTGAGTCCAAAGGGCATAACTAAGAACTCAAAGGAGCTATACCTCGTAACACAAGTGGTCTTTGGCTCATCTCCTTCGACAATCCTCACTTGTTAATATCCCAATCTTAAGTCCAACTTCATGAACCACTGCGCTTCACTTAATTGATCGAAAAAATAAGCTATTAATGGAATGATATATTTATTCTTCACAGTTATTTTGTTGAGCACTCAATAATCGATGCACAACCGAAGTAACCCATCATGCTTCTTTTGGGAAAGCACGAGTGCACCGTATGGAACCTTCGACGGTTGAATGTAACCTGTATCCAACAGCTCTTTTAGTTGCCTTCTGAGTTCCTCTAACTCGTGGGGTGCCATTCGGTAAGGCACTGCAACAGGGGGTCTTTCACCAGGGACCAATTCTATCTTGTGGTCCACCTAACGTTTAGGTGGGAGCTTTTTAGGCAATTTGGGAGGCATCACATCCTTAAACCCCTCCAAGACATGAGAGACTTCCTTAGGTAGGACATTTGATGAGGAAGTATCTTTTTCATTCTTTGAGGATACAAGAAAGGTGGGTTGCGACTTCTTTACACCTTTAGAAAGCTATATGGCTAAGATTTGCTTGGATGGAAGGTTGGTCTCCTTAGCCAAAGGCACCATGCATGTATTGCCTTCCTCTAAGATGCACATTGTGTTGGTAAAAGGAATAGGCACGGCCTTAACATGGTCCATAAACTCCATACCAAGCACAGTCGGATAATCATCCTTAGGTACAATAGAAAAGTCTACAAGGCCACACCATTCACCCATACGTACCTCTATATTATGAGCAATGCCAAAAATCTACTTGGTTACTCACCTTTGCTTCCATATATAATCGTCCTCTCTTCTCGGTTTTAGGAACTTCGACCTTGGCTTTGATGGCATTGAGGATTTGTAAGGATCCTATCCTTGTCTCTTTGCATTCCTGTTGTTCCTCCCTTTCTCTAGTTATGGCAGAAAGCTTAGCTTTCTTCTGGCAATCCTTGGCCTTGTGCGGCCCGTCGCAAAAGTAGCATTTGAGAGGAGGCCCGTCATTGTTTTGACCCTTCTTGGTGTTCTTTTCTTCCCTAGGATCATTAAACATGTGAAAACGTCCTTTGTTCGAGGGACTATCTCCCCCACTCTTTCCCTTGCCAACCCTATCCTTATGAGACTTGAGCTTTTTAAACTTCTTGAATTCTATTAGTGATTCGACAACAAAAATAGTGGTGGTGAGATCTTAAACACCATGTCTTTGGATTTCCATCTTCACCCAATTTTGCAAGTCATTTTTGAATGCAAAGAATGCTTTCTTGTTGGGATAATCAAGAATTTCCAGCAACACTTCGGAGAATTCCTTCACATACTCTCGTATGCTTCCATTTTGTTGAAGACGCCTTAGCTTTGTTCTTGCCTCTTCCTTGGCATTTTCTGGATAGAATTGCCATTTGAGTTCTTTCTTGAACTCGTCCCACGTGTTGATGATGCAAGTACCCTTTTCAATATCACTATACCTCCTTCTCCACCATACCATTGCAGTATCCATGAGGTATAAGGCAGCACTATCAATCTTCTTGGCATCCTCTGTGACACCAAGTGCCTTAAAGTATTGATCCAAACTCCATAGAAAATTATCAACCTCCTTCGCATTCCTTGACCCATTATACGCCTTGGGTCTTGGAACATCCACCTTTGGAGAAGTTGCAACTACCGTTGACAAGGTGATACTTCCACTTTGAGCAATTGCCTTTTTACAAAGGACTAGCTCATCCTTGGTCTCCTTCAACTCATTGGAGACTCATTCAAGCTCTTCCTTCAACGGCCTAACCTCATAATGGAAGGCCTCTTCCAAGGTCTTCACTTGGTCTAGACACCTTGATAGGGCTTAGTTTAAAGCACCTTACATCTCCTTACGAAGCTCTTCACCCTCCCTCTCGAGCTTGTCGATGTGTTGGTTTACTACCTTAAACTTCTCCTGCCTATCAGCCACGACAAGTTCAACTTTTGTGAGCCTTGAATTGGTTTCTTCCAAGACATCCCTCGACCTTGATCTCCCCCTCTTTGGTTGTTTCTTGGCTTCCTCAGCCACGTTGGTAATCTCATTGTGTGGGCCAGACATTCTTATCAACAAAGTATGCTTGCTAGTTGCAGAAACGAGGCTATGATACCACTTGTCACAGACTTGGCCTTGTACACCCAACGACTCGTGCGACACTAGCAATTCACTTAACTCGAATGCTAGTTCAGCTTGCTGCAAGAGCTAGAATGCTACTAGCGAAAAATAGAAAGATGCATACAAAGTAGATAAGAGATATGGAGAACTTGGAGAATACTATATTGCTTGGATTCTTTTCAAATGAATTCCCTAAGGCTATATATAGACATCCACCCCCTCAACGGATGGCTAGGATCTATTTGATCTAATGGTCACTATTATCTTTCTAGAGTATTCTACCTAACTCTACATCTTCTAAGAAGATAAGGGTGTTATCTAACTTTATGTCTTCCAAAAAAATAAGGGAGTTATCTATAAGATTCTAGAGGCTTCCACCTAGTTCTAGAATTAAGGAGTGGTGGCTAGAAAACCTCTTCAATAGCTCAAATTTGGGCAAAATCATGTGGTGCATGACATTAGGCACTATGAATGACATTTTATATGTATTTTCTTCAATAATCTAAATTTGCTAATAGCTAGATTTTATGTCAATGTTTGAAATTATTTTAGTTTCATAAAGGTTTTATTAATTGTATGAGTATACTTAATGGGGAGATTTGTTAAGTGATTGTAAGGGTTTCTACGACAATACCTAAAAAAATAGGAGTAGATTTGTTGTTAGTCTATTTAGGAAGTTTGTCCTTATCTCTAAAGTTGTTAATTTAGCCTATAAATAGGCTTGATTTCATTGTTAAAGGGAGTAGATCATTAAGTGAAATAAAAGTAAAAAGTTTCCCCTTTGATTATATCAATAATTAACTTTTCTTATGGTGTTCAACATTATTTATCACTCCTAATATGACCTATCATGAACATAGATAATCGTTGAGTTATTTAAACCATTCTAATAGTAGGCTTAATGATGTGAACACTAAAAGTCATGACTTAGGGACCCAACACACCCAAGAAGTCAAATAATACCAATAAAGTTAAGTCAAACTTTAATCACACAAACCCTAGACCTAATATTCAAAGGAACACGAACTTATGGTATTAAGAAGAATATGAATGTCACACTCCAAATCAGAAGGGAATTGGGAGTGATATGCCAAGTTGAATGCAACAAGAAGAGTTCTTGATAAGTTCTTTAGTTTTTGAAAGAATCGAAAGAGAAAACTCTTACTTTTTATTTCTCTCAAATTGTTTGATTTTAGAGCTTACAAGGAAGGTGCCTATTTATAATTAAGATAAAAACCCTAAAAGAGACATAAATTACTATTTTGGACAAATCCTATCTTGAATAAGTTCTTATTTAGAAAACTTCTATTTTCCTAACAAACACTTATTTAGGACAAACACCTATTTAGGAGTAAATGCTATCACTTAACCCTAGCCTATTAAGCACTCTAATCATATTAATAAGGCCTTGAATTTCTTTCAAGCTTAAATTTGCACCATTTGTAGCTTGGTTGGTACAAATGTCTTCCATTAGTCCATTTAGTGCTTCTTTCATCTTTTTGGCTCTAGCTTACGTTATTAGACCTTTTGGAATGTGTAATGGATCTCTTGTATCCTTTGAAGCCTTCCACACATCATCTCCAGGCTTTTCATCATTCCCCCTCTCCTCAAAAGGATTTATCCTCAGATCATCAACTACATCAAAAGGAGAAAGATCAAAAACATTAAATGCTACATTCATATTATACTTACCAAAAAGGTCCAACTTATAGGCATTATCATTAATCCATGCTTCTACTTGAAATAAACCATCTCCTCTAGGATGTAACTTTAAATGCCTCTAAGCTGGGAACCATTCCTTGCACATATATACCCATACCCAATCACCAGGTTCAAACACCACCTTCTTTCGCCTTTTGTTAACATAGGATGCATATTGCTCAGTTCGTTTTACAATATAATGTCACACCTTCTCATGTAATTTCTTCACCATGCCAAGCTTGTATTCACCATCTATACTAGAATACTCATTGATAGGTATAAGCACCTAATCCAAAGGAGTTAAAGGATTAAAACCATATACAATTTTAGATAAAAAGTAATCAGTAATGAAATGAACACCCCCATTATATGCAAACTTAACATGTAGTAAACAGTCTTCCCATATTTTCAAATTCATTTGAATAATATCATGCAACAAAAAACCATTTCTTGTGCATATGCACACAAACCCAATCACCAGGTTCAAATATTACCTTTTTTTGCCCTTTGTTGAAATGGGATGCATATTGCTTAGTTCATTTTACAATATGTTATTGCACCTTCTCATATAATTTCTTCACCATATCAAGCTTGCATTCACCATTTAAGTTAACATACTCATTGATAGGTATAAGCACCAAATCCAAAGGAGCCAAATGATTAAAACCATATACAATTTCAAGTAGAAAGTAACTAGTCGAAGAATGAACACTCTTATTATATGCAAACTCGACATGCAATAAACAATCTTCCTATGTTTTCAAATTCATTTGAATAATGGCATGCAACAAAGTAGAAAGAGTTTGATTAACAACCTTAGTCTGCCCATCAATTTATAGATGGCAAATAGTTAAAAATAATAGTTTAGTACTTAACTTACCCCATAAAGTCTTCCAAAAGTAGCTTATGAACTTTGTATCTTGATCTAAAATAATAGTTCGAGGCATGCCATGCAAACATACGACTTTTTTAAAGAATAATTTAGCCACATTGTTTGTATCGTTAGTTTTATAGCATGGGATAAAATGAGCTATCCTTGAAAATCTATCAACAACAACAAATATAAAATCCCTATTTTAACCACTGCAAGCCTAGTATAAAGTCCATAGATAAATCAACCTAAGGATGTCTAGGTATGGGTAAAGGGATGTACAAGCTATGGGGTAAAACTCTAGTTTTAGCCTATTTGCTTGTCATGCATTTCTCATATACCTTCTCAACATCTCGTTTCATTTATGGCCAAAAGAAATGTCCAGTTAAGGCATTTAGGATTTTCCTAACTCCAAAATGACCCATTAGACTATCCTTTTGAGTTTCTCTCATAACTAACTCCCTTAAAGAACTTATAGGCATGTATAAATGATTTTCTCTAAATAAGAAACCCTAATGCCTATGAAATTTCTCAAAGTCTAACTTCTTACATGCTCTATACTGATGAGAAGCTTGGAGATGATGTGTGGAGGGCTTCAAATGATGAAACAGGGCCATTACACATTGCATAAGGTCCAATAATACAAGCTAGAGCCAAAAGATGAAAGAAACACTAAATGGGCTGATTGAGTACGTTCAGGCCAACCAAGTTACAAATGGTGCAAATTCAAGCTTGGAAGAGAGTCAAGGCCTTATTAATATGATTGAAGTACTTAATGAGTTAGGGCTAAGTAATGGCATTTACTCTTAAATAGGAGATTATTCTAAATAAGTAATTGTTATAAAAGTGAAAGTTTTTTGTATAAGAACTTATCTTATATAGGAGTTTATCCTAAATAAGCATTTTTCCTAAATAAGAGTTTATACCTCTTTAGGATTGCTATCTTAACCCATAAATATGCACTCGCTTATAACCACTAAAAAATAAGACAATTTGAGAGAAATAAAAAGTGATGGTTTCCTCCTTTGATTCTTTCAAGAACTAAAGAACTTATCAAGAAGTATATCTTTTTGTGGTGTTCAACTTCTTTTTTGGAGTATGACATCCATATCCTTCTTAAATACATTAGGTTTGTGTTTGTTTGGATTTTGGGGCTAGGGTTTGTGTTATTAAAGCTTGATTTAGTTTTCTTAGATATTCTTTGATTCCTTGCGTGCATTGGGTCCCTAAGCCACATCTTTTTGGGATTTTTTGTATCAGTTAGTATTAGAGCTTGGCTTTGAATTAGGTTGAATCAATTGAAGTTCCTAACTTTACCTTAGGATTTACTAGTCTGTGATATTGAGAGGGGGGGTGAATTAGTATCACACCCCTTAAAACTCTGATAACTTAAGCCAAAGTATTCTACTTCTTTAATACTTTCGCTCTCATCAATACGCAAGTATATGAACAACTTCAACCTCTTCTTAAAAGCGAACTCTTTCTTAGATTCGACTAAGGTGGATCTATTGTTACCTATTAATCATAATAGTCCCCAAAGTCACCTTTCAGACACCTTGCCTATTAGATAGATCAAATGTTCTTGATCAGGTCTTCCTTAGGTTATGGGTTCAATGATACTTTAGCTGCGTTCATAACTCAATTCAAAACACAGCATGTAAATCAAAGTAAGGATATAAGCGATTTACGTGGTTCTGTCAATGTGACATACGTCCATGGTTGTAGAGACTCTTTATCTACCGAGACAATCCACCATACTTGAGAATATCAGTGTGGTACTCTCAATGTTCACAATGTAGTTACAATGGATGTCTTCATCCTCTGTTCCTTTCATTATTGCAAATACAAAGCAAGTACAATAGAAAGAGTGTCACTTATTGTGTCTACCCTTCTTCTAGCTTGTCTTGCCTCTATTAAATTGAATAGGCTGCTTCACTGCCGCTTAGAAGTCCACCATAACACTCTCTAACCTCTCTTGAAGAAATCTGGAAATAGTTGAGTTCTTTCCAATGCTTCACCGAATTCCTTCTTTAGGTTGTTTCACACAACTCCTACTTTCACCGTCTCACAGTTTCACAGCTTGCACTCACACTTCTGGTCTACTGTTTCACATCTCTTGGCCTGCCTCACGCTACTGGTTTTTTTGGTTCACATCACTCAGCCTGCCTCATGTTTCTAGTCTACTGTCTTCTCTTCCAAGTGGTCTCACGGATACCAGGTTTGCTGTCTTCTCTTCCAGGTAGTCTCATGGATACCAGGTCTATTTCTTATTTCTCCTCTTGCAGGTTGTGCGTTTCTGGTTTGCTTGTAAGTCGTATGGCTGCTGGGATGCTCTACTTGTTTATATACTCCCTTCTATGCAAACCATAGTAGGGTTTATTGAAGCTGCGACAAATTTCCTTTCTTGCCCCTCCATGTGGCTTCATATTATTTTTCCATACAAAATTCAGCATTATCCTCCTTCTTAATTCATTTTTCTTACTCTTTTCTTTATCCTCCTTGAATGCTTGAATGAGCAACTTCTGCTTGCACACTTAAATCTGATTGACAACAATTACAACCCATACAAGGCTGTGGGAACAACATCAATTAATTCATCAATTTGCTACCTTGTGATTTATTTATTTTTGTTTAATTTGTCTATTAAGTGCATTACCATTCAACTGTGCTAATTTTTTTGTTTGCAATTCTTTTCACTTCGTTTGTTTGTTTGAGATCATAACTATCAAAACATGCTATTTTCAATTCCATTTGTTATCTCTAAGTATTCTACTGTTATTTTATGTTGAGCAAAAAGAAGGAAAAGAAAAAGAAAAAAAAGGAGGAATGAAACAAAAAAAGAGAAAAGAAAAAGGCACCAAATTCAAGTTATTGATAAAAGTTAAATGGTTGGGTCATATTGACCATTATAATAACATAATTTTCTTGCTCAACTCCAATTCTACTATCTATTTTCTTGTTATGTCATCCAAGTTTATCCTTTAAGTTTAGCTTTATATCTTGTTTAATATCAGTTTAGTTCATCAAATTTGTTTGCTTTGATGTCATTTTTCATTTTTTTTTAACTCCTTTTTCTCCAATTAGTTCAATTATACCCTATTCACTTTATTTTATTCTAAAGAAATCCTCTTAATTTAGCTTGTTTAGTTCTTTAAAGAGCTAAAGGGACAAATTTGAGTGGTAAAAGTCAAGAGTGCAAGTTTATATTTAGACAAAGTCATAAAAAGTGTAAACATGAGGGAATGTGACACCTTTTCTTTTGAGTGAAACACGTGAGGCAATGCTTTATGAGGTATCGTAATCATTTTGTGTAGAAGTAATACTATGACTTCCAAAGACAAAGGTGTAATTCAGGAGGGAGTTAGTGATGTGTCCTTCATGATCAAAGATATGCAATAATAATTTGAGCGTATGAATATTAGATTTGATGATATGAGGGAGAGGATGAAGGAGTAAGCTAATACAAGAGTAGAGTTGCAAAGGAGGTATAGGGACTATGAGGTTCCTCATGCAAAAAGCCAATCTCAAAAGTTTTTACAAAGTCAAGTAACATAAGTAAGCATACAAAACTTGATTTTTTCTTAATGAAATTAAAAGACTTATCTTGATCACTACCCCGCTTAAAACTCATGTTTTTTTTAATAACCTTAATTAGTGGTGCAGCAATTGTGCTAAAGTCCTTAACAAAACGTATATAGAAATTAGCTAGACCATGAAAGCTATGCATATCACTAGCTAACTTAGGTGAGGCCAATCATGGATTGCCCTAACTTTTTCCATGTCAACCTTAATACCTTTAGCACTGACAACATATCTAAGAAATATGATCTAGTTAGTACAAAAGGAACATTTGTTAAAGTTAGTATACAATTTTTGAGAATTTTAAACAATTAAAATAGAACATAAACGATCAAGATGTTTTTTTAAGTTTTTGCTATAGACCAAAATATCATTAAAATACATAACGACAAATTTATCAAAGAATGTACACAAAACATGATTTATTAATCACATAAAAAGTGATCGATGCATTAGTAAGGCAAAATGGCATAACAAGCCATTCATACATACCATACTTAGTTTTGAAAGTTGTTTTTCACTCACCTCTCTCTCTCATCCTAATCTGGTGTTATCCACTTTTCAAATCAATTTTAGAAAAGACATATGAACCATGCAATTCATTTAACATTTCATTTAACCTAGGTATAGGGTAACACTACTTTATTATGATTTTATTGACTGCTTAATAGTTAACACATAACCTCTAAGTTCCATCCTTCTTAGGTATGAGTAAGACAAATACCACATAGGGACCCATGCTTTCTCTCACATATCCTCTTGACATAAGTTCCTTAACTTGCCTTTGAAGCTCTTTTGTCTTCTTAGGATTACTCCTATATGCTGGCTAGTTTGGAATGGATTCACCAAGGATAAAATCAATTTGATACTTAATTCCTTTCTTAGGTGGTATTTCACTTAGAACATCCTTAAGGAATACATTTTCAAATTCTTGCAAAAGAGAAATAACAATACTAGACAAAGACAAGTCAAATTTATTAGTGTTAAAGTAAGCCTATTTGTACAAAAGTACAATCATAGGTTGTTTGGCATATAATGCTCTTTTGACATCACTTTCTTTTGTATAGAAACTTTCTACTTTCTTCTCTTTCTTTTGTGTCTTCACTTTTTCTCCTTTTTTTTTTTTTAATTTTAGTTATCCCTCTCTTTTTAATCTCTTTTTAATCTCTTTTTGTTCACTCTCTTTTTTAATCCTTAATTGATCCTTATAAGCTTGTTAAGGTGTTAATGGTACAAGAGTGACAAGTTTTTAATTCATTACAAAGGAATATCCGTTTTAGAAGGTATCATGCATAACTCACCTGTTAAACTACCAAGACTTTCTTAATAGAATATGGCCTACATGTATAGGTACAACATTATATAAAACTTCATTATGGTATCTTTTGATAAAAAATGACATGAGCACTTGCTTATTTACCTTAACTTCACCACCTCATTCAACCATTGAAGTTTATCTGGCCTAAGATGCTTCATAATAGGTGAATTCAACTTTTCAATTATAATTGTGCTAGCTACATTAGTGCAACTCCCATCATTAATAATCATACTATATACCTTATCTTTGATAAGTCATCTTGTATGAAAGATGTTATCTTGTTGCATCTTGTTCTCTTCCTTCACTTGCACATTCAATTGTTATGAGAACTACTCCATTAATTGGATACTCCTCTCCATCACTTTCACCCTTTAATGATGGCACAGAATCATCATCTAACTCACTTGTAGTCTCAACATCACCATTACCTCTCAAGACCATTGCATGCTTATTTGGTCATTGAGATGCAATATGACCCCTTCCCAAATACATTAAACATATAACATCTTTACTTCTACCTAGTTAGGGATCATAATTACCTACGTTGCTAGAACACACATTTTTGCTCTTGGATAGCTTGGCTTTAGACTTGTAATTGGCCTTCTCGTCCTTTTTACTCTAATTTGACTTCCAAGATGAAGTATAATCTAAATTTTACCCAAATTGTGTGGAACCCTTACATTTAAGTTATCTTTTAACTTTCATTGCCATATATGCTGTGTCTTCTAATTCCACATAGTATTGCAACTCAACCAAATTGGCTGTCTTTATTTAGCCCTTGAAAAAATTGAGCCATAGTTTCCTCTTTATCTTTTTCTACATTTGCCCTAATCATGGTAATCCCTATCTTTTTGTGGTAGTCCTTCACATTTTTGGTGCCTTGAGTGAGCCCTTGCAATCTTTAGTACAAATCTTTATAATAGTGATTAAGGATAAACCTCTTCCTTATGATAGCCTTCATCTCCTCCTATGTATCAATAAGCCTCCTATAATTCCTTCATCTAGTCAAAACAAGTTGATCCTACCAAATAATAGCATAATCAGTAAATTCAATAACAGTAAGCTTTACCCTTTTCTCTTCAAAGTAATTATGGTAATCAAAAACTAACTCAACCTTATTCTCCCATTCTAGGTACACATTAGGATCATTCTTGATGGAAGCCATATTGTACCAACTTAAATCATCAAGGGAGTTAATGCTTTGCAAAACCTTGGAGGACCAATGACAAAAGCAAGGTCAAAGAAAATAAAGGAAGCTCTCAACAACTTGTTGTGCGACATTTACTATTAGGAAGTTTCCAAGTACGAGTTAAGGAGGATGGAGTCTTCACCAAGGCTTATGAATGTGTTATATGTGGAGGAATTTGTGAACCATGGCCTTGGGAAGGAAGTTGGATTTGAGAGCCCATGATTGGGCCTTTAAATGGGTTATTTCTATGGGTTTTTATTATTATTTAGTAGGTTGGACAAATTTCCTTATTAAGCCTAGCTTATTAGTTAAGGTTTCTCGAGGTTAGCATATAAAAAGGGAAAAAAAGGTGGCTAGAGGAGGTAGACCTGTTTTCATGAGTGTATGAGCTATTTTCTCTAGTTCTTTGAGAACTAATTCTGAACTTTCATACTTGCGTGTGTTGGTTCACTAGACTTATCTTCTTCAATGTTGTTGTTAAAAGTGGCGTCTGAATCTTATAGTTTTGGTTCTTGGTTGTTTATAATCATTGGGTCAAAACTCCAAATCCCTTAACCTTTGTTAGAACGATCCTATACCAACATTAGTGTTGGGTTTCGTTTACATGTAAACGGAGTTCGTATCAATTCTTACCTTGGAACTAAAGAATTGTGATTTTAATATTACCCAAATCACGATCATAGGTGCCTCACCTCCCAAAATCTCTTTGATTCATTCTATTGTTAGTAGTTCTAACCACAATAGTTCGATCATCAAATTAATCATCTTCTACATTGTCTTTATGGTCATAAGCTCATCTCACTTGCCTACTTGCATTAGGAATCTCATGGTTCCTATGCCTCCTTTGCAACACTACTATTGTATTAGTTTGCTCCTTTATCCTTTCCCTCATATCATCAAATCTAGTATTCATGTGCTGAAATTTTTGTTGCATAGCTTTGATCATGAATGACACATCGCTAACTCCTTCTTGAACTACACCTTTATCTTTGGAAGTCATAGTATTACTTCTACACAAAATGATTAGAATATCTCACAAAACACTCCTTCATATGTTTCACTCAAAAAAGGGTGTCACACTCCCTTGTGTTTTACACTTTTTATGGCTTTTTCTTAATATGAACTTGCACTTTTGCCTTTTACCACTCAAATTTCCCCTTTTAGCTTTTAAAAGAACTAAGCAAGCTAAATCAAGAGGATTGATTTTGAATAGAATAAAGTAAATGAGGTAGAATTGAACTAATTAAAGAAGTTGGAGTAAAAAAAAATAATGAAAAAAGGATAATAAGGAAAATGAATTTTAATGAACTCTCATATAAAACAAGATAGGAAGTTAAACTTAGAAGACAAACTTAGATGATATAATAAGAAAATAAATGGTAGAATTGGAGTTAAGTAAGAAAACTATATTATTATTGTGACCAATTTGACCAAACCATTTAACTTCTATCAATAACTTGAATTTGGTAATTTTTTTTGTTCCTTCTTTTTTTTTTTTTGGCTAAATATAAAATAACAGTAGAATACTTAGAGACAACTAATGAAATTGAAAATAACATGTTTTGATAGTTATGTGCTTAAACAAATAACCAAAGTAAGAAAGATTGCGAACAGATAGATTAGTGTATTCAAATGGTATTGCACTTAATAGACAAACTAAAGAGAAATAAATAATCACAAGACAATAAATTGAAGAATTAATTGATCCAACCTTATTTAGAACCGGGTTCGGATACTAACTCATGTGAACCCAAAAAGGCGTGGCTCAAAGACCTAATGCACGCAAGGAATCAAACAATTCCTAGGAAAGTTAAGTCAGACTTTAATCACATAAACCTTAGACCCAATAGTCAAAGGAGCATAAACCTCTATTAAGTTGAGTTAAACGCCATACGATGAGTTACTTCTTGATAAGTTCTTTAGTTCTTGAAAGAATTGAAGGAGAAAACTCTTGCTTTTTATTTCTTACAATTTTTCTAATTTTAGAGCTTACAAGGAGGTGCTTATTTATAGGCTAGGATAGCAACCTTAAAAATGACATAAATTCCTATTTAGGACAAACTCTTATCTAGGGTAAATTCTTATTTAGAAAACTTTCACTTTTATAACAAACACTTATTTAAGATAGACTTCTATATAAGAGTGAATGCTATTAATTACCCTTATCCCATTAAGCACTATAATCACGTTAACGAGGCCTTGACTCTTTTTCAAGTTTGAATTCACACCATTTGTTGGCTTGAATGTCTTCAATCAATCCATTCAGTGCTTTTTTCATTTTCTTGGCTCTAACTTTTATTATTGGACCTTTTGGAATGTGTAATGAATCTCTTGCATCCTTTGAAGCCTTCCACGTATCATCTCCAAGCCTCTTATCACTTAAGTGCTATTTGAACAATCTTAACATGAAGAAATTTATACTTATGGTGATGTGAGGTAATAAGATATTGGATAACAAAAAGAAATCATTGTAACCTTGAGATAAGGGTTAGGCTTCTTAAACATTTGTGATTATATAATCATTTTTTGTTAAGAAATTTCCCTATTTATAAACTTAAGGAGAAGAAAAAGAAAGTAAAGTCCAATTGTGTAAATAATTATTATCTAAATTTTTGCTAATTATTATTTCTTTATTCTTACTCCTAGATAGGCTATTACTTCTAAATAATCAATTAGGTCTTAACTTACCTAGTGCATCATAGTATCATTGTCAATGTCTTAAGCCATAACCTTACATGCCTACATACAACGACATGGGTATAAAGGCAGTGTAACTTGGGGTTTCAATTATGAAACACTAATAAACTTAAAACTTTCTTAACTACTTAGATGATTTTGGGTTAACTAGGCTTTGATACCATTCCTTTCTTGGCAGCATAGGATCACATAGATATATGCAAACTTTTAAAACAAAATACTTATAGAAATTAAAAACTTAGAGAAATAAAGAAAATAAATAAATTGACTTATAGGAGCCAAGCTTTCATTCCACAAAATGTCATTATAGGTTTTTAGTATACAAAGGAAGTGAAGAAGAAAAAGAAGATAGAAGGAGGAGGAAACTTAATTCTAGAGAGAAGGGGAAATTGGACTTTGCCTTTGGGAGTAACCAAGAGGTCTTTTTATATAAGAGAAAGGTGATAACTATTATTGAAAGAATCTTTTTTATAAAGTAAAGTTGTCCTTGATTCCTTCTTTTGCTAAAGTAGCTTTAATAAAAGGTTGCCATGTCCTGTGACTTCATTTTCATCGAAAGTAGCTTGTCTTTTGCTTTTACAACTCATATAAGTCTTGAGAATCTTGCATGATATCATCATTGAGGTGTTTCTAATTGCTTTTGGCCTAGTCTGCTTGCATGTCTTGCTTTGGTTGGAGTAATGTAGTCATCATTTCTAATAACCTCTCTTTTGACACTGACTCCATTAAAGTCTTTAATATCTCTTATGGACTTAAGGCTGTGGGCTTTGGTGATAGAGCTTTTGGTCCATTAATGCAAATAATTTCCTTACCAATATTGACTGTATCATTGAACAAATCAAACTTTTCCCACTATCAAATTTTATTACTTAACCTTAGGCTATTAAATACTCTAATTATATTAATGATGATTTAGTCCTCTTTTAAGTTTGAATTCATGCCATTTGTTATTTAATTGGCCTAAATATCCTTAGACAACCCATTTAGTGCTTCTTTCATTTTTTTAGCTCTTAAATGTGTCATTGGCCCTTTGTGAATGCTTAATGGACACTTAAAAGCTCTCCATGCATCGATTTCTCCAAGGATCTCATCATCCTTATCTTTAGGGCTGTTTATTCAACCTATGAATAAAAAACTTGTCAAGAAATAACCCTTTTTGTAATGTTCAACCTAACTTATCTCTAATAGGTCCCTTCTTTTTTTGAGTGTGGCATCTATATGCTTCTTTATACCTTAGGTTTGTGGATCTAAGTCTTGCATGATTAAAATTTGATTTACCTTTATTGGGTTCTTGTTTGATTCCTTATGTGTGCTAGTCTCTAAGCCGTGTCTTTTGGGGTTTTAGATTATAACAATACTTCTCTTCTCATTACAAGGAGTTATTCACACAAAATAATCATGTACTTAACATTTGTACCACACTAAAATTTATATTTATTATGACATGCATGTTGTTACAACTTTGGTAGTTTAAATCCATTGAATACAATAAAAAAAAAAGTAATTGTTGATTTTGATTAGCTTTTCTTACTAGGTTTGAATAGTTCAATTCCTAAATTAATTTTCAATAACTCATTTTTTGCTAACAAGACTTCCTTTTTGTTGTAAGGAGTCACTCACAAAAAATAATCATGAAATTAACTTTTGTATCTACACTAAATATTATATTCATTACAACAAGTACGTTATTACATCTTCAGTGTTTTGAATCCATTAAATTCTATTAAACAAAGGTGTTATTGATTTTGATTAGCTTTTCTTGTAACATTTGAATGGTTAAATTCCTAAAGAATGAGAACTAACTTCATTTCCTACTAACAAATATTTTCCTTTCATTACAAGGAGTTACTTATGCAAAATGATAATGAAAATAACTTTGTGTTTGCAATAAACACTATATTCATTAAGATAGGCTCGTCTTTACAACTTTAGTACTTTTAGTCCATTGAAATCTATCTAACAAAGGAGTCATTTATTTTGATTAGTTTTTATTGCTAGGTTTGAGTGGTTCAATCCTTAAAAACAACATTGTAATGACATGTTTCTCAAGTAAATTACTTAACTTCTAATGTGAACCCAAAAGGATGTGCTTAGTGACCCAACACACACAAGGAATCAAATAAGAACCAAAGAAAGGTAAGTTAGATTTCAATCATGCAAGACCCAGACCTAAGATCTACACCTAATGTTTAAAGGAATATGAACCTAAAGTATAAATATGGACGCCATACTTTAGAAAAGAACAAATGTGGGAGTTATACGTACAGTTGAAAGCCATAAGAAGAGTTTGTTCCTGATACATTCTTAGTTCTTGATGGAACCAAAGGGGAAAATTCTCATTTTTATTTCACCTAATGATATGCCCCCTTTAATAATGAAATCAAGTCTATTTATATGTTGAATTAACAACCCTTAAGATAAGGACAAACTTCCTAAATAGGCTAACAACAAATCTTCTCCTCTTTTTCTAGAATTGTTAGAGAAACCCAATCACTTAACATACAGACCCATTTAGCATGCTCCTACAATTAATATAGTCTTAGCCCACATTAAGGCATGCATTACCACCCTTCAACCTTATGTTAGCTTTTTTGGCTCAAACTTCTTTAATTAATTGGCTAAATGCCTTTTTTATCCTTTTAGCCCTTAAATGTGTCATTGGCCCTTCATGAATGCCTAATGGATCCTTAAAATCCATCCATGAATTAGCTCCTCTATGGATCTCATCATTTTGCTTCTCCACAAAAGGATTAGTTCTTAAATCATCACTTACATCAAAAAGAGAAAGATCAAAAACATTAAGTATTGCACTCATATTATATTCAATAGAAAGGTCCAACTTATAGGCATTTGTCATTAATCCATGCCACCACTTGAAATGGACCATCTTCTTTAGGTTGAATGCCTCTAAGGTAGGATTTCATACACATATGCACCTAAACCTAATCATTGGGTTCAAACATCACCTGCTTTCTCCTTTTATTAGCATGGAATGCGTATTGCACAGTTTGTTTTCAAATTTGTTGCCACACCTTTTCATGTAACTTCTTCTCCATTTTTGCCTTGCATTCACCATCTAAGCTAGCATACTCATTAATGAGTAAATGCATTAAATCCAAAGGAGTCAGAGGATTTAAACCATACATAATTTCAAATGGAGAGTAACTAGTAGTAAAATGTACACTCTTATTATATGCAAACTTTACATACACCAAATAATCTTCCCATATTGTTAAATTCTTTGAAATAATAGTAAGCAACAAAGTAAAAAGGGTTTAACTAAGTACCTTTGCTTGCCCATTTGTCTATGGATGGCAAGTAGTTGAGAATAATAGCTTAGTACCTAACTTACCCTATAAGGACTTTTAGAAATAGCTTAAAAACTTTATATCCTATTCTGTGACAATACTTTAAAGCATGCCATGCAATTAATAAAGCCTCAATCCATGTTAAGTGCCTCTTTGGTTTTGCCACCACTCTAGCTTAAATTAGCTTCTTTGGCCTAAACTTCAATCAACTTGCAAAAGTGACTCTTTCATCCTTTTAACTCTTGAATATGCCATTGGTCCTTTATGAATGCTAAATGGATCCTTAGAAGCCCTTCATGCATAAGCTCCTTTATAGATATCATCAACTTCTATAATAAGTGCCCTAGAAGTGCATTTTTCACCTTTTTGACACTTATTTATTCTACCAATTTTATCTATTTATGTTATGAATTATCTATTTCTTTTGTGTTTATAGTTTCTATTAATTATTTGTATTTTCATTTATATTATCTATTTGGTATCATAGCCAAACCTAGTAGTATATTCATTAATTCCTTCTTAGGTGAAATCTTAAGTTATGTATCCATCAATTGTTCGAGCCAAAGGAGGTGTTAAAGAGCTTTGGTGAAAATCATTGATTGTGATCTTATGAAGATAATGGATAGATTATTTCAAGGTTGGCATATTGATGGTAATAATAGTAGTAGTGACAATAATAACAATAAGAAAAAAAATATATTATTAATGAAAATTTTGATAATAATTTTTTGCAAAACTGGAAACTACCACTACCTTCTTCTTTTTATATTTATAATAAATCAAGTGGTAATTTTATTTCTTAGACTAATTATGTCATCAATACCATTAAAGAAGCAATACCATTATCCTAGGGTTATAATTATTTTTGTTTGTTATTTATAGAGCTTATTAGTTCTTTAATGTAAACCCCAAAAGATATGGCCTAGGGACTTAATATGCATAGGGAATCAAACAAGAACCCAAGAAAGCTAAATCAAATTTCAATCATGTAAGACCTAGACCCAATGTTTAAAAGAACATAAATCTAAGGTATAAAGAAGGATATAGATGCCACACTCAAAAAAAAGATGGACTTGGGAGTGATAAGTAGGATTAAATGCCATAAGAAGAATTAGTTCTTAATAAGTTCTTTAGTTTTTGAACGAATTGAAGGAGAAAATTCTTACTTTTATTTCACTTAATGATATGCTCCCTTCAACAATGAAATCAACCCTATTTATAGACTAAATTAACAACATTAGAGATAAATAAAAACTTCTTAAATAAGCTGACAACAAATCTATTCCTATTTTTTAGAAGAAACCCTTATAATCACTTAAGACATAGGCTCATCGCTGGAGAGAATGGTGTGCAATTACAAGAGGCTCAACGACAACACGCACA
>CM034044.1:6404835-6417958 GCA_019804595.1 Bruguiera parviflora
CCGCACAAATAGCATTTACAGCTCCTGTTCTTCTGCAGATACTTTCTCTTCTCTATCTTGGCATGCGATTTGTGTGGTCGTCCTCTGTATGTCTGGGATCTTCGGACTCCAAATCTCCTTTCTGGCTTCTTGTAATAACCTGGAATTGGAATATCTTTACAGAAAGATAAATTTTTCAAAGCCCTTTGAAAAGCAGCATTTTTACATTCAGCCTCAAGGTATTTATATGCAAAAATAATTCTAGGGGCTACTCCAATTTCATTTCCAGGATGCCTTATCGAATACTCCTGCTTGATTCTCTTTCCCAGATCTCCCGGCATTTTGGTCCAAAGTTTCTCTGATAGCTCATCCCCAATGTAGAGCCTTCCTGTTTTTGCTGAAAGCCTGAAGAAATCGTTGAGATATTGCACAATATCTTTTATATCGCTACAATTTAGCCTCTCAATGTCTCTATAGGCTTCTTCCTGCATGATTGTTGATCCCTGGGAAGGATCTTCCAAAGAAAACACTACCCTTATTTGGTTGATGATGTTTTGCGTACCTTCAGTTCCTCCTCCTATTGCAATTAAGGCATTGTACTTATCCTGGTACCTCATTCGCCACTGGATCCATGTGAGCTTTTCGGATTCTCCGAGCAGATTCTCCATGAAGAGGATCTTATCTCTTGCATCTGTGAAACCTTGCATTGCCACATGGTTCTTTGTGATAGATTCCCATCTGAGGAAGACCTCGTCAAATTTGCTTATTTGGTCTGGTTTCACGAAGAGAGCTCCGTGATCAAGGAAAGCTGATGGCGGGTTCCACCATTCATTATGAGTCTCCCTTCTGTACTTCACATTCCTGGGGGGTGCATCTCTTTCGAAAGTTGGCCTGTCCGGTAACGCTGTTGATGCTGATGCTGGTGTGAATCCTGGAGGTCCCATTGCTGCATCTGTTGGCGGTGTATATTGTGAGACCGCCGAGCTTGTTGAGAAGATTGATTCCTGGTTCCTTGATTCCGAGGTGTCTCTAAAGCCTTAGTCCCCATTAAGATATGCTTTTCCACCTTTCAAACATGAATTAGCTTATTTGGTCCAAACTTCTTCAATTAGCCTACTATGTGCCCTTTACATCCTTTAACCTCTTAAATGTGACATTGGCCCCTTGTGAATGCTCAATGGCACTTTCTAAGGCTAAAGGGTGAAAAAAGCACTTAATAAGTTGATTAAAGAAATTTGGGCCAAGGAAGCTAATTCAAACTTGAAGGGCAATAAAGTATATCTTAATGTTAGCCAAAGGTTTATTAATTGTGTAAGTATGCTAAATAAGCCTAAGTTAAGTGATTGTGAAAAGTTGAAGTAACAAAGTAATGGAATTGGTGAGTTGGACCTATAGTGAAGTTTAGAAAATGGAGGACAAGAGTGGACTAGTTGTAAAACTAGTTACAAAAATGGTTTGATTTCATTATTAAATGGTATAAATCATTAGTGAAAAAAGAGGTGAGAATTTTCTCTTTCAATTCTTCATTGAACTTTGCAAACTTATAAAGATTGTCATCTTGTGGTGTTCTAGCTCAATTTATTACTCCCAAATTCCTTATTTCTGGCGTGTGGCACTCATATCATTCTTTATACTTTTCATTCATGTTCCTTTGAACATTGGTTTTAGGTTCATACCTTAGGTTTGTGTTCCTTTGAACATTGGGTCAAGGTTTTACTTTTGTTAAACCTAATTTAACTTTCTTGGAGTTTTGAATTTCTTGTTTTGCTTGTTGGCTTTATTATATTCTTTAGAGTTCACATTAGTTGATATTAGAGCTCTAGGGTTTAAATCAAATTTGCTTATCTAAATTTGAGTTTTTCTCATCTTCTTAGCTGCCTTTTATAACCTTTGTTCTTTGAATCCACTAAACCCTAGTTTATCTTTTGTTGTCCTTAAATTTGTGAAAAAAAAGAAAAAAAAAACAAAACAAAAAAAAAAAGAAATAGGAAAAAAAAAGTGACAAAAAAAGATCCACTTTGAGGTAATAGCTCAATGGTTTGGAACCACAATAATGATTTAGTTTTCTAGCTTGACTCTACTTCCATGAACAATTTTCTTGTTTCCTTTGCATCTACTCTAAATTTATTTTCCTTGACATCCATTTTTTGTTTTCTAATTTCTTGTTTGCCATTAGGTCAATTCTATTCTATTTATTTTATTTTGTGAGTTGCTTTGCTTAAGATTAATCTATCTATTTTGTCCTTGAATTAGCTTGTTTAGTTCCTTAAAGAGCTAAAAAGAGAAGTTAAGAGTGGTAAAAGGAAAGAGTGTGCTCATTATAAGAAAAGCCACTAAAGAGAAGTAAACATGAGGGTTGAATAACAATAATTGAGAGAAATGTGTAAGGGAGTGCATGTAAGGTTATTTCTAATGTTTTTGGAGTAGATAAGTAAATAAGTAGGCAACAGACAAAAATGGGAATCTCTTATTCCATGAAAGCAAGAGAGGCATAATCAACATGATGACTATGATGATGATGGGGATGATGATGCTGATTTTGATGATCTGGTTACTTTGACCAAAATCGCTAATAATAGAAATGGTTGGACAGATTTTAAGAGGCAAGATACGTATAACTATGATATGGCAAGTATTAAAATGAAAATTTCTTTATTCCAAGTGAAAAATGATCTTAAAACCTACCTAGAGTTGGTCTTTGACTGCCACAACTACTCCAAAGAGAAAAAAGTAAAACTAGCTACTGTTACATTTACTAGTTATGCTATTATTTGGTGGGATCAACTTGTTTTAACTAGGAAAAGGAATCATAAGAGGCCTATTGATACATGGGAGGAGATGAAGGCTATCATGAGGAGGAGTTTCATCCTTTATCACTATTATAGGGATTTGTACCAAAGACTGTAAGGGCTCACTTAAGGCACCAAAAGTATAGAGGACTACCACAAAAAGATGGAGATTGTCATGATTCAGGCTAATATAGGGGAGGGTAGGGAAGCAACCATGGCTTAATTCTTACAAGGGCTTAATCAAGACATCACCAATATGGTTGAATTACAACATTATATGTAGTTGGAGGACATGGTGCACACGATAATGGAAGTTGAGAAGCAACTCAAACGGAAGGGGTTTACATGGTTTGGAAAAAAATTGGCTTCCATGCCATCTTGGAAGCTTAATTGGAGTAAAAAGGAGGAGAGGGCTAGATGAGCATTGAGTCTACAAGCCAAGGAAGATAATGAAGTGCAAAGAGATAATATCTTCCATGCATAGTACCACATCAAGGATAAGGTATATAGCATGGTCATTGATGAGGGTAGCTGTATGGATGTAGTTAGCACTAATTTGGTTGAAAAGCTTAATATGCCTACCATAAAGCACCCTAAGCCATATAAGTTTCAATGGTTGAATGAATATGGGGAGGTTAAGGTAAATAAGTAGGCATTAATATCATTTACTATTGGGAGATATACTATTGAGGTCTTATGTGACATAGAAACCATGCATAATGGGCATATTTTGTTGGAAAGACCATGGCAATATGATCAATAAGTAATGATTGATAGGTTTAAGAATAAGTACTTTTGTGTGATAAATGATAAACCTATTACCCTTGTACCTTTGAGACCTTAACAAGTTTATGAATATTAATTAAGAATTAAAAAAAAAGAGAGAAAAACAAGAATTAAGATCGAGAGGAGAAAGAGGAACAAAAATGAGAGAAAAGAGATAAGACTAAGAGAAAAGAAGGAAAAGGGAAAGAAAGAAAATTTGAGAGTTTGTATGCAAAAGAGAGTGATGTTAAGAGAACTTTCTATTGAAAACAACTTATGATTGTATTTTTATACAAAGAGGTTTGTTTTAGTACTAATGAACTTAAATCCTCTTTGACTAATGTTGTTGTTTCTGTTTTGTAGAAATTTAATGATGTTTTTTTTTTCTAGGAACCAAGTGGTTTGCACCTATTGAGGGAAATAGAATGTTAGATTGAATTCATCCCTAGTGCAACAATTCTAAATCAATTAGCCAATAGAAGTAATCCTAAGGAGATAAATGAGCTTTAAGGGCAAGTTAAAGAGCTTATGGCAAATAGCTATGTGAGGGAAAGCATGATTTAGGTGCAGTTCCATTATTACTTGTGTCTAAGAAAGATAAAACATAGAGGATGTGCATTGACTATCAAGCATCCAACAAAATCACTATAAAGTATCACTATCCCATACCTAGATTAAATGATATATTAGATGAATTGCAAGGTTCATGTGTCTTTTTTAAAATTGATTCACTTATTTGGAAAAAGTCTATAGACTTAAAAAGAAACCTTTCTCAAATTTTTCTACCCAAAAGAGTGTATGGTGGTAGAAAAGGCATATAAAAAATACACAACTAAAAAGGGGAAAAGGGTTATTATTATTTACCCTCTTACATTTAACCTAAGTGCTAAAGTAAAAGATAGTGGGGTTATAGTTTCACCAAATAAAGTAGTATATTCTACAAGTGCTATTATATAGTGAGAAAATTATACTAATTTTTATCTTTAATCTATAAGAAACAAGTTTAATAAAGTTGAAGATAGATTGAAGAAATAACTCAAAGACATCCAAAACTCTAGTTAAATAAAAAATAGAAAAAAATGTTTTATTTAAACCCATGTCATTAGAAGAAATAGATTGCAATATGACAAGTAAAAATTTGAGCAAAAGAGCGACTATGTTTAAATATTCCCTATCGTGATACCTTAAAGATTGTTGAGATAGATGCATCAAATAAGGGATATAGGGGTATTCTTAAACAAAAACTTTATTCTTAGGAAGAATTTTGATTTGCTTTCAGAGTGTGGAAAGATGCTAGAGTTAAGAGATTCTTGTGATATTCTTGTGTATTAAATTCGAAAGTGATTTGACAAATAAAAAGTTCCTTTTTCATCTTGACTGCAAAGTAATAACAAATGTGCTTATAGAAGATGTTAAGAACATAGTTTTTAAATAGATTACTAAATGGCAAGGAATATTATCTATATTTGATTTTTATACTTGAATTTTTGCAAGGATCTTAATTAGTAGATGACCTTTAATACAAGGGATCCAATCCCTATCCAAGTCAGTTATTTCATTGGCTAAGGTGATGAGAAGCTTGGAGATGATGTGTGGAAGGTTTCAAAGGATGATTGAAGCACTAAAAGGTCCAATAACGTAAGCTAGAGCCAAAAAGATGAAAGAAACATTAAATGGGGTGATTAAAGACATTCGGGCCAATCAAGTTACAAATGGTTCAAATTCAATCGTGAAAGAGAGTCAAGGCCTTATTAATATGATTAGAGTGCTTAATTGGTCATGGTTAAGTAATAGCATTCACTCCTAAATAGGAGTTTGTCCTTTTGTTATAAAAAGTGGAAGTTTTCTAAATAAGAATTTGTCCTAGATAAGAGTTTGTCCTAAATAGGGATTTGCCCTAAATAGAAATTTATGTCTTTCTTAGGGTTCCTATCTTAGCCTATGAATAGAAACCTCTTTGTAAACTTTAAAATTAGACAATTTGAGAGAAATAAAAAATGATAGTTTTCACCTTTGAGGCTTTCAAGAACTAAAAAATTTATCAATAAGTAACTTTTCTTGTGGCATTTAACCCAACTTATCACTTCCAATTCCTTTCTCTTTTGGAGTGTGGTATCCATATTCTTCTTAATACCTTAGGTTCGTGTTCCTTTGAATATTGGGTCTAGGGTTAGTATGATTAAACTTGACTTACCTTTCTTAGGTATTGTTTGATTCCTTACATACGTTAGGTCCTTAAGGCATGTCTTTTAGGGTTTGCAGCATAAGGATACATCAAGTTCAAAAATAATAAAAGTTGATAAACTTTGAGAAGATGCTTATTAGCATGCTATAGATAAAACCTTGACATGTCCTTTAATTCCAAAGCACATTGATTTTTTTTGTGTTATAAAAAATAATTATGCTCAGATTCAACCTAATTAGGTTGCATGAATTTATTTTAAAGATGATATGTATTCTCATACTAATATGAAGGATTGCTTATATTATCTGCAAATTCTGCATGAAATAGGCTCAGTGGTTATTGAACCCATAGAGAAAGGCATTGGAACAAGTTATGGCAATTAAGAATGGGCATATGCCGAGTTTAAGGTAAAGAAAGTTCTTTATCCTTAAGATTGGCAATGCAACTTGTTAGCCACCAAAGACCTTAGAGAATGGTAAAAGATTAAAACTTAGAATTATTTTGACTATATTAAGGCATGGGAAAGAGCCTTGTTGCATGAAAATAGGCAAAAGAAATTCAGCTGGTTTATTTAGATTCACTTTCCAAATGACCCGAAATGATTTTCCAATTTGTTTAAGACTTGGTTGTTCAAGTGGGGTTTACATCTCATAACCTTACCAAATAAGGTAAGAACTGGTTATGAATAGTTTAAACATGTTCCTTGGTTAGACAAACTAATATTCGTTGGTGAGAAAAATTTAACTTATTCAAAGAAGGGGTTTATAGCACGAAGAGGATAGTTAGTTTAAATGGTCTTAAGGCTACACCAAAACCTAATAGTTGATAATCCAGAACAATTATTGAAGACTTTGTTGGAGTACGTCTCAAAAGAAAAATTACTTGATTTGATGACATTAATATTGCAGATTGGACCCACATACAGGAGAGTCATACTCAGCCTGAAAGTAGTCCGAATCAAAAGGATGATATTATATAAATTCACAAGACCCTTATGAGCTGTAAAAACAACAAAATTACTTTCAGTGACAAACCCATATAGATGGCCAACAAAATTGCTTTTGGCAATAAGGCTACAAAGATGCCCAACATTGACAACTTTTATAAAGCTAAGAATCTATTAGCTTTTAAAAAGCAGGGAATCCTACAGGACACAAGGAGATGCTCTTTACCTTTTCTCCTACTATAAATAAGGACACTTGAGTCTAAAGCAAACTAAGTTTTTCTTTACTTTCTTTCCAAAGTCTAGTTTTTCCTTCTTTCTTTTGGAATCTTGTTCCTATAAAATAGTGGAGCTTGTATCATCAATCAATGAAAACCATCTTTCTTAAGTTCTATAACCCTTACCTTGTCTTTTTAATATTGCTGTTTGTATTAATAGTCGTTTGTATCATTGATAGTTGTTGTTTGTAATATTGTTGTTTAATATTGTGTTAATATTTTTGTTGTATGTTGCAATGAAATCAAGGTTTGTAGTTGACATGGATGTTAATTACATGATCATATTGTGGATGATTCTTATTATGAAAGGAAAAGCCATATTACTAAGGAATTAAAAGATGGTGTCAAGTTTAAAATAGAAAAATTTCTCTCCATAAAGAAAGACAACCAAGAGCATTAACTCTTTTATTGGATGGATTTCAATGAATTTATACTACCCAAGATATAACAAGATGCATCTCGTAATGAAATACATGATTGAAGTAGACACTTTTGTTAGGTTTATGATTCCTTTGCATGAATGACAAATTAGAACAAAAGGATAAAACCTTACTAGATTAAAATAAGGTGGCAACCTTATATTTCTCCAATGAACCATTCTATCCATAAACAAAGGTGGCCTAGAAAAATGATCCTTTTTTTGATGTCATTCAATGGATTCAGATAATGCAAGGTGTATTGACATGCATATTGCAAAGAAATCAAGGTTTGTTATAGACATTGATATGAACTCCGTTTATATGGAAACGGAACCCAACACCAATGTTGGTATAGGATCGTTCTAACACAGGTTAAGGGATTTGGAGTTCTGACTCAATGATTATAAACAATGAAGAACTAAAACTATAAGATTCAGACGCCACTCCTAACAACAACGTTAAAGAAGATAAGTCTAGTGAACCAACACACCCAAGTATGAAAGTTCAGAATTAGTTCTCAAAGAACCAGAGAAAATAGCTCATACACTCATGAAAACGGGTCTGCCTCCTCTAGCCACCCTTTTTGCCCTTTTTATATGCTAACCCCCAGAAATCCTAACTAATAAGCTGGGCTTAATAAAGAAATTTGTACACCCTAACTAATAAACTGGGCTTAATAAGGAAATTTGTCCAACCCACTAAATAAGCTGGGCTTTATAGGGAAATTTGTCCAACCCACTAAATAATAATAAAAGCCCAGGGAAATAAACCATTTAAAGACCCAATCATGAGCTCTTAAATCCAACTTCCTTCCCAAGGCCATGGTTTGCAAATTCCTCCATAGATGACACATTGGCAAGCCCTAGTGAAGACTCCATCCTTCTTAACTCGTACTTGGCAACTTCTTGATAGTAAATGTCACACAACAAGTTGTTGAGAGCTTCCTTTATTTTCTTTGACCTTGCCCTTGTCATTGGTCCTCCATGGTTTTGCAAAGTATTAACTACCTTGTTGATTTGAGTTGGTACAATATGGTTTCCATCATTCTCGGTGTCCTCAAATCAACACCTACATCATCACGGAGAAAAGGAGAAAGGTCAGAAACATTAAATGTTGCACTCACATTATACTCACCTGGCAAGTCAAGTTTATATGCATTATCGTTGACTCTTGCCACCACTTGAAAAGGACCATCTCCCCTTGGTTGCAACTTTGATTTCCTTTGCTTAGGAAATCTATCCTTCTGCAAATGTACTCAAACCCAATCACCAGGTTCAAAAGTGATACGCCTACGACCTTTGTTGGCTTGTGTTTTATATTGTTTGATTTTTCTCTCAATGTTAAGACTAGCTTTCTTATGAAGTTGCCTAACCACTTCTGCCTTCTTTTTCCCATCTAAATTAACCCTGTCCTGTATAGGCAATGGTACTAAATTCAAAGGAAATAATGGATTAAAACCATAAACAAGCTCGAAAGGAGAAAAACCTATAGTACTATGAACAACACTATTATAGGCAAACTCTACAAAAGGAAAACATTCCTCCCAGGATCTAGAGTTCTTACCAATAACGGCACGCAACAATGTACCAAGAGTTCAATTTACTACCTCAGTTTGTCCATCGGCTTGTGGATGGCAAGTTGTAGAAAACAACTTTTTCCAAGCTTACCCCACAATGTTTTCCAAAAATGGCTTAAAAATTTTGCATCGCGGTCTGACACAATACTCTTTGGCACTCCATGTAGGCGAACAATCTCTTTAAAAAATAAGCCTGCAATGTGTGTGGCATCTTCCGTTTTGGTGCAAGCAATGAAATGCACCATCTTTGAGAACCTGCCAACTACAACAAGAATACAATCTCGGCCCTTATTGGATCTAGGTAACCCAAGAATAAAATCCATAGAAATGTTGGTATAAGGTTCACAGGGAATTTCTAAGGGCATATACTTACCATGAGGCAAAATTCTAAACTTAGCTTGTCTGCAGGTAACACACTTGGCACAGGCCCTTTCAACATCTCTTTTCATATATGGCCAGAAAAAATGTTCATTTAAAACATCAAAAGTCTTTTGAATGCCAAAGTGTTCCATTAAACCACCCCTATGAGCTTCTCTCATAAGTAATGCTCTCAGAGACCCTTGAGGAATACAAAGCTTATTTACTCTAAACAAATACCCCTCATGTCTATAGAACTTACCAAAGGCAGCTTTCTCATATGCAGCATATACATTATTAAAGTCAGCATCATTAGCATACAATTCAATAATGTGCTCAAACCCCAGCAACTTAACACTCAAAGTGCTAATCAGTGTGTACCAATGTGACAATGCATCAACAACAACATTTTTCTTACCTAATTTGTATTGAATTACATAAGGAAAAGTTTCGATAAATTTAACCCATTTTGCATGTCTCCTATTCAACTTACCTTGCCCCTTTAAGTATTTTAAAGACTCATGATCATTGTGAATTACAAACTCCTTAGGTCAAAGGTAATGCTGTCACGTTTCTAAAGTCCTAACAAGTGCATACATTTCTTTATCATAAGTTGGATAATTCAATGTTTCCTCACTCAACTTCTCACTAAAGAATGCAATAGGTCATTTCTCTTGCATGAGAACTCCCCCAATCCCAATGCCTGATGCATCGCATTCAATTTCAAAGATCTTAGAAAAATCAGGCAATGCAAGAAGTGGTGCATTACACAACTTAGACTTAAGTAAATCAAAGGCATCTTGTTGTTCCTTACTCCACTTGAAACCCACACTCTTTTTGACCACCTCAATCAATGGTGCAGCTATAGTACTAAAATCCTTAATGAACCTCCTATAAAAGCTAGCCAGACCATGGAAACTCCCCACATCACTCACACTGTTAGGTGTAGGCCATTCTTGAATTGCCTTAATCTTCTCTTTATCAACCTCTATGCCATAAGCAGACACAACATAACCCAAAAAAATGACATGATCCTTGCAAAAGTCGCATTTCTTCAAATTGGCATACAATTTCTTTTTCCTCAAAACATCAAGCACACAATGCAAATATTTAACATGCTCTTCCAAATTCCTACTATATACTAATATGTCATCAAAATAAGCCAACATAAACTTTCCTAAGAAAGGCCTCAAAATATGATTTATTAATCTCATAAAAGTACTAGTTGCATTAGTCAAACCAAACATCATAACTAACCATTCATACAAACCATGCTTGGTTTTGAATGTTGTTTTCCATTCATCTCCTTCCCTCATCCTAATTTGATGATATCCACTCTTAAGGTCAATTTTAGAGAAGTAACATGTACCATGTAATTCATCTAGCATATCATCAAGCATGGGTATAGGATGTTGATACTTAACTGTTATTTTGTTGATAGCTCTACAATCGACACACATACTCCAAGTTCTATCTTTCTTTGGCACAAGCAACACCGACACTACACATGAACTAATGCTTTCCTTTATATGTCCCTTCTTCATCAACTCATCAACTTGCCTTTGAAGCTCATTTGTCTCCTTAGGATTACTTCTATACACTAGCTTATTGGGAATGAGAGCTCTAGGAATAAGATCAATGTGATGTTCAATCCCTCTCCTTGGTGGCAAACCATTTGGGATCTCCTGAGGGAACACATCATTATAATCCTGCAAGAAAGATGAAATAACACTAGGCAAAGATGAATCAAGGTTAGTGTTAGAGAAATAAGAATCCTTGTAAAGGATTAAGATCATTTGTTGCCTAGCTTGGAAGGCAACCCTAACATTTGCACCTTTTGCAAACACACTAACTTGTTTTCTTTCATCTTCACTCTTGTGAACCAGACCACTCTCGTACTCAGCACTCCCAAATGCATTTATCTTCTTTTTCCCTCCTGCACTTTCTTTTCACTCGACTCTCTCTTTCTTTTCGCTCCTCTTCTTTTGCTCACATTTATAAAGTCTCACTTGGTCTTCATACACCTATTTTGGAGTCAATGGTGCCAGTGTAAATGGTCTTCCATCCATGGTGAATGAATAATGGTTCTTGTAACCATCATGCAAAGCCTTTCTATCAAATTGCCAAGGACGGCCCAATAACAAATGCTCGGTCTGCATTAGTACAACATCACAAGACAATTCGTCCTTATATCTACTAATGGAAAATGGAACCACAACTTGTTTAGTCACTTTTACCACTCCACTGTCATTCAACCATTGCAAAATTATATGGCCTAGGATGTTTGGTTGTAGGCAAGTTTAGTTTTTCCACCAACTTTATACTTGTTACATTAGTGCAACTACCTTCATCGATGATCAAGCAACAGAGTCTATCTTGAACTAAACATCGAGTATGGAAAATATTTTCCCGCTGAATCTCAGCATCATCCTCCTCCTTAACCTACGCACTAAGGGCTCTCCTTACTACTAAAAGCCTTCCACCATGCTCCGGATACTTTATCCCTTCATCAACATCACTAACATCCTTTAATGACGGCATTTGGTCTTCATCACTAGCATCATTGCTAGACATATAGTCACCATTCTCCTTAAGGTACATGGTTCTCATGTGAGGACATTATGAAGCCATATGACCCCTACCCAGAAATCTAAAGCATTTGATGTCTTTAGTTTTTCCTTGGGTGCCCTCAAGTTTTTCTTCAAATTTGCCCCTTTCCAAGCTGCCCCCACTAGTCTTGGGTTTATGTAAATTGCTTTTTTGCTTAGAAGTCATCTTCTCTTCCTTCTTCCCCTAGTTTGGCTTCCAAAAAGATGAATCTAAGTTCTGCTTATGACCAGAAGTGCTCCTTCCCATAAGTTGCCTCTCAACTTTCATGGCAATATGTACCATGTCTTCAAGCTCTACATGGTGTTACAGCTCTACCACATCAGCTATGCTCCTATTCAACCCTTGGAGGAACCTAGCCATGGTTACCTCCCTATCCTCCATTACATTTGCCCTAACCATAACGATTTCCATCTTCTTATGGTACTCTTCCACACTCTTGGAACCTTGCGTAAGGCTCTGCAACTTGTTATACAAATCCCTATAATAAGAGTTGGGAACAAATCTCCTTCTCATCATAGTTTTTAACTCATTCCAAGTTTCTATGGTTCTCTCAAAATTCCTTCTCCTAGTGGTAACTTGCTAGTCCCACCATACTACAGCATAATCAGTGAACTCTGCCACAGCTAACTTCACCTTCTTCTCCTCAGAGAAGTTGTGGCACTCATATATTAATTCTACCCTTCGTTCCCAATCCAAATAGACATTAGGGTCAGCTTTCCCTTGGAAAGAATGTATTTTCATTTTAATACTACCAAATTTTTGTCTACTCCTTCCTCCCTTTTATTTCTGTTATCCCAACCTCCATTGTACCTATCATAAACATTTCCATTGCCTCTTGCTCCTCTACTGATGGAAACCATATTGTGCCAACTCCAATCAACAAGGGAGTTGACACTTTGCAAAACCTTGGAGGACCAATGACAAGGGCAAGGTCAAAGAAAATAAAGGAAGCTCTCACCAACTTGTTGTGCGACATTTACTATCAAGAAGTTGCTAAGTACGAGTTAAGGAGGATAGAGTCTTCATTAGGGCTTGCGAATGTGTCATTTGTGGAGGAAAGTTCAGAATTAGTTCTCAAAGAACTAGAGAAAATAGCTCATACACTCATGAAAACAAGTCTGCCTCCTACAGCCACCCTTTTTACCCTTTTTATATGCTAACCCCAAGAAACCCTAACTAATAAGTTGGGCTTAATAAAGAAATTCGTACACCCTAACTAATA
>CM034044.1:6418058-6439654 GCA_019804595.1 Bruguiera parviflora
AGCTGGGCTTAATAAGGAAATTCGTCCAACTCACTAAATAATAATAAAAGCCTCGGGAAATAACCCATTTAAAGACCTAATCATGGGCTCTCAAATCCAACTTCCTTCCCAAGGCCATGGTTCGCAAATTCCTCCACAGATGACACATTCACAAGCCTTGGTGAAGACTCCATCCTCCTTAACTCGTACTTGGCAACTTCCTGAGAGTAAATGTCGCACAACAAGTTATTGAGAGCTTCCTTTATTTTCTTTGACCTTGCCCTTTTCATTGGTCCTCCAAGGTTTTGTAAAGTATCAATTCCCTTATTGATTTCAGTTGGTACAATATGGTTTCCATCAGACATAGATGCTAATTAAATGATCATTTTGTGTGATTGATTCCTTGAAGCAAAAGGAGAAATATTGAGGAATCAGGTGATGGTGTTTAGCTTAAGGAAAGAATGATTCTCTCTCAAAAAGAAAGCTAAACAAAAGAAATGACTACTTTATTTGATGAACTTTAATGGATTCCAACTACTCAAGACAGAATAACATGTATTATGCAGTGAACTACATTATTGGTGTAGATATGAAAGTTGAGTTCATGATTCCTTCATGTGAATGACTCTTTGGAATGAAAGGATAAGCCTTATCACCTAGAAATAAAGTGAAAATCTCATTTTTCATGTAATGAACCATTCTATCTATGCAAGAAAAGGTAATCCAGAAAAACTAATTTGTGATGAGATCTATGGAGGAGTTGATGCATGAAGGACTTTTAAGGATCCATTAAGTATTCACGAAGGGCCAATGACACATTTAAGGGCCAAAAAGATAAAAGAAACATTAAATGAGTTGATTGAGGATATTTAGGACAACTAAGTAACCAATGGTATAAATTCAAACTAGAAAAAGGACCAGGGCTTTATTAATATAATTGGAGTACTTAATAGGTCGAGGTTAAGTAATAAAATCCACTATTAAGTAGGAGTGTGTTATAAATTATGAGTGTTCCTATATTTTACGAGTTTATCATTATCTCTATTTTAGGGTTTAGGATTGTTATTTTAGCTTATAAATAGGTTTGATTTTATTGTTAATGAGGAAATAATTATGTGAATTGAAAAGTGAGAATTTTCTCCTTTGATTCTTTTAAGAATAAAGAATTATTCATGAATTAACTCTTCTTGTGACACTCAATTTGACTTATCACTCCCAAATTCATTCTTTTCTAGAGTGTGGCATCTATATCCTTCTTTATACCTTAGGTTCATGTTCCTTTAAACATTGGATCTAGGGTTTGTATCATTGAAATTTGATTTACCTTTCTTACGTTATTGTTTGATTCCTTATGCATGTTGAGTCCCTAAGCCATATCTATTGGAATTCACAATAGTTGGTATCAAAGCCTAACTCTAAATCAAGTTTGCTTTTCTAAATTTGAGTTTTTCTCTTGTTCCTTGAATCTACAAACCCTAGCTTTATCTTTTTTACTCGATTGCTTTTTATGGCCATGTAGATGATGTAGAAGATGATGAATTTGATGATTTAGTTACTTTGGTTAGGGTTGTCAATAATAGAAATGGTTGAAGAGATTTCAGGAGATGAAACACATGTAATCATGATTTTGGTAGCATTAAAATGAAAATTCCTCCATTCTAAGAGAAAATGATCCAAAAACCTATCTAGAAATAAAGACGAAGGTTTAGTTGGTTTTTGATTATCACAACTACTATGAAGAGAAAAAGGTAAAACTTGGTACCATTGAGTTTTCTTATTATGCTATTATTGGTTAGGATTAACTTGTATTGATTAGGAGAAGGAATCTTGAAAGGCTTATTGATACATTGTGATGTGAACTTGAAGAGCATAATGAAATGCTCAAGCAAAATAAGGAATTGAAAACCCTAAGAAAGTTAAATCAAGTTTAACAAAAGTAAAACCTTAGCCCAATGTTCAAAGGAAAACAAACCTAAGGTATAAACCTAGACCTATTGTTCAAAGGAACATGAACCAAAAGTACAAAGAAGGATATGGACACACACTTTAGAAATAAGGGATTCAAAAGTGACGAGTCAGGTTAGAACACTACAAGACAATAATCTTGGTAAGTTTTCAAAGTTCAATGAAGAACCGAATGAGAAAATTCTCACCTTTTCTTTTCACCAATGATATATATGTTTTGACCATGAAATCTAGCCTATTTATAGGCTAAAAGTAACAACCCTAACCCTAAAAGTAAAACAATGATATACTCCTAAAATATAGGAAGACTCCTATTTTATTGTAAACTCTTATTTTAGAACAAACTCCTACGTTACAACAAACTCCTACTTAGGAGTAGATTTCCTCCTTTATAACAAGTCTTACTTAGTAGTGGATTTTATTATTTAACCTTATTCCAGTAAGCACTCTAATCATATTAATGAAGTTTTAGTCCTCTTTCAAGTTTGAATTTATGATATATATTATTTGGTTGTTTTGAATATCTTCATTTAGCTTATTTAGAGCTTTTTTTATCTTTTTAGCTATTGAATATGTCATTGGCTCTTCTTGAATGTTCAATGGATCCTTAGAAGCCCTCTATGCATTGACACCTTCATGAATCTCATCATTCCCCCTCTCCTCAAAAGGATTTTTTCTTGAATGATAAAAGCTAATCAAGAGCAATAACTCTTTTATTTGATGGACTTTAATTGATTTGGACTACACATGACATAATAATGTGTGTCTCACATTGAAATACATGTTCAATATATGGTATGAACTCTAAAGAGCAAAATGAGACCCACAAATAAAACAAAGAATTCAAAACCTTAAGAAGCCTAAATTAGGCTCAACTAGAGTAAAAAAGAAAACCTTAACCTAATGTTTATTAAGAAAACATGAACCAAAGGTATAAATTAGAATTAGAATGTTACAAGAGTAATTTCAGTAAGTCCCAAAGTTCTCAAAATAACTAGTGAGAAAAGTTTCTGAAATTTCTTTTAAAAATAATCAATCAACCAACCCCTACAAAAGAAGCTTACATGCGTATATTTAAAGTTGAAAAAAAAAAAGGAAATAAAAAACTTACCTAACAAACTACTATACAAGGGATTGGGTGGATTAGGCTTAAATTAAAACTTTGTTAATGATAAGAACTCCATTTATATGTAAACGGAACCCAACATCAATGTTGGTATAGGATCATTCTAACATAGGTTAAGGGATTTGGAGTTTTGACCCAAGGATTATAATCAACCAAGAACCAGAACTATAAGATTTAGACACCACTCCTAACAACAACAACATTAAAGAAGATAAGTCTTGTGAACCAACACACCCAAGTATGAAAGTTCAGAATTAGTTCTCAAAGAACCAGAGAAAATAGCTCATACACTCATGAAAACAGGTCTACCTCCTCCAGCCACCCTTTTTGCCCTTTTTATATGCTAACCCCCAGAAACCCTAACTAATAAGCTGAGTTTAATAAAGAAATTTGTCCAACCCACTAAATAAGCTGGACTCAATAGGGAAATTCGTCCAACCCACTAAATAATAATAAAAGCCCATGGAAATAACTCATTTAAAGGCCCAATCATAGGCTCTCAAATCCAACTTCCGTCCCAAGGCCATGGTTCACAAATTCCTCCACAAATGACACATTCGCAAGCCCTGGTGAAGACTCCATCCTCCTTAACTCGTACTTGGCAACTTCTTGATAGTAAATGTCGCACAACAAGTTGTTGAGAGCTTCCTTTATTTTCTTTGACCTTGCCCTTGTCATTGGTCCTCTATGGTTTTGCAAAGTATTAACTCCCTTGTTGATTGGAGTTGTCACAATATGGTTTCCATCATTCCCGCTCTCCTCAAAATGATTTGTCCTCAAATCAGCACCTACATCATCAAAGAGAAAAGGAGAAAGGTCAGAAACATTAAATGTTGCACTCATATTATACTCACCTGGCAAGTCAAGTTTATATGCATTATCGTTGACTCTTGCCACTACTTGAAAAGGACCATCTCCCCTTAGTTGCAACTTTGATTTCCTTTGCTTAGGAAATCTATCCTTCCGCAAATGTACCCAAACCCAATCACCAGGTTCAAAAGTGATATGCTTGCGACCTTTGTTGGCTTGTGTTTCATATTTTTTGGTTCTTCTCTCAATGTTGAGCTTAGCTTTCTCATGAAGTTGCCTAACCACTTTTGCCTTCTTTTTCCCATCTAAATTAACCCTGTCTTGTAAAGGCAATGGTACTAAATTCAAAGGCAATAATGGATTAAAACCATAAACAATCTCAAAAGGAGAATAACCTGTAGCACTATGAACAACACGATTATAGGCAAACTCCACAAAAGGCAAACATTCCTCCTAGGTCTTAGAGTTCTTACCAATAACGGCACGTAACAATGTACCGAGAGTTCGATTTACTACCTCAGTTTGTCCATCAGTTTATGGATGGCAAGTTGTAGAAAACAACAACTTTGTTCCAAGCTTACCCCACAATGTTTTCCAAAAATGGCTTAAAAATTTTGCATCACGGTCTGACACAATACTCTTTGGCACTCCATGTAGGCGAACAATCTCTTTAAAAAATAAGCCTATAATGTGTGTGGCATCATTTGTTTTGGTGCAAGCAATGAAATGCACCATCTTTGAGAACCTGTCAACTATAACAAGAATACAATCTCGGCCCTTCTTGGACCTAGGTAACCCAAGAATAAAATCCATAGAAATGTTGGTCCAAGGTTCACAGGGAATTTCTAAGGGCATATACTTACCATAGGGCAAAACTCTAGACTTAGCTTGTCAACAGGTAATACACTTGGCACAGGCCCTTTCAACATCCCTTTTCATATGTGGCCAGAAAAAATGTTCATTTAAAACATCAAAAGTCTTACGAATGCCAAAGTGTCCCATTAAACCACCCCCATGAGCTTCTCTCACAAGTAATGCTCTCAGAGACCCTTGAGGAATACAAAGCTTATTTACTCTAAACAAATACCCCTCATGTCTATAGAACTTACCAAAGGCAGCTTTCTCACATGTAGCATATACATTACTAAAGTCAGCATCATTAGCATACAATTCAATAATGTGCTTAAACCCTAGCAACTTAACACTCAAAGTGCTAATCAGTGTGTACCTATGTGACAATGCATCAGCAACAACATTTTCCTTACCTGATTTGTAATGAATTACATAAGGAAAAATTTTGATAAATTCAACCCATTTTGCATGTCTCCTATTCAACTTACCTTGCCCTTTTAAGTATTTTAAAGACTTATGATCAGTGTGAATTACAAACTCCTTAGGCCAAAGGTAATGTTGCCATGTTTCTAATGTCTTAACAAGTGCATACATTTCTTTATCATAAGTTGGATAATTCAATGTTGCCCTACTCAACTTCCCACTAAAGAATGCAATAGGTCGTTTCTCTTGCATGAGAACTCCCCCAATCCTAATGCTCGATGCATCACATTCAATTTCAAAGATCTTAGAAAAATCAGGCAATGCAAGAAGTGGTGCATTACACAACTTAGACTTAAGTAAATCAATGGCATCTTGTTATTCCTTACTCCACTTGAAACCCACACTCTTTTTGACCACCTCAATCAATGGTGCAGCTATGGTACTAAAATCCTTAATGAACCTCCTATAAAAGCTAGCCAAACCATGGAAACTCCCCACATCACTCACACTCTTAGGTGTAGGCCATTCTTGAATTGCCTTAATCTTCTCTTTATCAACCTCTATGCCATGAGCAGACACAACATAACCCAAAAAAATGACATGATCCTTGCAAAAGTCGCATTTCTTCAAATTGGCATACAATTTCTCTTTCCTCAAAACATCGAGCACATAATGCAAATGTTTAACATGCTTTTCCAAATTCCTACTGTATACTAATATGTCATCAAAATAAGCCATAACAAACTTTCCTAAGAAAGGTCTCAAAATATGATTCATTAATCTCATAAAAGTACAAGGTGCATTAGTCAAACCAAATGGCATAACTAACCATTCATACAAACAATGCTTGGTCTTGAATGCAGTTTTCCATTCACCTCCTTCCCTCATCCTAATTTGATGATATCCACTCTTAAGGTCAATTTTAGAGAAGTAACATGTACCATGTAATTCATCTAGCATATCATCAAGCATGGGTATAGGATGTTGATACTTAACTGTTATTTTGTTGATAGCTCTACAATCGATACATATCCTCTAAGATCCATCCTTCTTTGGCACAAGCAACACTGGCACTGCACATGGACTCATGCTCTCCTTTATATGTCCCTTCTTCATTAACTCATCAACTTGCTTCTGAAGCTCCTTTGTCTCCTCAGGATTACTTCTATATGCTGGCTAATTGGGAATGGGATCTCTAGGAATAAGATCAATGTGATGTTCAAACCCTTTCCTTGGTGGCAAACCATCTAGGATCTCTTGAGGGAACACATCATTATAATTCTGCAACAAAGATGAAATAGCACTAGGCAAAGAAGAATCAAGGTTAGTGTTAGAGAAATAAGAATCCTTATAAAGGATTAAGATCATTTGTTGCCTAGCTTGGAAGGCAACCTTAACATCATCTCCTTTTGCAAACACACTCACTTGTTTTCTTTCATCTTCACTCTTGTCAACCTGACCACTCTTATACTCAGCACTCTCAAATGCATTTATCTTCTTTTTCCCTCCTGCACTTTCTTTTCTCTCGACTCTCTCTTTCTTTTCGCTCCTCTTTGGCTCACTTTTATAAAGTCTCACCTAGTCTTCATACACCTATTTTGGAGTCAATGGTGCCAGTGTAAATGGTCTTCCATCCATGGTGAATGAATAGCGGTTCTTGTAACCATCAAAACTTTTCTATCAAATTGCCAAGGACGGCCCAATAACAAATGCTCAGTCTACATAGGTACAACATCACAAGACAATTCGTCCCTATATCTACCAATGGAAAATGGAACCATAACTTGTTTAGTCACTTTTACCACTCCACTGTCATTCAACCATTGCAAATTATATGGCCTAGGATGTTTGGTTGTAGGCAAGTTCAATTTTTCCACCAACTCTGTACTTGCTACATTAGTGCAACTTTCTTCATCGATGATCAAGCAACAGAGTCTATCTTGAACTAAACATCGAGTATGGAAAATATTTTCTCATTGAATCTCAGCATCATCCTCCTCCTTAACCTGCGCACTAAGGGCTCTCCTTGCTACTAAAAGCCTTCCACCATGCTCCGGATACTCTATCCCTTCATCAACATCACTAGCATCCTCTAATGGTGGCATTTGGTCTTTATCACTAGCATTACTGCCAGACACATAAGCACCATTCTCCTTCAGGCACATGGTTCTCTTGTTAGGACATTATGAAGCCACATGACCTGTACCCAGACATCTAAAGCATTTGATGTCTAGTTTTTTCTTGGGTGCCCTCAAGTTTTTCTTCAAATTTGCCTCTTTCCAGGCTTCCCCCACTTGTCTTGGGTCTATGTAAATTGCTTTTTTGCTTATAAGTCATCTTCTCTTCCTTCTTCCCTCAGTTCGGCTTCCAAAAAGATGAACCTAAGGTATGTTTATGTCCAGAAGTGCTCCTTCCCTTAAGTTGCCTCTCAACTTTCATGGCAATGTGTACCATGTCTTCAAGCTTTACATAGTGTTGCAGCTCTACCACATCAGCTATTCTCCCATTCAACCCTTGGAGGAACCTAGCCATGGTTGCCTCCCTATCCTCCATTACATTTGCCCTAAGCATAGAAATTTCCATCTCCTTTAGGTACTCTTCCACACTCTTGAAACCTTGCGTAAGGCTCTACAACTTGTTATACAAATCCCTATAATAAGAGTAGGGAACAAATCTCCTTCTCATCACAGTCTTCAACTCATTTCAAGTTTTTATGGTTCTCTTAAAATTCCTTCTCCTAGTGGTAACTTGTTGGTCCCACCATACTACAGCATAATTAGTGAACTCTGCCATAGCTAACTTCACCTTCTTCTCCTCAGAGAAGTTGTTGCACTCATATATTAATTCTACCCTTCGTTCCCAATCCAAATAGACATCAGGGTCAGCTTTCCTTTGGAAAGAAGGTATTGTCATTTTAATACTACTAAGACTTTTGTCTACTCCTTGCTCCCCTCTATTTTTGTTATCCCAACCTCCATTGTACCTATCATAAACATTTCCATTGCATCTTGCTCCTCTACCATTCCTATTACCACGTCCTCCTCTAAAACCACCTCTGAAGTTTCTACTAGCATTATCACCATTCTCATAATAATCATCACCATCTTCACCAAAGTCATGTTCAAATTGCTCCTTCATGACCCTTCCAACTGGCCTCTTAGGATTGACACTTGATTCCCCTTCTATTTGATCCATCCTGCCTTGAACTTCCCAAAATGCTTGGTCAATCCTATCAAACTTCTATTCTAAGGATTTCATAAGCAATTTGAAATATGGAACAACTACTTCCTCCTCTTCATGTGGGAAACTGCCTTCATTAGCATTAGACATCGTACTTGTAAGATTGTTAGTAAATAAAGAATATGCCTCACAAAACTCACTCCCTTGCGTGTTTGCTCTCCACTCAACTACAATAGTCCTCAACTCTTGTGTTTCACACAATAAATTGTAAAACTCTAAGAGCTCTTTCAATAATCCCAAGTAAACTAAATTTAGAACAAACAAAACTTGAATATATCAATCCTAGACCTGCCTCTTCAGAGAAGTGACACGACCAAGAAGATGAGCAATAAAGCAAATAGAATGACAAGAAATTCAATGATATGAGTAGTGCAATTGGACCACAATCAATTATTAAATATAATTAAGTAAATGACCAATTGAGCAATGAACCCTTTTTTTTTTCTTTTTTCGGTTAACTAATGGGTATTTTTGTGGAAGAAACAAATATTAGCAAAGAAACCCATGAAATACATGATTTTGTTTCTGTTTTTTTTTTTGTTTATTTTTTGTGTTTTTTTTTCTCTTTTTGATTATTCAGCCAACAACGAAGAATACATGAAAGATATAATAACAACAATATAACTAACCTGAGTTAGAGCCAAGGCTCTAATACCAAATGATACAAACTCTGTTTATATGTAAATGGAACCCAACACCAATGTTGGTATAGGATCGTTCTAACACAGGTTAAGGGATTTGGAGTTCTCACCCAATGATTATAATCAACCAAGAACCAGAACTATAAGATTCAGACTCCACTCCTAACAACAACAATGTTGAAGAAGATAAGTCTTGTGAACCAACACACCCAAGTATGAAAGTTCAGAATTAGTTCTCAAAGAACTAGAGAAAATAGTTCATACACTCATGAAAACGGGTTTGCCTCCTCTAGCCACCCTTTTGCCTTTTTTATATGCTAACCCCTAGAAACCCTAACTAATAAGCTGGGCTTGATAAAGAAATTTTTCCAACCCACTAAATAAGCTGGGCTTAATAAGAAAATTTATTCAACCCACTAAATAATAATAAAAGCCCATGGAAATAACTCATTTAAAGGCCCAATCATGGGCTCTCAAATCCAACTTCCTTCCTAAGGCCATGGTTCACAAATTTCTCCACAAATGACACATTCGCAAGCCCTGGTGAAGACTCCATCCTCCTTAACTCGTACTTGGCAACTTCTTGATAGTAAATGTCACATAACAAGTTGTTGAGAGCTTCCTTTATTTTCTTTGAACTTGCCCTTGTCATTGGTCCTCCAAGGTTTTGCAAAGTATCAACTCCCTTATTGATCGGAGTTGGCATAATATGGTTTCCATCAATTAAGCCGATCACAATTATAAAATAATGAAATAACACACAGGGGCCCCTTAAAGAAGCTAAGTATGTGGCCAAGTTTAGAATTTAACCTAAACTCCTCAAATAATCTATTCTTGAGCTTGTATGAAGTTTATTAAGCCTTAATGTTCCTCCAAGCCTTGCACCTTTTGTCGTGTGTTGCTTTTAGCCCAAAAAACTTCAATAATCCCATATAAAGCATCTTAAATCCTTTTAGCTTTATCTCTTGTTATTGGAACTCCATGTACGTGCGATGGATCTTTGCACATGCTAATTGGTTTCCAATCAATATAGAATTTCATTGAAGTTCTTGTTCCCTTGTCATAATGAAATCAAGGTTCAATGGTGACATGGATGTTAATTACGTAATCATTTTGTGAAGTAATAGTCTTAGTATTTAATGATTGGATTTTCATACAAGTATTTTATGATTTAATTCCTAAAAATGAGACTATTACTTCATTGATTGCAAATAAGGTTTCTCCATTTATTGTAAGGGCTCGTTCAATTAAAATGATTGTGAAATTAACTTTTGTGTCTTTATTAAAATGATTTTGTGCTACCATGATAGGACTGGTACTAGAGCATAGGAGCTTCTAAAAGATTAATAAAGTTTTAGGTTGTGGCTTAAGACTTTGATAGTGATATGGTGTGGCATGGATAGGTTAAGACCTAATTGATTACTTAAAGGTGATAGTTCTTCTAAGAATAGGAATAAAGAAGTAATAGTTAGTGAAAATTTAGATAATAATTATTTGTAGAATTGGACACTTCCTTCTTCTTCATCTTCCTAGGTTTAGAAATAGGGAAGCTTCTTTTCTAAAGTTCATTATGTTATTAGAACCATTAAAGAAGATTTTTGTTAACTTAGGGTTATAATGATTTCTTTTTGCTATTAGAAGAGCTTATTAGCTTACATCAACAAAAGTATAAATTTATCCATATTAGGATCGTTCAGGTAGGACTAAAACCTGCTACTAAATTAGATTTAAATAACTTAACAATCATATGTGATAGAGACAAAAGGTATAATTGCTTTCATGACTCCTTATTAGGAGTAATTGAATCCACTCTTAATGATTGACCTATTTGGTTTTCTTGTTTTCCAAACTTTACTTTATCATTATCAGATTCTAATCTAATGCATACTTTATGTTTAATATTATCTAGTTAGAGTACTAAGGGTTACATGGTATGCAAAGTATAGAGATTAAGGTAATCAAGAGTAATAAATGATTGAAGTGCTTAATGGACCAAGGCTAAGTAATAAAATTCACTATTAAGTAAGAGTTTGTTATAAAGTATAAGTTTGTTATAAAATAGGAGTTTGTAATAAAATATGAGTGTTCCTATATTTTAGGAGTATATCATTGTCTCTTCTTTTGGGGTTTTAGGGTTGTTATGTCAGCCAATAAATAGTTTTGATTTCATTTTAAGAGGAAGACAATCATATGAATTGAAAAGTGAGAATTTTCTCCTTTGATTCTCTTAAGAACTAAAGAACTTATCAAGAACTATCTTTTCTTATGGTGTTCAACTCAACTTATCACTGCCAAACTCATTCTTTCTTGAAGTGTGGCATCCATATCCTTCTTTATACCTTAGGTTTATGTTCCTTCAAACATTGGTTCTAGGGTTTGCATGATTGAAATTTGATTTAGCTTTCTTAGTTACTTGTTTGATTCCTTGGGGGTGTTGGGTCCTTAAGCCATGTCTCTTGGTGTTTACATCAAAGACAAAATAACATTCATCCCATGATGAAATCAAAGATCAGAGTAGACATTTAGGTTAATTTCATGATTTCTTTGTGCAAATGATTATTTGGAACCCATATAGAAGGCTTACTAGAATTGATGTGATGGTTTCTTCCTTCAAACAAAGAACTTTTTTAAATAGGAATTCATTACTCTTCTTAATTGGGCATCTTATAACATAATGAAACCCTAAATTGAAGGAATAGATTTTATTTCTTTTGAGTTCCCATAAAGATTTAGATCAAATTAATCTTTCTTTCTACCTTGTAGTTTAATCTTATTGTTTCCTTTTAATCCATAATCTTTATTCATTGTACTTTCCTAAATTTCTTTGATTCTAATTTGTTGGAATTAGTTGGTTATAAAGTGATTTTGATTGAGGTTTTTTAGTTCAATAAAGAACTGAGAGAGAAAAGTTGATTGGGAGAAAAAAGCAAGAGGTGTGAGCAATATTATAGAGAAAAGCTAAATTTCTATAATGTGCAAACTTGAGTATCAATTTCATACTATGAGAGAGTGGAGTGAAACATATAATGGAGTGTTTTGAGGTTCTTTTTCTAGCAATTCTTTTTGTGTTTCAATCATGTCAAACAACAAAGATAAAGAAGTAGTTGAAGAGAGAAAGGTGGATGAATCATTCATGCTTAAAGCAATGAAACAATAATTTGAGAGAATGAACAACATGTTTGGAGAAATTGCAGACAAATTGGGGAAGCAATACAATGCCATATCCAAATTGTATAAAGGATAACAACAAAGGACTCTTAATTTGTGGAAGAGTGATGCTAATAAAAAGCATAATGGTAAATATGGGGATGAGCTCCACAATAAAATCAAGCCTCAAATTTCAACATAGGCAAAAGTATAAGAGGTAGAGGGGGTTAAAAACTTAAGTTTAATAGAGGAGATAGAAATTTTGGATGGTGGGAGGAAAGGCAAGACCATGATTTAGGCAGCATCAAAATAAAAATTCTCTCATTTTAAGATAAGAATGAACCCGATATGTGCCTTGAATGGGAATAAAAGGTTGAGTCAATGTTTGATTGCCATGATTATTCTAAGGAGGAGAAGGTGAAGTTGGTAATACTGGGGTTCCCTAATTATGCTATAGTTTGGTGGGATAGCTTGTATAAAGTTAGCATAGGAGTTATGAGTGCCTTATTGACACTTGCGAAGAGATGAAGGCTATGATGAGGAGAAAATTTGTTCCTAGTCATAACTACCATGATCCTTTTCAATATTACAAAGACTTACTTAAGGCTTTAAGAGTGTTAAGGATTACCACAAGGAGATTGTTTGTTGCATATGGAGTTTGCATATAATTAAAGTGTTCATTCTACTAGTAGTTCCTCTCTATTTGAATTTATGTATAGTTTTAGTTCTTTGAATCCTTTGGATTTGATGCCTTTTGAAGTTCCCAACTTCACCCTAGGATCTACTAGTTTGTGATACTGAGAGGGGGGGTGAATCAGTATCACACCCTTTAAAACTCTGATAACTTAAGCCAAAGTATTTTACTTCTTTAATACTCTCGCTCTCGTCAATATACAAGTATGTGAACAACTTTAATCTCTTCTTAACAGTGAACTCTTTCTCAGATTTGACTAAGATAGATCTATTGTTACCTACTAATCACAATAGTCCCTAAAGTCACCTTTCAGACACCTCGCCTATTAGACAGATCAGATGTTCTTGATTAGGTCTTCTTTAGGTTATGGATTCGATGATACTTTAGTTGCGTTCACAACTCAATTCAAAACACAACATGTAAATCAAAGTAAGGACACAAGAGATTTACGTGGTTCCATCAATGTGACGTACGTCCACAGTGGTAGAGACTCTTCCTCTACCGAGACAATCCACTATACTTGAGAATACTAGTGTGGTACTCCTGATGTTCACAATGTAGTTACAATGGATGTCTTAATCCTCTATTCCTTTCACTATTGCAAATACAAAGCAAGTACAGTACAAAGAGTGTCACTTACTGTGTTTACCCTTCTTTTAGCTTGTCTTGCCTTTGTTGAATTAAATAAGTTGCTTCACTGTCGCTTAGAAGTCCACCACAACACTCTCTAACCTCTCTTGAAGAAATTTGGAAATATGTTGAGTTCTTTCCAATGCTTCACCAAATTCCTTCTCTAGGTTGTTTCACACAACTACTGCTTTCACCGTCTCACAATTTAACAGCTTGCACTCACACTTCTAGTTTGCCATTTCACGTCTTTGGCCTGCCTCACGCTACTGGTTTTTCTGGTTCATGTCTCTCGGCCTACCTCACGTTTTTGGTCTGTTGTCTTCTCTTCCGGGTGATCTCACGGATACCAGGTCTGCTGTCTTCTCTTCTGGGTGGTCTTAAGGATACCAGGTCTGCTGTCTTCTCTTCCGGGTGGTCTGTTTCTTATTTCCCCCCTTATAGGTTGTGCATTTCTGGTTTGCTTGCAGGTCATATGGCTACTGGGATGCTCTGCTTGCAGGTCATATGGCTGCTGGGATGCTCTACTTGCAAGTCGTGTGGCTATTGGGATGCTCTGCTTGTTTATATACTCCCTTATATGCAAACCCTAGTAGGGTTTATTGGAGCTGCAACGAATTTCCTTTCTTGCCCCTCCATATGGCTTCATATTACTGTTCCATACAAAATTCAGCATTATCCTCCTTAATTCATTTTTCTTGCTCTTCTCTTTATCCTCCTTGAATGCTTGAACGACCACTTCTACTTGCACACTTAAATCTGATTGATAACAATTACAACACATACAAGGCTGTGGGAACAACAATCTCCCCCTTAGTAATTGTTGGCAACACTTACAACAAAAACCATTATGCAGCAGTCCTTCATAATCTTCTTAGAGTAATAATCCAGAAGGAGATGGATTACAACTCCCCCTACACTGTTGCTTTTCTCCCCCTTTGCCAACCAATTACAAATTTGAAAAACCTACAAAGTAGTGATGGAGGATTCACCTGAACTTCAGGCTTGATGAGGCATTTGCATAGATAGACTCATTCTGTGCTTTTCAAACAACTCTGTGGACAGAGGTTTAGTTAGAATATCTGAGATTTGATCTTTAATGCTGACATACTCCATCTGAATTGTGCCCTCTTCCATCCTTGATAAAGTGATACCGAATGTCAATATGCTTGCTCCTTAAATGTTGAACTGGATTCTTGCTGAGATTAATTGCACTTTGATTATCACAAAGTACACTCACTGGTAACTTCACTTCAACACCCAAATCGGCCAATTGTCTTTGCATCCATATCACCTAAGTACATGTTGCACAAACAGCCATATACTCAGCCTCCGTTATGCTCAAAGCAACACTATTTTGCTTTCTACTTAGCCATGCAACACACTTTGAACCCAAGTAGAAGCTACAGCCATTGGTTGATTTTTTGTCATCTATACTTCCTGCCCAATTTGCATTAGTGTATGCTCATAGTTTTACAGAATCCATGGCAGGATACCATAAACCCATTTCCAATGTCCCTTTGAGGTATCTTAGGATTCTTTTCACTACCAACACATGAGATTCCTTAGGATCAACTTGGAATCTACTGGCGATGCACACAGCTTGCATAAGATTAGGCCTTGATGCTGTAAGGTACAAAAGGCTCCCTATCATCTTCCTGTAATTTGTAGGGCTTGTACTCCTTCCTTCCTGATCTTTTGTTAACTTATAGCCTACTGGCATAGGGGTACTGACAAGTTTGCTATCCTCTATGCCAAACTTTTTCAGCATCTCTTTGGCATATTTTGTTTGAGAAATAAAAAAACCTTCTTCACACTATTTTATCTATAATCCAACAAAGTAATTCATTTCTCCAATCAATGACATCTCAAATTCCTCACTCATCTTCTGTGCAAATTCTTGGCATAGCTTAGAGTGATTCCCTCCAAAGATGATGTCATCTACAGACACTATGGTTATTAGTTGGCCTTTCTCTAAGTTGAACACATATAAGTTATTATCAGTGTTGCTCTTCTAAAGTTCAACCTTCTCAAATACGCGTTCAGCCTGTTGTACCATGCTCTTGGGGCTTGTTTAAGGCCATACAAGGCTTTCTTCATCTTGCACATGTGTGTCTCATCCTCATTGATTTGTACTCCATCGGTTGTTCAATATACACTTCATCTTTTGGGAGCCCATTTAGAATGGCTGATTTCACATCCATCTCGTAAACTTTATACCTCTTATGTGCTACTAAAGCTAAGAACATTCTGATAGTTTCCAACCTTGCTACTGGTGCAAAAGTTTCATCAACATCTACTCCTTCTATCTGAGTGTAGCCTTTGCAAACCAACCTAGCCTTGTTCCTCACCACCTTGCCATCTTCATTATGTTTATTTTTAAACACCCATTTTGTTCCTATGACATTCTTGTTAGTGGGTCTTGGAATCAACTCCCATGTTTCATTCTTCTCGATTTGATCTAGCTCCTCATTGATAGCTTTGACCCAGGCTTTGTCTTGTGCAGCCTCTTCAACAGATTTAGGTTCAACTTATGAGAGTAAAGCAATAGCTCCCACAATTCTTCTTCTTGTTGTAACTCCTGTTGATGGGTCACCTATTATCTGATTTCCTTGATAAGCACTGGTCCATGTCTTCTTTGTCTTTCTCTCTTGCACAATCTTAGTTGCAAGAGAATCTCCTTCTTTATCTTCATACTCACTCTTCTTTTCCCTCTTCTTCATGTTGGTCAGATTCTTCATCTATCTTAAAGTCATGTTCTTCACTATCCTCAGCTTCTCCATTATGCATTGGTTTCCAGTTTTCATCTATTCTTACATCACTGGAAGTAACCACTTTTTCCAGTTTATGCAGAAAAACTCTGTAACCTTTTGTCTTTACTAAGTATCCCACAAAGACGCCTTCATCTGACCTAGCATGGAATTTTCCCAATTTTTGCTCCTTGTTCTTCATAAAACATGGACTACCAAAGATTCTAAAAAACTTGGTTGTTGTCTTCTTTCCACTCCATAGCTCATATGGAGTTTTATTAGTATTGGGCTTTAGTAAAACTCTGTTCAATAGGTGCACAGCTGTAAATGTTGCTTTTGTCCAAAATCTTGTGTGAAGCTTGTATTCCAACAATAGAGTTCTTGCCATTTCAACCACAACTCTATTTTTCCTCTCTACCACCCCATTCTATTAAGGTGTTCTTACTGCTGCCATCTAATGGTGAATTCCATGCTTCTCAAGGTAATCTTCAAAAGCTCCATTTATGAATTCAGTACCTTGATTTGACCTCAATACTTTGATCTTCATTCCACTCTCATTTTTAGCCAATCTTCTATATCTTTTGAAGTATTTCAAAACTTCTAACTTGTGTTTGAGGTGCATGATATAGGTCCTTCTAGAATAATAATCAACAAACAAGATGAAGTACCTCTCACCATTCAAACCTTTTGTTCTCATCAGCCCATATAAATCAGCATGTACAATGTCAAGCACTGCATCAGAACTGACCTCTTTGGTCTTATACTACTTTCTAGCCTGTTTTCCTTTAGAGCATGCTGAGTAGACATACTCCCTCTCTCTCTTGAGGTTTAGAATGTCTCTGATTGCATGAGTAGTAGTCAGCTTCATCATGTTCTTTTGTATTAAGTGTCCTAGCCTCCTATGCCAGAGTTGATTTTCTTCTTCTTTTGGAAGTAAATAATTGTTTGTCTTGTCCTCATCAATCGCATATAAATTTCTAGTTGTTCTCTTCCTAGCTGCAACAATATTGCCTTCTTTACTCATTACTTGGCAACCTGCTTTTATGAATATCACTTTATGGTCTTCATTGCATAGTTGGCTGACAGATGCTAGATTATATCTGAGTCCTTTAACGTGCAGAACATCTTTTAGCTTTCCTTTTCCAATATTTATTGACCCTTGACCACTAATGTTGAGTGAATCATCATTGCCACACTTAACTCTGTCTTCTCTTGACTTGTTCAGTTTTGACAATTTACTCTTGTCTCCTATCATGTGTGAAGTGCACCCACTATCAAGGATCCACTACTTATCCTTCTAGTCAGCCTTTAGTGCAATTTTAGCTATATTAGCCACCTCCCTTTTAGCTTCATATTCCTTCTTTTGAATTGGCTTGATGATAGCTTTCTCCTTTTTCTCAGCTTTGACTGTACCAATTGCTTTCACTATGCCATTGAGTGTCTTCTCTTGCACAGGGAGAAGTGTTATGCATCTCTTGGCATTATGGCCATCCTACCCACACCTTTCACATTGTTCCAAGTCTCTCAATATAACAAACTTGTTCTTTGAAACCACTAGTTTGGGCTTCCACCAACAATCCTTGTTAGTGTGTCCTTGCTTTTTACAGTATGTGCAAGAACTCACGACAGGTGTTCTCCTTTGAATTTTGTATTGTCTCCCCCTATATACAGCAACATATCTTCTCAAGTTAGAGACATATACTGGCCTTCTCCACAAGCATCTACTTGCCTTAGGACCCCAAACTTCACAATAAAGACAATAACCTTGAAACTACCTCTTCTTGGGTCTAATCACAGCTTGTTTTCTTTTGTTCATTACTTGCTATGTAGGCAAGGTTGCTAGCTTCTTTGCTTATGTGACTTTCATTTCAGTCACCTTCTTCTCCTTCTTCTATTTAGCCGTAGCCCTTTGCTGGCTGACTTTCTTTTCTTCATTTTTATTTGTAACCCTAGGTTGCTTCTTCAAATCTTCTTTATTTTCAGCCTTTACTGTTTTTGGTTGATCAGTCTTTTCTTTTTGAGACTTAACCTTCTTTTTCAACATCTGTGGCAAAGTCTCGTTATCTTTAAGTAGTGCAGCATCAGATTGCTGCACTATCTCTTCAATCTTTTTTTCTCTTGCAGAGCTTGTTTCTCCTATCACTTCAAATTTCTGCAAGTTCTCTTCTCTCTTTTTGAGTTATTATTGAAGTCTCAGCAACTCTATCTTCATTTCTTCAATTGTTAAAGTCCTTGAGCCAAGCTCTATAGTAAGGTCTTCACATATTTTGATATGTTCTTCAAATCTTCTCTTTAAGTCAATATGTTCAGCCTTTATTTCATCCTTTTGACTTTCTACTTCCTCAACCTTTGCTTTAACTTGTTTTATATGGGCCTTCAACCTTCTTATGGTTCTACCCCTTCTAATTATCTCCTTTGAAGCTGCTTCTACCTCAGCTTCAAGATCTGGTTCTTCTTCATCAATCTCCTCTTCCTCTTCAGAGGTTGAACTACCACATCGAGCTAATGCCATAAAGGTATGCTTATCTGATGAGTCTACATCTTCCTCCTCATTGGCTTCTTTTGTCTGACTCACATAACTCTTGAATAAGCCTCTTTTCTTCTTTTGTGGGTTAGCAGTCTCCTTACTGGACTTCCTTGACTTGAATGATGGTCTTCTCTTTTTTGAATTCTGCTAATCTTTATCATCAAGTTTCACTTTGGACTAAAAAGCAAAGTGTCCAGTCTGTCCACAATGATAACATCTCAAGGACAATTTTCCTTTTCCCTTCTCAGACCCCTTTTTAAGCTTCCTTGTAAAGTATGCCAACACTTTACCTTCACTTTCTTCCTCCTCATCATCATCATCCTCACTGGATGATTCTTCCTCTTCTTTTATCTTCAAGTGTTTCATAGCTTTGAAAGCTGCCTCTTTTGATACCTTTGACGTTGAGGAGCTCTCAGTTGACTTTATTCTCATCTCATATGCAATGAGATTGCACTGGAGATCATGCAGAGACATAGAATTGAGATCTCTACTCTCCTTTATGGCTGCCACCTTTGAGGCAAACCTCTCAGGCAGAATTCTCAGAATTTTCTTCACAACAGATGAGTTCTTCTTGTTCTTCCCATGACTTCTAAGATCATTTATAGCATTAATAACCCTGGTGAAGAACTCTTGGATTGTCTCATTTTTCTGCATTCTGAGATTCATATCTCTCTTTGAAAACTTAAAACTTGGCCTCCTTCATTCTGCCATCACCTTCATAGACTTTCTACAATCTGTCCCATATCTCCTTGGCAGATTTACAGTCCATAACTTTAGCATATTCAGCATCTGTCAATGCTGAAATGATGACATTTGAGGCCTTCCCATTTATCTCAAATTGTCTTAATTCCTCTGGGGTTGGATCTTTACCTTCTTCTGGAAGCTTAAAACCCTCTTGTACAGATTTCACCACGTTCATGCCCATTGTTGCAAATACCACCTGAATTCTCGCTCTCTATATATGGTAGTTGGTTCTGTTGAAGATTAGAACCTTCTTGCTATAAGTAGTGCTGATGTTGGTACCGATGTCCATTTCTTAGTATGTTGAACAAGGTAAAACTTCTAGAGCTCTTCAAACTAGTACACCAAGTTGTTAAGCTTTATCTTAGTGAACCAGGCTTTGATACCAATTGAAGTTCCTAACTTCACCCTAGGATCTACTAGTCTGTGATATTGAGAGGGGGGTTAAATCAGTATCATACCCCTTAAAACTCTGATTACTTAAGTCAAAGTATTCTACTTCTTTAATACTCTCACTCTCATCAATACGCAAGTATTTGAACAACTTCAACCTCTTCTTAACAGCGAACTCTTTCTCAGATTCGACTAAGGTAGATCTATTGTTACCTACTAATCACAATAGTTGCCAAAGTCACCTTTCAAACACCTTGCCTATTAAACAGATCAAATGTTTTTGATTAGGTCTTCTTTAGGGTATGGGTTCCATGATACTTTAGCTGCATTCACAATTCAATTCAAAACATAGCATGTAAATCAAAGTAAGGACACAAGATATTTATGTGGTTCTGTCAATGTGACGTACGTCCATAGTGGTAGAGACTCTTCCTCTACCAAAACAATCCACTATACTTGAGAATACTAGTGTGGTATTCCCGATGTTCACAATATAGTTACAATGGATGTCTTAATCCTATGTTCCTTTCATTATTGCAAATACAAAGCAAGTACAATACAAAGAGTGTCACTTACTGTGTCTACCCTTCTTCTAGCTTGTCTTGCCTTTGTCGAATTGAATAGGTTGCTTCATTGTCGCTTAGAAGTCCACCACAATACTCTCTAACCTCTCTTGAAAAAATCTGGAAATACCTTGAGTTCTTCCAATGCTTCACCGAATTCCTTCTCTAGGTTATTTCACACAACTCCTGCTTTCACTGTCTCACAGTTTCACAGCTTGCACTCACGCTTCTAGTCTGCCATTTCACGTCTCTTGGCCTGCCTCACGCTACTGGTTTTTCTGGTTCACGTCTCTTGGCCTGCCTCACGCTACTGGTTTTTCTGGTTCATGTCTCTCGGCCTACCTCACATTTTTGGTCTGCTGTCTTCTCTTCCGGCTGGTCTCATAAATACCAGGTTTGTTGTCTTCTCTTTCAGGTGGTCTCACAGATACCAAGTTTGTTGTCTTCTCTTCTAGGTGGTCTTACAGATACCAGGTTTGCTATCTTCTCTTCCGGGTGGTTTATTTCTTATTTTTCCCTTAGCAAGTTGTGCATTTCTAGTTTGCTTGCAGGTCGTATGGCTGTTGGGATGCTCTGCTTGTAGGTCGTGTGGCTGCTGGAATGCTCTACTTGCAGGTCGTATGGCTACTGGAATGCTCTGCTTGCAGGTCGTATGGCTGCTAGGATGCTCTGCTTGTTTATATACTCCTTTCTATGCAAACCCTAGTAGGGTTTATTGGTGCTACGACGAATTTCCTTTCTTGCCCCTTCATGTGGCTTCATATTATTGTTTCATACAAAATTCCTTTCTTGCCCCTCTATATGGCTTCATATTACTATTCCATACAAAATTCAGCATTATCCTCCTTCTTAATTCATTTTTCTTGCTCTTTTCTTTATCCTCCTTGAATGCTTGAACGAGCCACTTCTGCTTGCACACTTAAATTTGATTGACAACAATTACAACCTATACAAGGCTATGGGAACAACACCTTTACTTGTTGATGAGTCTGTTACTTTTAAATGGTGAATGTAGGGTAGTAATAGTGAAGAAGTTGCATGAAAAGGTGCAACAAAAAATGACACAACAAACTAAGTAATATATATCCTATGCCAATAAAGGGCAAAAAAAAAAAAAA